>VWZW01004511.1:370305-401221 GCA_013397115.1 Edolisoma coerulescens | reverse complement strand
GGAGCGACTCACCTGCCCCGGAGAGTGGCATGTCCCGAAAGGAGGGTGGGTGCACGGCAGACCTCGAGCTTCCCTAAAAAGTCCGGCCGCCCGCAGCACCGCGGGGCTGCGCCCCTCGGCTCCCCCGAGGGCGCCGGGCGCCCGGGGTAGCGGGGCGGCGACGGACCCCATCGGGCGCTCCGGAGCAGCTCGTCGGGCGCTCCGGAGGGGATCGTCTGCGCTGCTCAGCGCCGTGTTGTCCCCGTGCCGCCGCCAGGCATCAGGTGTCGGGATTGCCTCAACATCTGGAGGATCCGCAGTGCCGTGGGCCGCGCACTCTGAGCAGGGGATGGGGCGAGCCCAGCTCTCCCCCAAACTTGAAAAGCATCTGCTGGGGACTTAACCCCGTGGCCCCATGACTCTGATATCTAACTGAAACAATAAGATCAGGGAGCAGAGATATAAGCCGCATGATGACAAATGTTTCATTTGCCCTAAGCACGCTCTGGCTTATTTTAACCTTGTCTACACAAGAGGATGCCTGGGGGCAAAATAAAAATAGATACTTAGCTAAAAGAAGAGAGGTCCCAGCATGGGGCATAGGGCAGCACGTGGAGCATGAGGCTGGGGCTCTGTGGCCACCCACGGCAGTACTGGGATGTGGGGATCCACACTGGGGATGGGAGCCTGTGGGTGAGCGCAGCACGGTCACCACACACTCCAGGGGAGGGCACACCTTTTTGTCCCCCTGATTCCGGCGTCTCCTCTGTAGGTCTGCTGGAAATTTCTCCTGTGGAAAGAGGCGTGGTGAGCATATTTGGTGTCAGAAGTGGACTCTTCGTGGCCATGAATAGCAAAGGCAAACTCTACGGATCTGTAAGTAGCCACTGCGTGTGTGCCTGGGGAGGGGGACCGTGGTCAGCTGAGGTGAGATGTGTGCACGGTGCTCAAAGCTGCCCAAGCCCCATCCTTGCCCCTCCTGGGTCGGGCAGCACAGAGCAGCCCTTGCTGCCTTGCCAGCAGAAGGTGTGCTGCCCACTTACGCTGCTTAATGAGTTTTTGAAGTGAAAACCCTCTCTTTCGCACTACACTTCCTTGGCTCTCACATAAAAACTGTGGCCACCCAGCCATGGCTGCACGTCTTGTCTGCATCATAAACTGACAGAGCAGTCATTTGTGTGGCAAGACCTCAAGCTGGGCTTAGTCCATCTATTTCTTACATCTAAGTACGAACAGCCTTAGGCAGGTGTGGCAATCACTCACTCCATCTCTCAGAGGGCTCTTGAACTGGTGATCAGCTAGGGCCCACAAGTGACCCTTTATGATGTGATGAAGCAGTGACCTATCGATCACTCTTTGTTAATGCTCCTGAACTGAGAGTCAGTTCCCATGGCTGTTCAGCATCCTTGGGGTCTGAACTTCTGTTTATGGGCAGGGAGATCTATTAGGAGACAATGCAGAGCTTCTTTTACATGGGATCTTTGGAAAAGGTAGAGATATATTGTGAAATATGCTTGAGGTGGACAATAACAGGGCGTATCTTCGCCCGTGTTGCTGTCCTCCTGCTTTTGAGTTCAGCTCTGTACAAGTGACTGTGATCAGCAGAGTTTCAAACTCATGTTCCTGGCTCTCCTTCCCCACTATGAATTTTCTGTGTCATGTTCCCCAAGCGTCCTCTGAAGAAACTTGGGCTGAGGAAGAGCCAAACTCTGTCAGAATTTACTGGGGCATTTTCATGTGAAGGCATGAAGCATCCAGAATTATTTTCTGGGGGCACTGGTCCCGTTACAGGGGATTTTGACTTATATAAAAGCCAGGCAGAATCAGTCACCAGAATGCATCCTTTCTCAGGGATACTGCTGCCTTGGTGTCCTGGGTAAAATAATCCCTAGCACAGTGTTCAGCTTGGCAGGCTGAGACTTCCCTTACAAACCCTGAGGTTTTTGCCCAGCAATAAGAGATGAGTTCCTTTGTTCCCTTCCAGATAAGACACTTGCAAGACCTGTCCCTCTTTGTACGTACTTGCAAATGAAACCATGGCCCTGAAAGGTTGCCTGCTGTTACATCTGTTTTCCTGATCCATTAACCCGAGTCATCCAAACCCTTCCTTTGATTTTAAATCTGAAGAAGCAAAAAATACTGTCCACGATGAGTGGCTTTAAAATGCCTCTTTCTCCTCAAGCAACACGAGAAAGTGCCAGTATTCTGACTTTCCTGAAGCCTCTCAGGCAATTTATTGCTGGTGGGATGACCAGGAGCAATTCGGTGAGCAGGACCACAGAACTGGGCTTGGGCCTTCCCCACCTCAGCTCTGTTAACGTGGCCCTGTCCCTCCCAAGGGGGTCCTTCCCACCTTAAGGTGTACCTGCCTGGCCTGGGCACAGCATCCCTAATGATCCTCTGGCTCCTGAGCCCTGTTTGAAGCTTCAGAGGCCACTTCAAAAGATTACTAAGTGGGGGGGACTCACCTGCACCTTTGCCCACCTTCTACACCTGGTAGCAAGAATATTCCCACACCTGATGTTTAAAATTCCTTCCCTCTCATTCTTTCCTTTTCATTTCAGGCCCATTTCAATGATGAGTGCAAATTCAAAGAGATTCTCCTGCCAAACAACTACAATGCTTACGAATCCAGGATTTATCCCGGGATGTACATAGCCCTGAGCAAAAATGGAAGAACAAAGAAAGGCAATAAAGTATCTCCCACAATGACAGTGACACATTTTCTTCCTAGAATCTGAGACACCTCCCTTCAGACCTACCTCAGCACAGGGGAAGACGCAGAACACCTTTGGGGAAAAGAAACATGGTGCACTTTTACTGGAGAGTTTTATGCAAGAGTAGGTGTAAGATATTTAAGTTAATTATTTAAATCTGTATATATTGTCGCAAAATTTATTTATAGTTACTTCTTTTTTTTTTTTTTTTTTTTAAATTTCTGAAAACAAAACAAACCTCCAACCCAAGGTCTTTCATTTCACGGCGCAACAGCAGAACTCTTCTGCTTCGTGGTTTGTTTAATTCAGTTCTGAGTTACCACAGGTGTGCTGCTACTCCGTGTCCTACGCCAGGTGACATCCAGTTCCTCCCTTCCAGCGTTTTGCACTGTTTGTGTGTCGTTTGGTGTTTGTTGTTGTACAAGTGGTTGGTTGGTTGGTTGGTTGGTTGGTTGGTTGGTTGGTTGGTTGGTTTTTGGGGCGCCTTTGTCCTCCCCTGCGCCATTCCCACACTGCCGGTGCCTCCCAGCGCAGCTCCAGGCCTGGGAGCAGGAGGTGCCGGCGTGGGATGCCAGCCTGGAGCCACACACAATGCCTGATCCCCTGCGCCATTTCCCTGCCGCGGGATCGGTTTTCCGCGGCTCAGGGAGCGCGGTGCTGCACAGCCACCCCGCCAGTCTGTTTTTAGATCTGCCAGCGCTGAACTTTGAACTCCCCTGCAGTCCATCTCCCCTCGCAGAGGCTGAAACACCTCTGTCAGCTCAGCATGGCTGGGGCTGGGGTTTTCTCTTTAGATAAACCGTGGCCCTTAATGGGAGCTTTTATTTGGTACAATTGCTTGGCACGAGGCTAAAAAATAACGAGTCTGTCCCTCCCCCAGCAAACGCACTGTGGAACACGCTGCCATGAACCAGCTCCACTTCACCCAAACCAAATTCCCTTTCATATTCTACATTCATTTTTCAAAGTGCGGGGAGCTCTGTAACACTCCTGAGTTTTCTACAAGGCAAAAGCATTTGCTGGTTTGTAGCAAACACAAGCTCCACAGAAAGAATTTAGATTGATGAGGAGGAATTGAGGTTGGTTTGTACTATTTGTTTTTTGCTGCAGTATTTGGAAGGAGAAATATGCTGCTTTTTTTTTTTCTGTCTCATTCCCTGACTAAGTTGATTAATTTCTACCTCACTAACTCTCAAAGCCAGTCTTGTAACCAATTCTGCATGGGAGGAAGGTACCCGCTCTCCTGCTCGGGTTTAAAGTTCTGGAGGAGGGCCTGGGGGAACAATCATAATCCCAAATCTCTCTTTTTCTCCATATGTAGCCAAAAGTATTCAGGATAGAGTTGGTTGCATCCTATTTGAGCCTTGTCACGTTTGAGCTATCTTTACCCAGTGGTTTACTTTTAGTAAGGGTAATCATGGTGAAAATATTTGCAGGCAGCTGTCAGGCTGCAGTATTATATCGTCATCAAGTAACCCTATATTTTTCCTTATATATTTTGCAAGTGTAACTCATGCCTCTAACGTGATGAAGGAAAAGATAGGTTTGAGTATGGGGGAATCACTAAAAGGATTCATGTGTCTTTTTTTTTTTTCTTTGGTCTTTTTTTTTTTTTTCCTTTCTTCCTTTTTAAATTTTTTTTATTTAAAAGATACTTCACATTCGGGGCATCAACATGGTAAGTGGGAACCAGGACTAACCACAATGTTCGATGACTTAGAGGACGTTTACAGATCATCTTCCAATCTAAACTAATTATTTCTGGCTACACACAAATCTTTGAGTTCAGCTCTTTTTCTTTTCCTCTTTACATTCCTACACAAAAGCCTTTGTTCCTTTGTAATGGCATAGACCTGCCTGCACCCGTTACTTACACATGACCTTGAAGACAAACTCTACTCACCAAAGTTCAGTAAGATCAGAGCAGACCAGGACCAGACCTTAAGGCAGCTGCCCTCAGAGCAAAAATAATTAAGGAAAAGGAAATGCCATGCCTAAGGATTTTTAAGTTGTTTTGTTTTTTTTTTTTCTGTAAAAATTGGGAATTTTCTGTACTTCCTGTGTTTTCTATATGTGAGTAATTTATGTATAATATATGTGTGTATTTATCACCACTACCTCTGACAACTGATGATTTTGTTCCAGATTTCAGAGAGCAAAATCAGACCGCAAAGGTTCTCTCTGGGAATGGTTCTTCTTTGCCACTTTTCACTTCATTAAATCCACAACCAACGGCCTCACGCGAGATATGTTCAGAGGTAGTTGTTGTACCCTTTAAATATTGTGATGCAACCTTGATGACAATGTTACATGGTTTGAGCTTTCACCATTTACCGGAATCTGTCTGTAGTTTTATACAGGTGCTGTTCAAGACTGTGGTGTATGTGCTGTGCACACTTAAATGCGTAATAAATGATGAATGTTTACAATGCATGACACCCTGGTAATTGATTTTTAACTCTTTGTAATGGAACGCATCCTGCAAGGAAAGGAAAGAAAAAAATGCTATTTCACTTTCCCAAAGCCTGGGGAGCCTTTGCACCTTTGCCAGCTACTCCAGGACTGACAGCCTGGATTTCTTACTCAGCTAAAGTTCCCCCTGCCAAGGCTGGACGTTGTCCAGGAAAGCCCAGCTCCAAGCTCGGTGACAGACGTGCACTCTTGCGTCTGCCACACACTGCTGCTCTCACTTGCGTTGTTTCCCTGGTTATTAACAGCGGCAGCACCCAAAATTAACAGTCAGAGGCACAAACCAGCTGCAAGGTTTGTGTTGCTTGTTGTTAACGTTACAAACAAATTTGGTTGCCTGGTTTGGGCTCCAGTGAGCGCTGGTTGCTCTCCCTGTGAAGTGTGACAATTCCGATGCAAGGAACCTGCTTGGTTTGGGATAGGATCTTTTTACAATTAGTGTTCATACTCACTGCAAATGTGCAGAAATCTGAAGGGCTGTGTGATATCAAATGGCGAGATGAGGAAACATTTCTTCACAGGAAGAGTGGTTGGTCAAAGCTCCCAAGGGAAGCAGTGGAATCACTGTCCCTGAAAGAGTCCAAAAAACGAGTAGATGTGGCACTCTGTGATATGATTTAGGGGACATGGTGGTGTCTGGTTGAAGGACCTGATGATCTTGGAGGTCTTTTTCAACCCTAATGACTCTGTGGTTGTTTAGCACAACTTTAATTTATAAACACTCACACAGGTGCCCTTGCACACACACGCACACACTGTGTCCCATTTCCGTGCTTTCAGTTTCACCTCTTTCCTAGGGTTGGGAAAGGTTTCATAATGGGACAGACAACATTCAGGTTTGATTTTCCACACTCTGACAGCAAAGGGAGTTTGTCCAGCTCAGTAAGGGCCACACAAAACAGAAATCTAGACCCCACCACACAGACTTCTCCACTTAATTTCCCACAGAGTGATGCTCTTTTTTCTGTTCCTAGAAAGGGGAAGGCGATGGATGAGCAGGGAATGTCCAGTGCCCTCGCTCTGAACAAAGGCAATTTCCCTCTAAAGTTGTCCAGGCTCTATAAATACGTGGCACAGGTGGAGTTTTTATAACTGCACAAGTATAGCTGCAGCTTATTTAATGCTGCTATGAATAGAGCCAGAATAAATAGGCAGGCAGCCAAATAATTTCTCATAATTAACTTTTTTGTTTACAGTGTTCCAAAAAGAACAAACACAAATTTATCACTGCTGAGACTGCCAAAATTATAACAAAAAGTTGTCGTCAGGGATAATAAATTTTTTCAGCTGTGGGGATGAAATTTTATCAATTACAATTTTAAGATTGGAGATAAATCCTAAGGCTTGGCTGTAAGGAAGGTGAGACTTCAGAGTAGTAGCTTTGAAGGTTCATAGGTGCTGCACACGTGTCCTACCCACAGAAAAATATAAGGGCCACCACAGATGGAGCAGCTCAAGATGTCACAGAGGACTCTGGAGAAACTTTCCTCCTCTGGCATCGCCCATTTTTTGCTCCATTGCTAAGCCAGCTTTCATAGAATCATAGAATTGTAGAATCACAGAACCACAGAATCACAGACTCATGGAATCATAGAATCATGGAATGGTTTGGTTTGGAAGGGGTCTTAAAAGCTACCTCATTCCAACCCCCCTGCCATGGGCAGGGACACCTTCCACTAGACCAGGCTGCTCAAAGCCACATCCAACGTGGCCTTGAACACTTCCAGGGATGAGCTTTCCTCACATTACCTATTGAGGCAGTAAAATAAACGCATGAAAGGTGAAAATCAATTTCAACCCTCCAAAAGAAGGCATTGACACGTCACGGGGTTGCAGCGTTTCCGAGACCACGGAGAGCATTGCCATGGCCAACGTTCCTGCCATCTACCGAACATTTATCTGCACAGAACACCCAAACACCTTTCCTGAGGATGGATTCTGTAAGCCAGGCAGACTTCCCTCCACCCAGGGATGATCCAGCCTGTGGGATAACCAGAAGGGGAGCCGTGCCAGCCTGGCCCTACACGGTTCCCTTGCTTGCCAGGGGAAGGACAGAGACTCCAAGCCCCATCCCTCCTTTGCAGCCTTGCCTGTTTTACAGAGCCCGTGCTTAGCATTTTGTGACTCACCCGTGACATCTCCCAAGTTGTCTGTATCTGATCTGCGCGAACAGAAATCAGCATGACAAAACGCTGCCTTGTGTATAAACAGCCACAGGTTTCTCAGAGCGGGTCACCGAGTTTATGGTGCCAGAGTCGGGTTGTTCACACTTTGCCACTTGGTTTCCACCGCAGCCTGTGAACTGACCATGCAAGTGGCCAATTAAAGGCACTCTGCTAAGGGCTGGGGAGGCTTTTGATAATGACCAGTGAGCACCGCAGCGAGGAAGTTAAAAGGAATTCCCTGAAAGGCTGCAACTCCCTTTATATCACACTAACTCCTGTTGCTTGCCAAGCACAGATGAGAACAGATTTTTAATGCGGAGAAGCCAGTCTGAAGCTAAAAAAAACCCAAAAACAAACAGCCCCACCAAAACAAAACCACCCCAGTTCTCCTTGTACTAAATAATCTAAAAATGGAAGGCACAGTGCAAAATCGTAATGCCAAGCTGCTATCAGGAAATACAACATGCAAAAGAGGGACACAGCACAATTTCTGTTCCCTGCACATGAGTCATGACTTCCAGACTTCAGATGAGAAATATTTCCCTGAACCGTTCAGTTTAAAAGTTTGATTACTTAAAATTATCATCCAAGAGGTGTCTACAGCCAGTCACTTCAGGGAAACAATCACTTAGTGTAGAACAATGTCGCTTGCTTACATCATAATTTTCATTACGAGTTCCAAGGCCAGGTTGGATGGGACTTGGAGCAACCTGGGATAGTGGGAGGTGTCCCTGCCCATGGCAGGGGGTGGAATCAGATGGGGTTTAAGGTCCCTTCCAACCCAGAGCATTCCATGATTCTGTGCTTCTAAACACCATCCAGTCCAGCACCCTCTCATGGGCAGGGACACCTTTGACTATCCCAGGTTGCTCCAAGCTCCATCCAGCCTGGCCTTGGACACTTCCAGGGATGGGGCAGCCAGAGCTTCTCTGGGCAACCTGTGCCAGGGCCTCCCCACCCTCGCAGGGAAGAGTTTCTTCCCAATATCCCATCTAACCCTGCCCTCTTGCAATTTAAAGCCATTCCCCCTTGTCCTACCACCTTGTACCCTTGCCCAAAGTGCCTCTCCATCTCTTCCAGACTGCCTTTAGGTACTGGAAGGGGCTCTAAGGTCTCCCTGGAGCCTTCTCTTCTCCAAGGTGAGCAACAGCAAAGTCCAGCCCTTCCTTCCTGAATGCCCAACCAGACTCCATGAAGTGTGACGGAGATGGTGAGCACCCAAAACTTAACTCAGCTGCAGCTGTGTGGTGGGTATAAATGACTGACAATGACAAGCACTACGAAAAATCATACCAGGAAGGTTTGAACCTGGGCAGTTTACATTAATTCAACTTTTTGGCACTAATATCCCTGTTCTTTTAGCTCCTTGTTTCCAAGCTGTCATAGATAGTCTTCAAAATATGTTCATTAATATATCAAAATTTGTGAAGATTCTGGGTTTGCAAGAGCATGAGGTCAGTCAGCTTGGGGCTGAGCAAAACAAAATGAGGAACAGGTGCTCATTTATTGAACAGCCCCTGTAGTGGGCACTGAAAGAGGCAGGACTCCTGACAAAAAAAAGGTGGTGCATGACCAGGTTTTAGTTTCAAAGCAGGTTTAATCGAGTTTTTCTTAAATTCTGAGTGCTGGATTGACCTCAGGTAACTTCTAGGGTCATTCTGTGTGTGTACATGCAATTACATTTTATTACTAATCATACTATTTTATTGTGGGTAGATACAGGAGCACTCATCCTCCGTGGCTCCCCAGGCTGTGTTGACCTTCACTATCGTTCATTCACACAGCTCCATATAGGTTAAAGAAAGTGATTTAGTGATGTTTGTACCAATTACCATATTCCAGATTCAAACTGGTTGCTAATCAGGTTACCTCTGAAGTACAAATCAGATCTTTATCAGCTTAAAGGTATTTGGCAAGTGTCAATGCCACTTGGTAAGACTCGGTGGTTTCTGGGGAGCTACTATTTACATACTTTCTCATTATCTCTGCAGCCACATCTGTTTGCTTCCAGTGCCTTCAGGAAAGGTGTTTGTAGTGCTGGCTGGGGCCAATACAGCTGTTGGATGTCGCTGAGGGGAAGGGTGCCTGTGAGAAGAAAGGGCTGAGAAGCACCACCTGTGGGACGAGCATCCCTGAGAGCCAGGAGAGGCCCCAGCCCTGTGGGGATCCCCTTAAAGAAGGTCAGAAGGAATGTCCAGCCATGCACCTCTGGCTGCTTGGCAAGCTTGAGGGCTCACCCATGAGGAACATTTTGGAGCTTTTGGTGGACAAACCTTTTATAAACTCCTTCTGTTGGCCAGATGGTGACTGGATCCCCACTCTGATCCCTGCCCAGGCTGGGGATTGACCCAGGCTGGCTCGTGGCTGAGCAGCACAGTGGGATGGATGCCCTTCTCAGGGCTCCATCAGCAAGCCAAGGCTGCTCCAGTGCCTCCCCATACCCACTATCAACACTAAACACCGGCTGTATAATGGCCCTTTCCCATCTCAAGCCCCTCCTTGCAGCCCCAGCAGCCAGGAAAGACTCAGCTCCTCTACCAAAAGTGAGTACCACTGCTCTGCCAGGTCTGGACACCCCTCTCCTCTTCCTCCTGGAGGCAGGGAGACCATTGTGCTCCAAACCTTTCCCCTTTCTGGAAAAGGGCATGTAACAGCTCCTCAGTGCTCACCTTCCATCCCGAATCCCGCTCCGAGGCACCCTGACGCTGGGGTGAGCAGGAGCTCAGCCACGAGGAGTTACACATTAACCTGGGCAGTTAGCTCCCTATCTCCGCCGTGTGCTCCCACTCTGGAGCCAGAGTGTCTTTCTGTCGGTGCCTTTCCTTCAATGAGCCCTGAGATAAGGGCTGATCTCCCCGGGCACGGGCGCTGCAGCCCCAGGGTTACTCCCGTGCGACGACCCTGGGTCTCCCGCGGTGCTTGCTCCAGGAACCTGGGCAGGAATGACCTGCCAACAGCCATAACTTTAGCTGCAATTTATTACAGCTTTTCCACAGCCCCTAGGGAAGATTGCCTTGGTGGCTTTTCGCCTGGGTTTTGACCTTCCTCTGCCAGGGCAGGGTGACTGGCACTGCCTTCCCCCAGAGGCCCTGCCTGTGCCCGGCTTCCTCCTCACATTATGCCCAGAACCATCCCCCATGCAAGCCAACACCCTTCCTTCTTCCACATCCTGTTTTGACACCTTTGCATACTCCTCTTTTGATTTTCTGCCACCTTTCCTGACGTTTGTCAGTTGTATTCTCTCCGATCGCCTCCCATTTCTCTCCCACTTTTTCTACTCCTTGAACTCTTTCATTAGATTTTATTCTGGAGAGCTTATGCACCATGCTAAGGCCAAAGACACTCGAGGCCAAAGACACTTAAGCTTTACCCAAGCATGGGCCTGGACCTGCCTGCTGGCACTGCTCAGAGGAGCAGTGATGCAAACTCTGCCAGCGTGGGAGCAACTCACACCTGCATCCAGCCCCGTGACTCAGATTTGTTCCTGCAGATGTTAATGTGCATGGACTGCCCGCTATGTTCTTGTCAGGGTGGGTTTATTTTCACAGGATCACAGGATCACGGGATGGTTTGGGTTGGAAAGAACCTTTAGAGGTCATCTAGTCCAATGAGCAGGGACATCTCCAACAAGATCACGTTCCTCAAGGCCCTGTCAAACCCAACCTTGAGAGCTTCCAGGAATGGGGCAACTACGGCCTCTCTGGGCAACCTGTGCCAGTGTTTCACCACCTTCATTTCAAAAATGTTCCTCCTCATATTTAGTCTGAATCTACCCTGTTTAAGTTTTAAACTCTTTCTAACTGCTCTGCTCAGTACCTGTATCTGCCCTTGGTTTTCATCTTCTGCGTCAAATTCTTCTATTCAGTTTAGCACAGACCTGCCCATATTTCATTTTGACCCACGTATCTCCTTTCCCTCAGCCCTCTGCAGTTTCTCTCCCCACGTCTCAGGGCTGCAGAGGTGACCAAACAAGTTTTCAGCCAGCCACAGCCAAGCTCAGCCTGTGAGGAGTTCTTCACATCCCTCTGAAGAGCAAGGTGTACCAGTCACAACCCCTGATGAAAGGAGAACTAGAACACCGAGTGTCTGCTTACGAGCCAGAAAAGCATAAAAACCAGGTTATTTGTGCTCCCTGATAAGCTATCAGATGTGATTCACTGGGCTGTATCTGTTTTAGCAATGACAGCATGGGTATTTCAGCACAGGGCTTTTTAGCACGCTTAGGGTGGTCAAGGAAAAGCACTTCAGTGTTTATGGAGCTGTGTAAGTTAAAAATATAGCTGTGATGGCCCCATGCCCTGATGGAATAATCACAGCAAAGTGTGTTTTCATCAGAAAGATATCTATGTAGATGCCATCTCACGTGGCTTTGTGTTCAATAGGGATTTATAGTGATTGTGTCTGAAAGAATTTGATTGCTGCTGAAGTCAGATCTATAAATGGAAGCCCAAGAAATCACCGAGTAAGCTAAAATGAAGCTCTTTGACCTCGAGGGTCAGAAATTGACCGTCTTCTGCAAATCTTTAGAAACACTCGTCACATCCAAGGCAGTGATCTGTTTTAAATTAATTCCTGCTATTTATTTTGTTCATTTAAATATGAATACAAACAGAGATACACAATTTAAATTATATAATGGGTATTGTAGCCATCAAATACCATTGGCAAATAATTCATGGAGCTAATATTTTGGATAAATGGTTAGTAAATAGCAAAGAATGTGGCTTCATGGAATAAGATGATCTCACGTGATTATTCCTCGGGGTGTACTAGACCAGAGCTTATTCAGTAAATGTTATCATTTTGGAATATATCTTAGTCCAAAATATGGATTAAAGGAGTAAATACAAGCACAAAGGTTAATGTGATGAAAGTCTATCATCCCTGAGGTTAAAAATTCAAACATTTCATTTCAGTCTTGGGCTTTTACACTTTGTATTATCAAATAAATACCAATATCAAAGAAATAGCCATGTTCACATTAGAAATAGGACTGAAATTACCACACTTCTAAACAAAGTCCTCCTATGCAACCTGGGTGACTCAAATAAAATAATTATCACGTATCATTAGGGTTTAATTTGGACTCTGTAAGCCTCAGCTCACTCATAGTCACAGGTATGCAGCAAAACGAAGAACAGGAAAAAAATATTTAAAGCATTTTGTGAATAAAGGCTGAAAAATCACTGAATGTCTGTTCAGGTGGAGCTGGTGTGAAAAGGATCTCCTGGTATTCCGTGCTTGCAAGTGAGGTGAGAGTGAAGAAGTGACCCCACAGAATGAGGGAAGGCATGTGCTTGGAAGCATGTGCCACATTATTATTTTAAAGCTCAGTTTTTAAATAAGTGATGCTCTTCTGCTTAATTATGACAGAAAATAAATAAGGCTACTACCAGTGCAGTCACTGAATGGCCCACAGTGAATTAGAGTTTAATAGTCATGGAAATGTTCTGCTGTAATCACCTTCTGACTCTTACAGAAGGGTGAGCAGATGCAGAAACAAGGACCAGATATACATTTAATAAAAAGCTGTGGGTGTTCATGTGGGTGTCAGAGCTGCAGATTGAAAACTACCACATTCCCTTCTCCTTGTGAAATAAATCTGAAGTTTCTTTCCACTAGACTTCTGGAAGATGACGCCGTACAAATTTGCATTTATTCATTGTTTGCACTCTCCGGGAGTTAATTGAGAAAAATGTGGAAGCAAACATGCACCTGCCTTGCCAATTTGTTCTGATTCTAATCACAGGAGCCTCAAACATGCTGTCCCCTTGACTGTGCAGAGAGCCCCACTCCCTTTGCAGGTTTGCCAGGGACAGTCGGGCACTCACCTGCACAGGGTGCCCTGTTGACAGAATTACCTTTGCATGTGACCATCAATAAAAATATTTCTTCGTGTTGGTGGTGGGAGTGCACTGAAGGATATACTCCTTGATAAAAGGGAAGAGTGAACGAACTGGCAATTATAAATCCAAGTTTAAGGCAGATCCAGCACAGGTTCTTCATACAGGATCAGCTCTGTGAATGTGTCTTAAAAATACCTCTGCTACTTCTCAACACCTGCTCCTTTTTTACCTTTCATGGGGATCTTCGAAATTTCACTGAAGTTTGCAGTCCACAATTTTGTTCAAAATGGTGGCATAGGAGCAAATCCACCCAATAATTCTGTTAGGGAAAATGTTAAAAACAGTCAGTGCTAATTCATTTTATGTTTGACACAAGCACTTAAAAAATTGAGCTACTCTAGAAGTCTGTTCAGTGACACACAGCCTCAGGAGATCTTTGTGGCTTTCCCATAAAATTTCTGTAAATAAAATCCACTTGGAAGTCAGTGGAAATAATCAGAAAGTCTAATATAGTTGTTTTTTTTCAAGAAATAGAAGGCCACAACAATGTTGGTAATAAGATGATGGGCAACAAAGAATAGCTTGTGGTGAAAACACTCCTTTTTTTTCCTGCTAAGGAGACTACAAGGTTATAATTTGTAAAATAAGCATATTCCTGTTAATTAAATTAAGGACTTGGGCTGCATAAGCAAATATCAGTCACAGGAGAGAAAGAGGGAGAGGGATGCTGAGCTTCACACATAATTTGTTTCTGGCTACTTAGCAGGGCTATGACAGACATTCGCTAAGTAGAAAGCAAACATTTACTATTTAGTTCTCCTTTCCAGCTAACACCTCCACGGCTCTATTAGCAAAAGCTGGCAGAGAGGATGGTTTGCTGTGAAAATTTTTCCCTGTGATGGCTTTTAAAGAGCATTTGCTGCTAATTTAAAGATGTATCAGCACTGATTAATTAACAAACAAACTCTTGTGCTTTTGTGCTTTGTAAGCTGCAGAATGCTTTATATTGCAGCCCTGATTCAGGTTTGCTGAAGTGAGCAGGGATTCTTCTACTGCCTTCAGTGAAGTCAAGCCCTAAATCAGGTGCTGGGAAGGAAATATATCCAGCATGTGCCCCATCCCATTTCAGACAAAAACATCTGTGCTAGCCTCTCATGGGCACAGGGTGGGTGTCTGTAAGGAGTTTGGAAAAGCCTTCCCCACATTGCCTGTCCCCTAAAAATGCCGAGGCAAACAGCAGTCCCTCACCGCCAAGGAGGAATGGTTTTGCTCTCTCTGGCTGCCTCAAAGGTGCAGCCCCTGCCCAAGGCCAGATCCATGGCAAAACAAGCCCCACACCGCCAAGGAGGAATGGTTTTGCTCTCTCTGGCTGCCTCAAAGGTGCAGCCCCTGCCCAAGGCCAGATCCATGGCAAAACAAGCCCCACACCCCCGAGGGAGGGGGGAGATCCTTGTGGGATTCAGGGCCCCACACCGCACTCACGTCCGTGCCTCAGACTCGCAGCCTCAGCGGCCTGCGCTGAACGGGGCCCCTTGTCCCGGGCAGGCGCCGCTGCCACCCGGGTGAATGTCAGCTCCGAGGGGCACAGCCCGGAGCGAGGGGCACAGCCCGGAGCGAGGGGCAGGAATGCTGTGCCACGGCACGGGCTGCCAGCGGGCAGGGCACGCTGCGAACAACAGAGCCGCTTCAGCTGAAGCCCGGCAGGAATGTGCTCCTCGCAGGGGGAAGGGGGACGGAGGGCGGGAACACGCGGGTGGGAACTGGCAGCTTGAAAACCTGTCTAAAGATGAAGATGTTCTTTATGTTTCAAAAATGAGAAGGTAAAATGTTAGATTCTATAATTTATGTGGTTATTAAAAAAAAAAAAAACAAGTTGGAATGGGTGAGCAACGTGAAAAAAAATGTATTAAAAGTCTTGTTTAGATGGAGGGTTTAGACCACACTGAGTACCACAGAGAGATGAGCAGATGAGGTGCTGTTACACATTTTGCCATATTAATAATGTTTTAATTGTCTAAGTGTCCATCCATTGCATTTTCTTCCTATCCTGGGGCAAATCCAACGGGGTAATTAACCACAGTGCTCTCGACCAAAGGGTATCAGAGTTAGGTGAGCTCAGATATGGAATCACTGAACTGATGACTGGGATATGACACTTACTGCTTGCACCAGCAAGTACTAATACCAGAGGAAGGAAAGAGAGCAAATGTGATGCCTGTTTTCAAAAGGGCTCAAGAGAAGGCTATTAAAAAAAAAAAAAATAGAAATCAGTAAATAATCAGCACTGGGCACCTTGTTTGAAACAATAATGGGAAAAAAAAATATTGCAACCTTTGTTTCAAAAAGTGCCTTTAACAAATATTGCCTGAAGTTGAAGAATGACTCTGTATGTTCCTTCTTATCTTGTTCTGTAGTTATCTGTAGCCAGCTACAACCAAATTGACAGGGTCCTGCACCAAACTCATCTTCAGTCTGACTCATTCCAGCCAGATTTAGGTCCCTGCAAATCTCCCCAGACACATTCTACAGCAAAACATTTGAAGGATGTTGAACACCAAGGTTCTGGGTTTACCCAATCCCTAAATCAGATGGCTCAACATAAGACCTGATTGCAAAGCAGGGAAATTGTGAATTTGGAAAATGATGTCCTGTGGAGTAAGCTCTAATATTTAACACAGCAACCTTAAAGTCCCAAATCTGGAGAGGCAGGGAGCTGCCAGCAAGCAGCGTGACCAACGCAGCATTTACCTGGGGAGACGTGGCCAACTCTTTAAATCAAACAGTGTCTCAAATGCAATAGTATTTTTTTTCCCCCAAGTATTTCAAAAAGCAGTGATGGTCATTCCCATTTCTGGGTGAGAATGTGCATTTTGCTTTTGAGTTGTGACACGAAGAGGCTTGCTCATTCAGTTTTTGAATGATAATGATGTTTTGTCACTCTTTTTTTTTGTCATTGAAGTTGAGTCTAGAAGTAAAAGGTAATTAAACACAGGGCTAGAGAGACTGAAATTAGTAAGATTTGTGTCCAAACTGACCCCCAGCACATCTCCTTTGATTTCCAGGATACCCTCAGCTCTTTCATGGTGGGCTGGGGGCACTTGGCACCACAGCCAAGCCTTCCCGTGCTCCTCAGTGAGGCTGGAATGGGCTTCCAAGAACAAATGCTGGACCCTGGCCATCCCTACAGCAACACAGCAAATCCGTGGGGCCAGACTGCTCATTCTTTGAAGGTGAGTGAAGAGGAAATGAACGAAGCCATCACCAAAGCGAGGTAACAACGTACAATTTGAGGCAAGCTGGGGAAGGAGAGCGGCCTTTGTGAGTGATGTGCATCCTGCTGGCCTTTTGTAGAGCCAGCTGTGAGGCAGAGCTGAGGCCTGTTCGTAGCAAGGTGTCCAGGCCTCCAGATGTGCAGGTGCAAAGCCTGAAAGACATCAAAAGGAATGATCTTCAAATCCATTACCTGAACACCACCCTTCTGTATTTCAAAGGGAAACCGGCTGAACTTTCCCTGTAATCACCATCTTGCAACGTCCCTTTAATGAGGGGTGTACAGGATGAGATTAATGAGATTGTAGAGGATCCTCATGTCAGCCAAAGAAAGAGGGTGCTGGCACTTCATTTCCTTCTGCCAGGATCCCTGACAGCCCTGCTCTTCCTGTGGGGAATTCACCAAGGTTATGCAGCAGCATCAAGAGGGGAAAGGCAGAACCAGCAAAGCCACCACGGGGTACGGTGGGCAAAGCTGTGGTCATGAACTGGAAATGCTGGAAGAAGGCCAGTGCTGAAATCTCAGGATAAGGGGAAGCACGAGCTGATAAACTCCTTGCAGCTGCATTTGGTATTTTGTAATTTGCTTACGAGGTTTTCTGGAGCTTAAGAAGTCGTCCCTTAGCTCAGGGTGGTTGAATGCACCATGACAGCAACAAGTGGGACTTAGCAAATTACTGACAGAGATTTGATGACTTTGATTAATTAATTAACCTGTGATTGCCTGTTCAAACAGTAGTCAGTGGATACTTTCTAATACGAACATAGGTCTGTGGCTTTTACCTGTGTAAAAGAGAAAAGCTGCTGAAATTTCTGTATTTAGGATGTACATGTACGTGGTATTTCCTCCCCTTATGGACAAGGGGATCCCTAATTCACACCCTGGCATTTCTGCCTTGGGTGAGTAACCTGCACATTTAAAAAAGGCTCTGTGCTGTACTTCCAAAGAGTTCCTGATCAATCACCCACACGAACGATATTTCTCCTCCAGGGTGTGCACAGAAAACGATTTGGCAATTGTATTTGTAATGGTCAGTAATTCAGTGGGTAAAAACTCATGAATGGGTGTCTCTCTGTCACTTTATCTTTTCCTTTCTCACATTACAGTAGCAGAGAATCAAGAAGGGACAGAGGGTTTCTGCAGACAGGAGATTTAATGCCCACAGGAGCCTTAACAAAACCCACATGAGGTCTAACAAAACTGTTGAGAAAGTATCCTGTCCTATGATTGTGTGGATGAGAAATTCATTTCAGGATTAGCTCCTACTTGCTGTATTGCATTCCAGGAAGGAGGTTCACTCTTTAAACTCTGTTTCTCTCTTCTATAGTCCCAGAAGTAACTCTAAACTGTAAGCCAGCTGCAAACAGGGTACCTGTCCATATTATTTCTGAGATATGTGCCCTGCCTCATCTCCCTGTTACGACTTTGAGCAACTTTTGATTTTCTGGCTGGGAAATCTGTAATCTTCCCCATAGAGAATTCAGGGGGTTTGCCACAGATTTCATCTCTTCTCATCCACATTTTGGTTTTGATTTTACCTAGCAGCCTGCTTTGCATTGTTACATTGCTAGCTTTCCCACAAATAAATAGGAAGTCGGTGATAATCCCCCCTGTAATTCCTTAGACCTACACTTCAGAATCATAGCAATAAAGAGCTAGACTTGGAATTACTGCACCTACTGCCTGCCACAGGGAAAAAAAGTATTTTTTTAGGAAACCAGAAGATGGTGTGGATATCCTGAATTATTCCGTAATTGTTCCTGGGCACTGAGGACCCGGCATCCACACTGGACATGGTTCAAGGGAGTTGCTTCAGGTAAGGTCTAACCTGATCCCATAGACTTAGTGGTCACTGGGGGCTAACACCATGTCAGGGGACCTCACTGAGCTCAGATCCAGGCCTGGTTTATTCCAGAGAATTCAGTCCCCGTGCTCTGATGCCACTTACTCCTAAAAGCAAACTGACGCTCAGCGAGGAGGGAAGCCTTTTCCTTCAAACCATTTATTTTGACTCAAGCTTAAAGGTCTGCCAAAACAGACCTTTTTTTTTTCTGCTGCACTGAAACAAGAGTCTAATTTCACTGGGCTGTGCAGTGACATCCCACAGTCACCCACACGAGCTGCTAACTGAAATGAGTCAATCCACCCTTACCTGTGAGGATCAGCCCTGAGAAACAAAAGGTTATTTATTTTCCCTATTTGGTCCTTCTGTTTTATTTTTTAACTGCCACTTCAATGAGTAATAAAATCAGTTTGCTTTTTTACTTCCATTAGTCTTCATGGTTAGGGTCTGGAGAGGTGGCTACAGACCATTCATAGCTCAGCATTAATATCAACGTTATATAAATGCAATCTGATGAAATATCTAAGTTCTAAGCACTCCTTGAAAGCTGTGGGAAGAGGAAATGTTTAGCTCTGCACAAGCAGCCACTGGCTGGCTCACAAACCAGCCCGCAGTAGCCTATTTAAAGAACATGGCAAACCCTTTGGACAATGTGCATTTTATTAGGTAAAGGAAGCTCTGAAGAATACACACAGCAGGAGAAAGTAAACGCATTAACTGACTTTAGAGAGGATAAAAATGGTGGCGCGGGGAGAAATTCTGTTCCAGAAAGGTCATTCCTTTGCCTCTGCATTCCTTCCCCACATTTACATGCTGCTCGCTGGATTCATCAAAGGTCTTCATTATTCGCTCTTGGCACGCATGAAACAATCACTTTCAGATATAATGACCTAATTACTCAAACAAGACAAATGAAAAAGAAAAAAAAAAAGGCACTTATTTACTTCAGATGTTAGCGCTTAGCAGCTCTTCAGAAAAGCCATTTAAAGGATTTGTAGCACGGAGTTAAACCTGGAGAAGCAGGATCACCTAAAAGGGTGGGGTTTGATGACTACAAGCACTGCTGATGATTCCCTGGCATTATGACTCAGGCTGTCCCACCTTAAACTCCTCACCCCGTGGACCAGGTAACCATGAGCTGCAGAACAGGGATATTTTTACCACATTTCTCCCCCAGCTTCCTTGTGGTCAATCCCAGCTCATCCTGCAATCCTGCATGCCGGGGCTTTCAGTGACTCTGGGACCTCTACACAACATCTACACAAGCAAACTTTACCTTTAGAGGTAATTTCTGCCCCCTCTATATGTTTTTCTACTTCCTGAGCAGCACAGAAATCAGGTGCAACAAGAGAAAACTTTGGACTGAATATTGGTAAATGAAGGCATAACCAGGGCCATTTGTTACTCAGATTTGCTGTGCCAGAAAAGAGATCTGGTCCAAAAGGTGGATCACTGTGGTTCCTCTTTATTTCGTGGTGTTCTGTAGGATGGCACAGTAGTAATGATGTAATCACTACCAGTAAATTTCCCAGTCAGGCAACCACTCATTTGGCACTCACATTATTGCAGAAAAGAAATAGATACTGGTTTTATGATGATGCTTATCAGTGCTGTGTCATTTCCATAGCCATATAAATTGTCTCAATTAAAAAGAGTTGATTCTGGGGACAAGAATCGGAGTATGAACTTTTGAGCCTCTCTGCACTTTCCCCTACAGACATGCACTTTATTCGCCATCCCAGTACCTCTGCAAGTGTGGGATATTCATCCGGTGCCAGAAAATGTTGCCAGATATTATGCTCGAGCCTGTTCTATTCAATATACACCGATACAGAGAGATCCAGCTCATTTCCTAATCGCTAAACATTTCACACGGGATGGCAAATGGAAGGTTTAAGCCCCAGCGGGATCATCTGTGTCTGACCCACAAATAATTGTTTGACACCAGCAGGTTTATTATCTCCTAGCAGGAACGAGAAGCATATTTCTTAATAGGTTCCCCACCCTGGGCAGCGCAAGCCTTCCTTTGAAGAGTGTCTCTATGGTAATTGATGTTAATGAGCAGCAAGCGAAGGAGAAACACTGGGTCACCAGGTAGGAAGCCCCCCAAGAGATAATCTAATTACTCTCCAAAACAAATTACTTTCAACCAAAACAAATTACTTTCAATCACTCTGCAACAGATAAGATCAGCGGAGGGGGCTCAAAGCTGATGACAGCTGGAGACTGAGGCTTCACGAGTTTATGGATTGATCGCTTTTCTCTTTGGTCCGTTTTGTTGAATGACAATGGAGTGACAGAAAACTGGAGCCAAGGACTGAGGTCCCTTTCATTGCATTCAGATGAATGCGGAGGACCTGCCAACTCCGTGCTCGTTGCTGGCTGGCTCATTGATCTGCGATTGGAAAAGCTGGAGCCATGTGTGTCCACAGCTGCAACGGGAGCAAGACTCTCCAGGAATAAACGTGCAGCCTGGGGGCTGCAAAATGCACTCCTTGTGCATCTTGTTATGTGAGGAAGGGAAAACATGACGTTGTTGCCTTTTTTTTTTTTTGCATGATCATAAAGATGTGAGGCAAAACGGAGCCTTCATTCTCATGAAGCCTTAACAGGACTAAACTACAAATGTTAATTTAAACGCAGCTCTAAAGGAAACGTAAGTCAGGTAGTTGGAGTGAGGGGTGAATGATTAATCAGTGGGGTTTTAGATCTGGTATTTGCTGTGCAAAGGGCTGCCATTGCTGCCTGTGTGTGTGTTTGAGAAAAAACTGTAAATTTGGGGATTACTGTCTTTTGAGAATGGGCTGCTGGAATTGCCACCGGGGCCATGGATTGAAAGGGTTTGTGCAGGGCTCAGCCACAGTTCTGTTGCTCTTGATGTCGTTAGAATTGGCCACTTCCTTCTACACTATTGTGCAGTCAATGGAACATCTGCCTGGCTGAGTCCAAACCACGCTGGGGACAATCTGTGTCCTGTCAGTCCAGGGAATGGGAAAAAGGGCATCTCCTGCCTTGCAACAGCAGCTCTTCCTTGGAGCGAGGCTGCAGTGGCAGCGATCAGTAGCTGTTTTGTGACAGGCTTTATCTGCTGGAGGCCTCTGATAAAGAGCAATAGACAGATTTCAGGGAGCCTCTACTATTGATAGAAACCTCAATGCCCCACACAGGGAGAGGAGAAGGACTCCTGCCCTGCGCTGGGAGTGTTCTGACACTAGTTAAATTCCGAATTAATTGGGGGGAGTGTGTGTGTGGTGTGTGTGACCATCTTTACAGCCCCCTCGGCAAAAGGAGTGCCTAAATCAGAGATCCACCACCAGGAGTGTCTGAACTGCACACTGATCCACGTGGAAGAGGCACCATCAACTCCACTTTTCCATCCTCAGCTGTTTTCCAGTACCTCAGACCATCTCTTCCATCCTCAGCTTCAGCCAAAGGGCAATTATTTTCCAGTTCAACACTACTTAAAGTTCTGGGCACAGCTTTAATCCTGTCTATAGCTGCTTCTGGGCAAAGCCTTGATATTGTCCATAGCTGCTTCCATTCGTATTCCTGAACATCCTTACATAGTTCTTGATTGCCACTAATTCCTGAACTCATCCAAAGAAATTAAATTAAATTAATATTTTGACTGGGGACAAGGGGATCCCTTCACTCTCTCTTTCTCTCCCTCATCCCTCTTCAGCCTCCACCCAAACTCTTTCTCTTGTCCACCCTCTGTTACTCATTAGAGTGGAATTAATCAATCATACGTCAAAAAGACGCTTCAAAGAAGTGCATAACATGAACAAGAAATCTAATATTTATATTTTTAATAAATTTTACATATTCTAATATTTGGAATTTTCAGAATTGAAAAAAAAGTCCGGATTTTTTTCTCCGACTCAAAAAAATCCCAAAAAGGACAAAGTATTTAAAAAATGGGGGGCAGCTATCACATGAGGTCATAACACTTAAAAGAAGAAATGCTAAGCTAAACCAATAATGACTAATCTAACCTAGGAATTTCTAGAAACTATGTTGATTAGTCTAGATAGAGAAACATTTTGGGGAAAAAAAACCCTAAATGCTTTTAATATCTTTTTTAATCAGTGCTCTTAAAATTTGTTTTTAGTAGATATAGATATATATAGATCTAGGAGATTTGCTACTCTGAAATGTGGAAATCGAAGTACTTGGCTGAACTAATCCTCTGTAAAAAGTCTGAACAGCAAGGAAAAGATCAGATACATAACCTCCGCAAATCAAAACACCTCCGTTTTGTCCATGGAATCTTGCTACTGCATCCAAGGTAACAATCAGAAATAGCACTTGTCTGTCCAGTCAGGCAGGTAACCTCGTTAGATCTGTTGGCAATAAAACACATGTGTACCTGTCAGGGTTTGAGACAAATTTGGAGGAAAATATCCTCTGATAGAAGGCAGGTTACAACCGCCCCTCCCCCACCAGGTTCGGGAAAGAAATCTTCCTCGGAGGAATGTGAAAAGGGAGGAAAAACTATTTATTTAACAAACACACAGGAAAGGAATAATAATGGTAAATACTAAAATCCCTCGCTTTGGAGAGAACCTGGTAAATGCAAAGTCCTTTTGTGGTTGTGGCTCTCTCCTCTTTGGAGCTGGGTCGGCATGGGGGTCCTTCCCCCTGGGCTTCNACAGGGCCTTCTCTCCGAGGTTAGTAACTCAGCCAGGCCTTGTCGGTGCGCACCCGGTTGTGGATCCTCACGTAAAACCTTTCAGAAATGGTTCTGCACACGCAAACCTTCAGACCGGTATCGCTCTGCTGGGGATCAAAAAGCAGACGGTC
Source organism: Edolisoma coerulescens (assembly GCA_013397115.1). Classification (NCBI taxonomy): domain Eukaryota; kingdom Metazoa; phylum Chordata; class Aves; order Passeriformes; family Campephagidae; genus Edolisoma; species Edolisoma coerulescens. The sequence continues at coordinate 378,128 of VWZW01004511.1, read as the reverse complement.
TGTCTGCTCTGCTCACTTCAGGAGCTGAGGGCTCTCTGCCTCTGGTCGTGCAAGGATCTTCCTGGTGCCTCCCGACCAGGAGTAAAGGGACATCCCGACCAGGAGTAAAGGGACATGGTTGAGTGCTGTGTGCAAGACNCAGGGTTCATGTCTGGACATAGAGCCTGTCGATAGGGGATACACATCATAAAGTCACCCCAAGACAGGGCCTTCTCTCCCAGGTTAGTAACTCAGCCAGGCCCTGTCGCTGCACACCCGGTTGTGGATCCTCACGTAAAACCTTTCAGAAATGGTTCTGCACACGCAAACCTTCAGACCGGTATCGCTCTGCTGGGGATCAAAAAGCAGACGGTCTGTCTGCTCTGCTCACTTCAGGAGCTGAGGGCTCTCTGCCTCTGGTCGTGCAAGGATCTTCCTGGTGCCTCCCGACCAGGAGTAAAGGGACATCCCGACCAGGAGTAAAGGGACATGGTTGAGTGCTGTGTGCAAGACTGAGGTAGAGTTGCACCAAGATGTCACATTTTCGTATAAAGCATGATTTGGAGTGACATCTGTGATTTTGTTTTTATCTTGTTTTGATTCAGGGGAATCAAATATTATACAAAAATTCATTTTTACTGAGCCAAAGATTTCTAGTTCTTGAGGTTCATAGGGTGTCTCAGGGAGAAATTTAGTCTACACACCCCATTCCTCTGTGGGATTCATGGTGAATCGTGAAAGATCTGAAGAGACATTTTTTGGTATTGGCCAATTGTCTACCGGTAAACCCTGAAAGAACCAGAGGCGATGGGGTACTCTCACTTTCAGCTTGAAATGTTTAAGGAGTTTTGCTTTCAGAAAAAGGAAAACAAATTGAAGATGCGTTCGAATTAAAAAATATTTGGCATTTAAAAATGGTGAAATAGAATTGTTCTGACCGTTATATGCCTGATCACAGTTGTAAATACACATTAAAAATACTGAGTTTAATTCTGCTTCTTACATCAAGTCAATGTACACAACACACAATAGCCAGACAGTGGGGAATTCTACATTCCTTCCAATATTTGTGATGTTTAGACAGATAAATACCTTGTGGTAATGCAGATATTTCATTTTACTTTCCACTGGTGCTTCAGATTTTATCTCTTGCTGAAACAAGTTATTTAATGAGGCTGAATTACTTTTGGAGTAAGACATCCATTCCTTACTCATTTCCTCACTAGTCAGATGTGTAAAACCTAAGTAAACTTGAATTACTTTCCAAAGACCATCCAGGCTCTTTCCATGCTGATTTGTTCTGCTTCTCTTACTTTCAAATGGCCTTTTAATCGGCCATTAAACTAGGAAATTATGGCTGATTAGGATCAATCCAAATGCAATGTTTTGGATGGACTGGCTACTTGAATACCATTCTTTTAGATCCTGTATTACTTCTGCTTTGTCAGCTAAAGGTCACTTTTAGCTGCACTGGCAGGACGCTTCAGTAACCTCTGCCCTTCAATTCTTGACCCCAAATGTCCCACAGCCACGTTTGGTGGCAGCAAAGGGGACCAGTTGCAATGAGGAACATCAGAGAAAGTTATTTGGCTTCCCAATTCATGGCAAATCGTGCAGCTATGCCCAGGCTGTGCTTCAGGCTTCATTTCAGATGAAAATTACTTCCCACGACCTCCAAGAGGAAGAACAGCTTATTAATAATCTTTCTCTCCCGCCTCTTGAGCAAAGGCATTGTAAAAACCTCCTACATGGCTGTCACCACTGTTAAGGATGGAGTCTGGGGGTCTTCTGAGATAGGAGGCAAGATATCACCACACTTCTGAAGATCCAGGTGAAGGAACTCCATGTACTAAACAGATTTTGGAGGAGTTGCATGAGAATTTTGTTTTTTCTGAGATATTTCTCAAGGGTTTTAGGCCCAGGGTACGAGCTGGAGCGAAAGGTTAGACTTCTATTGACTCAGATGAATCATTTCATTCTCCAGAAGCTGAGGATGTGTCTGTACATTCTTAACGGCCTTAAATCATTAGGAAACTTTGTACCAAGTTTTCGAGTTTACATTTGTTCAGACTGTTTCATAAAGGGCTTCATCGTTTCAGTCCTTCCTGCAGGATCATCATAATCAAAGGTGATGACAGCAGGTGAATAAGCACTCGTGGGCTGAATTTGATAATCATTTACATCTCTTAACAATTTATACAGTTCTGTTGGTGTCTTGCAATGCCTAGTAGTGATAAGCAGCAGTGTAGCATGAAATATAAGATAGCAAGAAAACTGTCAGTCTCAGCTGGCTTCCTTTACTCCCTTTCTGCCTCTTTTACTCCCTAACATGGTAAATCGTAGCAATGTGTTCAGGCCACACTCATTTTTATCTGATCTTGATCAAGTATTTGATGCCAAAATTNAAAAGCACGCCACAACTATCTAAAGTGGAAGTTCCCCAGGCAGGTATAATTCTTAATTTTCACATCCTTCAGTCTTAACAGGACTGAGCCATCCAGAACTAACCTGTGTAGGGACAATCTGTCTCTTTGGGGTGGTCTGATTATTGGCATCACATAAGCCATAACAATTCTCCCAGAGTTTCTCAGTCGAGCCTAACTGATTCTAGCTAAAACACCACTTAGATGGTCATAAGCATAATAAATACCTTCAGTGATATAATTTATTATCATCTTGCTGACTAGAAGACTTTGTGGTATCAATTTTGCAACAAGTCAGGATTATTATCATAGATGTTTTTAGAAAACATCTGCCTTTAAGCAAAGGCATAATCACATTTCTGAGGTGATTTATCTTCAAGGGAAAGGGGGGATTCAGTGTCTCACCAAACAGACAGGCAGAGCTAAACCCCTTTCATACCTCTCCTTCTTACTTCTGACTCCCAAAAAATCATCACCTGAGCACCCCTGGCTCAGTGTCCTTCCTAACAAAGCACCTCCAGTGAAAGTTAGACCGCTGTGGAACAAACTCATCCCAGACTTCAGTCAGTGACATTGTTCTGGGCTCAGGTTTGGTTTCATGGGCCTGGATTGGTCTTGTTGCCGAAGTCTTTGCAAACCCTGGCTTCCTACTATGCTCTTTAGGAGTGATTTTGTGGGAATTGTCACTAGATCAGGCTGAATAGGACCGCCTGATTAATTCTGCCTGTCCAGATGTATCTGCACAGGACCCCAGCTCTAAGTATGCACTTTTGCAAGTTTGAAGCATTTCTGGTATATCTTCTTCTACTGGCCCATTCTCTGTCTATTAAATGAAAAATATTTCCAGTGAAGCTGGAACCTGTGACAAAGACAGCATTGTTTAGTCACTGACAGGAAAAGAATACAGGTAAATGCTCAAGGATACCATGTTTGACTGGGAAGCTGATGATCTAGAGTTACCCTCTTCTAGAGAAGCTTTCCTCATGGTTTCCACAAACACATTGTGTAAACAAAGTCCAGGGGCATTACTCCCTAGGTCAAGCTGGAAATCAAAATATAATCTGCAGGCAAAGAAACCTGTAATTATTCATTTCTGTTGCAGGATGAAGATTTGCTCAAAACATAATAAAAAACCAGCTTTTGTTGGGTTAGTGTAAATAAGGTGCTGGAGAAGCACTGTACCAAAAACGATCCCATAAAATCTGTAAGGCTTCTTCTATAGCAGAGTTATAAAGGATTTCAGAGCACACAGAAAAGATGGGGTGGATGACATACTTCTAAAACATGAAATAATGGCTTGCAGTGATGAAAAAAACCACATTTGGGCTATTTGAAGCTGATGGGAATTTTGTGAGCTTTAGAGCAGACTTAACCAGAAGATATCATCTGGCTGTGCAAGCTCCAAGTCGATTCCAGGCTCAGCATTGCTCTCTGGAATGCATTGACTGATAGCAATAGCTGAGGAAGTATTTGATAACAGAATGGTGAGAGATATTTGAAATTGGTTGTCTGGCTGTGCTCGCTGGAAAGAACCAGCAACAACACACACAAATTACAGTAGCAACAATCTCCCCAGCATGCTGACCTTCCTCGGCAGAGCAGTTTTGGAAGCAGAACCCCTCTGGAAGTGGATCATTTGGAAAATCTTTAAGTATCTGATGCATTTGAATCCTACAGATTCACTGAGGACTGAGGTATCAGGGGAGAGACCGAGTGAGTGCCCGTCCCATCCTATGACATCCTGTCAGTGGGCACACGCAGCGGGAGCTGTGGAATCTCAATTCTGCACTCATTCACAGCCCGGGGAGAAATATTGTCACCTCCGTGCCTCTTGGATTGCAGAAGCAGCTGGGAAGCAGAGCAGTCCCTGACATATGGTGGAGTAACCTCTCCTTCTTAGGCAGGTTTTTTAACTTGTGCTGTGCTGATAAGGCTCTTTATAGAACAAGCTCATGCTCGAATAACTTTGTGTCGCAGTGTCCTGTGTCTTCACTTCTGCCTCCCCTCATTCTCCTGACATATTCTTCTCCACCAGAAGCAAGAGAAAAGGCTGGACTGCTCTGCTGGCTCTCTGCCATGGGTAAAATAATTTTCTTTTCTCTGTCACTTCTGGGATGACTGGCAGGAACTACAGCAGAAACCAGAAACCAGCGGCATTAGCACTGACATCTCCAGCCCTGCCTGGAACCTTACTGCCCTCAGAGTATTTGCAGCCTCCGTAATTCTCCCACCTCTGACTTCAGAGAAAAGGGGGGAAGACTGACAGATCTCTTCTCAAAAGTAATATTGGATCACATTTGTGTAATCCCAACCACAAAATCTGCAGGAGGTCCCAAAGACAGCCCAAAGGAAGCAGAAAGTCTTCAATGTTTCTGTGATATTTTCCTCTTCCTGCAGCGACTTGCACAACCAAAGCTTTCACCACCATATTCCATAATTGAGAAAATGTCTCTTCATCCTAAACACATCCAGTTTATCATATTTTGACCCTTGCTCAGTCTTGAGGGACTCACCTATGTAATTTTTCCTTTGATCTCCACCACAAGGTAGCCTGCTGTGACCAACTTCGACTCATGGGTGGCTTCTTGCCCTATTTTCTAATCATTTTTGTGGCCACCTTCCTTAGTTTTTCTTCAGTTGGTTTCAATGATGTCGTTATCCAGGACGGCACAAGCCCTCTGTTACCTTTTTGGTGTGTTCCAGGATCTCTGACTTTTAATTATAGCTCATTGTATTCTTCCAAAACCACTTCATCTTCATTATTACCCAAAGCTGGACTTCTCGTTCTGCAGAAATTACACTGGGACATTGAAAAGTGCAGTGGAAATAAATGATTCATTGCAACAGGTGAAAATGCTTTTGCAAATGAGTACTGTTTGGTCAGGACGTATTTTTGTTCTATAAGACTTTCCTCCTGGGTTTTTGGTTGTTTTTCCTATCCTCATAAATGCAGAAAACCTGACACTACCAGGTTTCCTTGTTGCAGGAAGCATGTCCAGCACTGGAAGTGAGGATGTGATTTACCCTACAATGCATTTGTTCTGCAAACACATTTTTTTTCCTTCAAATGCATTTGTAGGAACATGCAAAGACGTGTCTTTCTATTGAACTTTGGTAAAAGATGCCAATAAATGATAAAAGTTCAGTGACACAGACAGGAACTGAAAGGAAAATCATGTGTTGCAACTCTTGTATTTTGAAAACAAGTGACATTCATTAGCTCATTTATCTCTTGCTAAAAATAAGCCCTGAATCTGAGTTAATCATCTAGGCTTTTTTTTTTTTTCTTTACAGAGGCAATAAAGAAATGAACACTTCCAGGGTATATTTAACCCATATCTCTTCAGCAGCTGTTTTGTGATAGGATTGGTACTGTTCAGTCCAATTAAGTGTTTTCAGGCACTTACCTCTGTCAGGGACTACAGGAGAATGTGGACAAATTATTTAGGTTGAAACCTTCCCCTAACAAGAGAGGCCATTCAAAAAAATTAGTTAAGTGCTTAATTTTTGTTTTAATTTGATTAAACACGAATCTTTCAACATCAGCCCATGCAACATCAGCAACAGCAACAATGAAAATAATTTTTAAAGGCTCTCCATCAGTTGTTGGAAAATTCTCCTTTATAGCCAGCTTTTTCACTGATTTGAAATATCATTTAGTGCCAGTTGATTTGTCCTTTCTGCCTCAATTTTTGATCTTCACAGAGATGAATGAACAAGTTGCAAGCATCGATTCCTCACTGCTTGAAAGAAGTTTGAACTTCTTGATGAAGAAAATAAAACTTACGATCACGATTATTCTTCACACCAGGGTATAGCAGAAGTAGTGATCATAAAATAGCTCCTGTTCACTGAGACGCACAGTAAAATTGAGCTAAAAAAGCCTTTCAGATTCATTTCAGACCATAACCTCTGCATGTGTGGTGGGTGCTCAGTACCTTGAAGAATGCCAGGATGAGTTACATGCACAACTGCTGTGGGGCCCAGGGTTGCGGGGCAGTGGCTGCCTTTGTAGCAGCCATGTAATAACACTGCAGAGGAAAAAAAGAATTAGGCACTTGCATGCCTTAGTATTATTTACTGGGCTTATAATATTGTGGACTTCCGTGGTGTAGGAAAGAGCAGAATTGGTAGGAAAGCCCATGATTTGGAGGATGCAGCAGGAGACACCTGAATGAGAAGTGGTCCTAATCCTTATTAATTATTCAGCAACCATGCAGGGAAAAACCAGGGTCTTTTCTGGGTGCCTCAAGCTGATCACCAAAAAAATGCCCAAAGCTAATCAAAAGCAGTAGCATTTTGAGATGATTGATGAGATTCAATCCCTCACTCCCAGTGAGTTTGTTATGCAAGACCCTGATCATTCGAACTCGGACTGATCGATGTCATTAACTCCAGTTAAATACCCCTTAAGCTGCACATGATAATAAGTGCAAGACATCATCCTACATGCCTCTGTATTTTTGCATGGCCTTGTCTATGTGCTCGACCTCACTGAGCTAAGATTGCTCACGAAGAAAAGTTATTTGTGTGAGTGTTTGCAGGAGAGAAATGCAAGTGTAGGGACAAAAGGATGAAAGCAAACAAGTAGCGAAATATGGAAACAGTATGCAGAAGCTGAGAGAAGCTTTGTTGTTTCAGAGAAGCTGCTGGGAAGGTGGGGTTATGTCTTGTTTAATTGTCATTTAATGTCCTGTGGGGGAAAGAATTTTTTTTTTCTTTATGAAATTACCAGTTTTCTCTTTCAAAACCGGGGAAAATTCCTTCAATGATCAGTTTAGATGTACAGCAGAAAAGTCGGCAGCAATCCCTTTAAACATCTCTGAGATGCAAATAGGGTAGAAAACCCCCAAATGTGTGTGTCTCCTTCTTTCCATCTCTCCTGGTGCACTCGCCGAGCGAGCTCCCTGGGAGGAGCCCACGTGGAAAAAATCCATGCGCAGACCACAAGAAAAATTCTATCTGAAGCTTAAATCGGGCGATGCAGTTTCACCGCACACAGGATTTTTTTTCCCCCAGTCCCTTTGTAAGAAGAGGGGACGAATAGGAGCTGGAGAGCCCCCCCCGGCAGCGGCTCCCCCGCGGCGAGGCAGCCGCATCCCAGGGGCCAGGCTCCATCTAGTGACACAGCCGGGGATGGCCGGGCGGGGACCCAGCCCGGAGCCGCGCCGGGACCCCCGGAGCCGCCGGGACCCGGCCGGACCGGGCTTTGCAGGGCCGGACCGCGCTGTGCCAGCGCCGTGTGCCGCCGTGCCCCGCCGGCTGCCCGGAGCCGGGAGCGGCCGTCCCGCTCCCCCAGCGCTCGGCCCCTGCCGGAGAGGCGAGCCCAGGTTTAGGCAGCAGCTCTTTGATTTCTAAAAGGGGAAATGAAATACAGGACGGGCAAGGGCGAAGGCAGGGGCTGAGCCGCGGCGGGGAGCG
>VWZW01004511.1:334596-361205 GCA_013397115.1 Edolisoma coerulescens | reverse complement strand
ATTCGCCTCTGCGCGTTCTGAGGGAGCGACCAGCGCGAAACGGCCTGAAGCTGAGTCGGGAGAGGTTTAGATGGGATATCAGGGAAAGGTTCTTCATCCAGAGGGTAGTCGGGCGCTGGAACAGGCTCCCGGGGGAATTGGTCTCAGCACAGAGTGGGACCGACCCCGACAGGCTGGATCGATGGGCCGAGACCAGCGGGGGGAGGGTCAGCAAGGCCGAGTGCCGCGTCCAGCCCTTGGGTCACCACAACCCCCTGCAGGATGGGGGGAGAAGTTCCTGGAAAGCATCCCAGAGGGAAAGGGCCTGGGGGTGCTGGCCAAGAGCTGCTGAACACGAGCCCAAGTGTGCCCAGGTGGCCAAGAGGGACAATGGCATCCTGGCCTGTGTCAGCAACAGTGTGGCAAGCAGGACCAGGGCAGTGACTGTCCCCCCTGTTTTGGGCACCGCTGAGGCCCCACCTCGAAGCGTGGGGTCAGTTTTGGGTCCCTCACTACAAGAAAGACTTTGAGGTGCTGGAGTGTGTCCAGAGAAGGGAATTGAGCTGGGGCAGGCTCTGGAGCACGAGTCTGATGAGAAGCGGCTGAGGGAGCTGAGGGGGGCTCAGCCTGGAGAAAAGGAGGCCTGGGGAGGGCCTTCTCTCTCTCTACAACTCCCTGACAGGAGCCCCCCACGTGGGGGTCAGACTTTTCTCCCAGGTAACAAGGGACAGGACAAAAGGAAGTGGCCTCAAGCTGCACCAGAGGAGGTTTAAGTTGGACATAAGGACGAATTTCTTCATGGAAAATGTTGCCAGGCCTTGGAAGGGGCTGCCTGGGGAGTCACCATTTCTGGAGGTGTCCAAGGAACAACTGGATGTAGCACTCAGGGCTCTGGTCTGGTTGACAAGATGGTGATCATTTAGAGCTTGGACTGGATGATCTCAGAGGGTTTTTCCCAACCAAAATGAGCCTGTGATTCTGGAGTTTAAATCCATTTTGTGTGGCATTCCTAAGCTTTGGAGGTGATGCACGTTTCTGTTCCCTGGAGTTGCTGGTGTGCAGTGGGAGCTCAGCGTGGGATTAACGAAGCTGTGACTCTGTGTTGCCAGGTTCCACGGGGAGGGGTTCCAGGAGGGCTATGCAGAGGGCAGCCTCGCTGGCATGGCCGAGGGAAGGAGGTACGGAGCGCTCCACGGAGCCAGGATCGGCTCGGAGGTAAACGGGGAAACGCCTCAGGACTGGAATCTTCTTGTCACTAGAAAATGACAGCCACACAGAAACTTCCAGGCAAAGCCTGAGGCTGAGGCCTGCTGTGTTTCGCTGTGTCCAGGAGCACCCATAAAACTGCTTATAAGTTGCTGGTTTGATCTGGAGAGTTCACTAGATGTGCTGGTGTTTCCTGAGCTTATTTGCTGTATGGAGCTTTGGTAATCCTTTTTCCCAAATTTATGGCTAAAGCCCCCCCACCCCCCATACCATCTCCTGTGGCTCAGCATAGGGAAAAGCATGGAATCTTGAGGCATAAAGAGGCAGTTCTGTGTTTCTCATTCACTCTTTGTTAATTGTGATGCTGTGAGGGTTTGTGGCACTGTTCCTCTTCCACACATGGAGCCAGTTCTGTGTGCTGGCACACCTGGATCAGTAACCATTCCTAGGAATTCAGAGGCTGGAGAGGGCTGGGGAGGCACCTCAACTTGTCCCGTATGTCCAGCTCCAGTTTGTTGTAGTCCCAGGATGAGGATGCCCAGCAGCAGCCTCCAAAGCTGGATGCTTTTGTACAAAATGGTCCTGGACAGATGATAAGAGAGAGCTGCTCTCATCTCCTCATACTGGGAAAACTGCAGAGGGAGGCAGGATTATAGACATCAAGTGAGAGGGTGACTTGGGTAATCTTACACTTGTCAACCCTTCCAGCTTGGAAACATGTTTGTGTATCCAGAGTTTAGTTTCCTGAAGGGTGAGACACAGTGTGGTGCTTTATTCTTGTTTGACTGTCTGTGCTGTGTGTTGTTTGGGGTTTCTTCTTTCCCTCGTGACCCTCTTTTAAATTCATTTTAGATTGGCTGCTACCTTGGGTTTGCACTGACGTGGCACTGTCTGCTCCAGAAATGCACAGATGAAAAGAACAGGTGAGGTTAAAAAGGCTAAAAGTCATTTTGCTGTGACTTCCATTCTTCATATCTTTTCTTTCTGTCCAGTTTTGATTAATCTGTCTGTCAGAATTGCCTTTTTGGTTGCATTTCTTTATTTTTCCCCATGATCTAATCAATATTTTTGTTGATTCTTGAATATTTCTCAATTTTGGGCTGGTAAGTTGAAAGGGAAACCTTAACTTTGTCAGTTATGCTTGATTCCCAATTTGGAATAATTCCTGGTTTGGATAATTTCTTAAATATATATGGAACACACCTGGCAGTGAGCTAAATGGGAGAAGTTGAATTAAAGAAGGATGGAGGGCTGGGTTTAATGCTCTGGATTATTATATATCAGTATAATTTTCATATTGATGGATTGAAAAATTCCTGTGTGAGGATCATTGGGTTTTGTTTTGATTCATTTTTTTTTTTTCTAGCAAAAAGATAAGGGCTCTGGATTCATTGATAGGGATGGTTCAGAAATTCCCATATGAAGACCCCACTTATGATAAGCTGCAAGAAGATCTGGAAAAAATCAGAGGAAAATTTAAACAGGTTTGTAGGATTAAGTTGTTATTTTAGCACATAAATTCTTTTTTTTTTTGAAGATATTTATTTTCTGAAGCCACACCAAAATACAGTATTTGTGTGGGGCAGTTATTGTTCCCTTTCTGCAATCCTAGCAAAATACTTGAAGTGAAAGAAATTAAGTGAAAATCCTTGATGGCTGACAATTCCCCAACCAATAACAAACACAAAATAAAGGAGAAAAATATTCTTTAGAAGGCAAGTTGGAAATGATCTTTGACAATTTTAATTACAAGTGGGACCAGAAGAAGAGAAATGGAGCAGTTGGGAGCTTTGTTGAACATTCTTCTTGGAAAACAGACCCTTTGAAACACTTCTGTGTATTCTTTTTTAGGTTTGTTCAATGCTAAACATTCAGTCTGATTTTAGAGTTGGTACTGAGAGATCTTCACTAACATTTTGAATGCAACAGATGAAGATAAACATGGATGACCAAAGAAAAAAACATTAACAGAACTGGAAAAGTGTTTATCTATTTTTATATTAAAAAAAAAAAAATCAAAGTTGTGAAGAGATGTTAAATGTTAAAGGAGAAAGGGAAAATCACTGGACTTGCAATGTCATTTAACATTTATTATCTCCAAGTTTTATTCAGGATATTACACACAGCAGTGTGTAAATCTGTTAAATAGAAATACTTGTTTTAATTCTTTGCTTGTCTTTTACTGATAATTCCTCAGAAGGAAAACAAGCATTTGCACAGTTTCCTTGTTTGAAGGATGCATGTTACTTAAAAATCTGTGTATGCAGATCATTCAGTTTACACAATGTGTAGATGCTGTGGGTGAAGGAAAACAAAATCAATTCCCTGCAGACTTTGCAGCCGGAAACATTTTTGTGGGCAGAGGATGGAATTACAAAGGAGGTCAGAATGCAAAGAAGGATGAAGATACCTGCTCAGAACATGGAATTTGCACCTGGATTTTCCAGTAGTTTTGCAGACTGACAGGGGAAGGGAGCAAACCCCACAAAATCTAACCCCAAGAAGTCACCAGCTTAAATGGTGGGTGAGATAAACACGACTGCCAGAAGAGCAGTGATTCTCACTGACTGTATTTATTTGCACCTCTTATCACAGCCCAGCTTTTTCTTTGCTAGCCTTGAAAACTGACCTCTTTAGTCTCATCCCAAATCAATGGATGCTGCCAGCTGCACGTATTTAACCGTGTTAGTTGAAGAGAAATATCTGGAACAGGCTTAGCTTGGGCTGCTGGATGTCTTTGCACTCCAGTTCTGTCAGGAATTCCAGCAGAATTCTTTTCTCAGCTGTGCCCTGCGTGTGTGTGGCTCCGCCTGCACGGCACGGTGCAGCCTCATGAAGACAGGTTTGAGGTTTTTTGTTTATTTAATTTTCTTACACGTGAGGTTGGATACACACAGGCAGTGTCAGAGCCATCTAGTGGATGTGTAGGATTGGGAGAGCTCACAAAGATTTGTGTAGGTGAAGCTGTTGAAATAGTACAGAACATCCACACTCATGATAATTCTAATTATGGGGAGAATTTCTTTGACATGAAGTAACACTGAGGTAGGATTCATTTGTACTTGTTTCCTCATTTGCAAAAATGTCTGTAAAAGCAAGGGCAGCGTTGTGAGAGCTCCAAGTGGAGCAGAAGTGTGTGGTATGTGAGTGACAATCCAAGGTGCTCCAGAGATTGTATCAAACACAATTATTTTTGTTCAGCTCAGGAGAGAAGGGGTCTTTGTCAATCAAGTGGTGACTGTTAATTGGAAAATTGGTTTGGTGGCTAATTTTCTTGTATTGCTTTAGGTTTATTTTTAATAAAATAATATTATAATGAATTATTACATAAATACATGTGTATATACAGAAACTTAACTGTAAGTATTGTATCAACCAGGATTTCCAGTTGGGATGTACCAAGTTTAGGGTTATCTCTTAGGTCTTTAATTCAGTTTCATTTGTGTTTACACACTGATGGAGTCTCTTCTTCCATGAGGCTGGATTTTTCTGAATATTGGCTGTTTCACACCTTTTGTGGGCCTGATGGGGTTTATTAAATGAGGTGCAGTTCAAAATTCTGTTGGATAGGAAGTTGTGTGCTTCAGTGCCAATTTTTTTGTTTCTGCAGTGAGTTGTGGGGGTTTCTGTGACATTCAGGGCTGTGGCACTGGAACATTCCCAGCATTCTCCAGAGGTATTTTTATGCCTGATTTACAGCTAAGGAGTTAAAGCCCAGGTTACATCAAGAATATTCATTTGTCTTAGGCTGGGTCACAAAGATATGAAAAAATATGCAACCTTGTACATTATGATACTGGTTATTAATAATGCAGGACATAGAAATTGTGGCTTGGTGCTGATTGTCCAAGAAGTTTTAAATTTTGCAGAAGTAAGACTTAAAAATATATCTGTGTATTCATTCACCACCCCTACTTATAGCTCAGTAGTTAGGGAGGAATGTTTGAAACATTTCTCTTACCAATTTCTGACTTGCCTGGACTGCGTTCTAGCTTGTTTTGTCTCTTCATGATCATCTCTCAGCTGAGCCTGGGGAATATGGCATTTTATTAAAAGGTGGATACACAGCTCATTACTTCTAGGCTGCTGAAGTCATTGCAATCCAGAAGACTTGTAATTTTCCTTTCTGCAGTGTGTGATGAGTGCAAGAAATAGTGAATTTTGAGGCATCAGCAGAGAGAGGTAAACTTTGAATACCATTTGGTAAAGTTTCCAAGCACAATTCTTGTTCTGTCTTCATTAAGCAACTTCCTTTCCATTTCTTGTCAACTGTACCAAAGGTGATCAATTCCAGCTTTGAATGAATATCTGTAATCAACAGAAATGGGTGAAAATAAATCAGAAAAAAAAAGAATCTGGGTGTGCAGTTGTTTGCTTCAAAACCAGCCCTGTAGAGGTACTCTGGCTCATTTGAATCCTGTTCTGTTTTTCTGAAACAAGGTTGTGATAATTTACAGGTGAGATGAAATTAGGAGTTTTAATTTTCCAGTAAATCAGTTTCAAAGTTTATATAGGTTTTGGTTTTTGAAGAGATGCAAGAGAGAGTTTGAGCCTGCCCTGTATTTATGAACGCTTATTTACACTTTGGCTGGAAATAACAACTTCCTGCATTGGAATAAAGGGAGATCCATCTGTCAGAAGTCTGCCTGCACCCTAATATTTCACAGTGCTGTAGAGTAAGAACTTAATATTTTTGGTAACGTTATAATTTCTCTTCTTGGTGCTTCTCAGTGTGAATTTTGAATAGTGCCCTTTGCAACTTCTTACAACCATGGCTTCTGGTCTAATTGCAGCCTGAAACTTCAGCTTTCATAGTTTGGCAAGTAACCATGAAGATTCTCATTTTACAGTCTGCCAGAGTTGTTTTTTTAATGGATAAAGTTGTGACAGTACACATTCCCACAGAAGTGGATGTATCACCAGGGAAAACGGGGATTTGGGAGGTGTGAGAGGAGTTCTGCAGCAGGTTTCCAGTTGCAAGCTGTGGTGTCTGGGACTGATGTGTAAAGGCCAAGTGGAGCAATGCACTGCTGAAGCACTTCAGTGTGTCCCAGGGTTTGGAATTGCAGGACCAGCCTAGCCTGGGGTGATAATAAAAATAATAATAAAAACTCTGTGTGCTATTTTGAAAGCTTGCAGAGTTGGTTTATTTGTAGCTAACCTGAATATCTCTTTGGCATCACACTGTGAATGCTCCTACCTTAATCTCACTGAGTGTTTATTCCCTAAGTGGAGTAATTAAATTTTTTCAGCATTTTTCATCCTAAAATTCTTTAGTACTACCTATCAAATGATGCACTACTATGTGGAAGGAGACACGGTCACTAAGCTCATCCATCTGAAACAGGGGAGGCTTCCTAAATCCATGGAATATATGAAAGGTGAAAAAAACCCAGGCATTATGTCACTTGATTCCAAAGCAGCTTGCTGCACAATGTTTTAAATTATTTTATCCTATTTTATAACCATAACTAATTGAGCACTAGTACAGCATTCTGTGTATCTGGTTTTGGGAGGATTTCTGAATAGGAATAAGAAATGGCATTAAACTTTTGTCTTGGAAAAATTAGAAAGCTGTGTTATAGCTGCGCAGAATTTGTTCGGGTGACATCTGAAACAGTGGCCTCCTGTCTGAAAGAATTTAACTGATATTTGTTTCTAATAAAATTGTGGAGTTTATTTTAGCAAAATGTGCAGCAGAAAGGAGGTTGATTATTCAGTCCCTGCATCCTGACTGTGCATCAGACAGAATCAACATCAGCATTTGTCACTGTCTTTCATTTCGGATTTTTAGCCCCCTATTTCTCTGCTTTGTCTCAACACTTTTTAACCTTCAGCATCTTCAGGATTCTGGGGAATAATCAGCACTGTGTGGAATCTTTCTTGATGGTAGGAACTGTGAGTCAGCAACCCTTTAATTTTTTTAGTTGCAGCCATTGTTCCAGCAGCAAGCTTTGCTGCTATTGTCCACTGTTTGTCCAGCTCACGTTTACTGGACTGTGGGAACGGATTAGGGTTTCATGGCTTTTTTTTTCTTCTTGCATAAACTCTTGATCAAAGACATTCCTTGGATGACAAAACACTGTATACTGTGTCACACAGCCCTGACCAGACTGCACGAACAGTAGTTTAAAAACACATGCCTACATTGTTCTCTAAACTGGCTTTTTTTTTTTTTTTTTGCAATGTATGTGCAGACATTGAATTTTTGAGACCCCGTTTACCTCTGTTAAAAACACACACACATACAGAAATTACTGTTAATAAGTACTTGACGGTTTCTGAAATACAAGTGAAAAACAAATTACTCTGAGACTAAGAACAGAGCAGAATGTCAGTTCTAAGCAGAGCTAGGGGTTATATCTGCAGTGTATTTCCTTCTTGAGGAGACCTTGGTTGTGGGGCAGGTAGTCAAGTGCACTGGAAACCTAAACCCACATGGATTATGGCATCATTTGATGTGTCATAGCCAGAACACCTGAGTAAGGTAGAGAATGATTGGACCACAATTTTGGGAGTTCATTAACCTGCTTCAGCATAGGTACGTTGTTAGAACCACATTTTGAGAATCTGGCTTATTACGGTTTTATGTCTTGGTCTTTTAAGTTCTCTTATGCAGTAGGAGGAGGAAAAATGTCAGAAAAATCCAGTAGCATCATTATTCCTCAAACTAATGATAAAGAAACAAATGATGTTAGAGAAAAACACGGAGATGCTTTTTCAAGAAGCCTTGCCTTGTGATATGCCTGAAATACTCCTTCAGCAGAAACGTAGGAGAAAGAGATTCCTGAAGGCACGCTGAGCAGGTTTACAGAGGGATTTAAAACCACGGGAGGGCTGAATTTAGGTGCTTGGAAAGTTGTTTGGGGAGGAGAGAAACAACGTTCCACAAATGCCAGGCTTCATCCTTTGACTCTGCAACATTGTTGAGCACTGTCCTGCAGAAGTGAAGGCAGATGAAACTTCTTTCTCTGACACTGGAAAATATTATCCATAAGGGAAGAACCGTTCTGATCCTTTGCAGTCCAAGGGTCTCCATGGAAAGGGAAACCTAAAAAATATGTGGCTGACGGATGTGTTGTCTAAAAGGAATAAAATGGTCAGAGCAAGTGACTGAAACAGCTACAGAAATAGTGAGTCAAACCCACAAAATTAATGTATTACACTTATAAGAAATAATGTTTACTTATGAGTAAATAATTTATGGTGTCTTCTGGAAATTTAACAGCATGCATTGGCTGAAGGTCTGCTCTTCATATTTAAAATAGCCAAATGTAAAGAACTGTGGCCTGTGGGTGTTCAGGGAGGAAAGAAAGCTGTTCAAAAGTAATACCCAGTATTTGAACAATCTGGAGTGATCCAATCTAATAAAGGGGAGAAATCAAACATCAAACAGCTCAATTGCCCGTGTCAGACAGTTTGCCATCGGAGCAGTGACTCAGGGCACCAGGTCACCACCTCAGGCTGGCTCTGGGGTGCTCTCGTAATGCCCTGCTGGTGCTTTCGTGGGCCTTGGGCAAGGATCTGCCCCTCTCAGCCCAGCCCCTTGGAGACTGCTGCTGATGGTACAGATCACATCCCAGTCACACCAACAGCAACGTGGTGGCTGTCGCGGGAGACCAGGCAGCTACGGGATACGGCCTGTGAGGGGGTTCACCCTAGTGTCACAGGGCTGCTGCCAGCTGGGATGGATGGAACAACACCACTCGGCAACATAGAATCCAAAATTTATATACTCGGCAGGGAAGGGCGAGCGGGTAGCAATTTCCATTCCGTGAGGCACGTGCTACAAGCACGACTCGGAGCTCCAGACCTCCATTCCCCACACAGATCCAAAGGAGGATTCCTGCTCCAAGCCAGTCCATGTGTCAGGTCCTGGCTTGGAGCTTGGTCCCTGCGTGTCACAATTCCTCCTTTGGTTCAGCGTTCCTGGTGCTGGTAGAGATCTGTCCCTGGAGCTCTCTCCAGCCCCGAGGGATTGCCCTCTTAGCCAGTTCTTGTTCTGTGTATCTGTCAGCACAAGCACTCCCAGGCCATTCTTTTTCCACACCTGAGGCCAGTTCCTGGTGGGGAGGAGGCTCCTCTCACCCTCTTCTTTTCCTTCTGTACTCAAGGGCCCCCGCGGACTAAAGATGCTGCCCGTGTGCCTTATTTCCAATTTTGCCATGGACACAAGGGGATCTTTCTGCCAGTAATTCCTTCTTCATGTGAGAGCCCTCAGGAAAATGATGCCTGTGAATACATGGTGAATTCCCCGAAATGTGAGATGTTTTGATGCCTGGTCTTCACACAGGGAGAAAGGAGGACAGCTCTAGGTAGGGCTCTGCAGGTGCTATAGGATCAGCAAGGAACTGTTTCTGTTTTCACTCTTAAATGCTCATCACATTAAAGAAGCAAAAGGGTAACTTTTGCCTTCCTCCCAAATTTGGTCCTGCTTGGCCATAAAGAACAAAATCAGAAGTCTGGCAAATGTCACATTATCAATGCAATCCCATTGACTAATTTGCAATCCTCATCACTTGATTGGAATATCGTGTGGAGCTCAGTCAGAAGCCACATGGGAATCTATGCTGGCCATGCCAATGCAGTTGCTATGAGCAATTATATTTGTGGGACTGTAAAAATACCTTGTTTGTCTGAAGAGATACATTTCTCAAAAAATGATGCTGACAGGAATTCATTAAAATGCCATCATTTATAGCTTTACTGCCATTGTCCCATTGTAGGAATCTCAGAGTATGAAGCCCACGTGCATGGGTCATTCCTAGGACTCTTTTAAAACCTTCCAACCTTCTCCTTCTCCTCTATCTTCTGGAGTTTTCTATCACTTAAAATGCCAGGTGTGCTTGAATGCAAGTGGATTATGAGTTTTTAAGTTGAATAGATCTTGTTTATTCTTTAATAAAGAGCATTTGAATTTAAGTGTTCATAAAAGGTCCGAGACTGTCAAATGGCCTGAATTCAGCAATGGAACTGGGGAGTTTTTTGGGAGGTCTGTTGGAGGTTTTTCTGTGTACATGTCTCAATTTGATGCAAAAAACCACAGTAGTTTTCCCTCTAATGAGCTACAGCATAGCCTAGCTGAATACGCATATTTTTTTTACAGCCTATAGTAAATTGTTTTTCTTGCTACATTCTTGTCTTTCTGCCCTTTGCAACGTGAGTAATATTGGCATAGTTCACCCAACATTCAAGTTTAGGAGTCTGCATTTAGAGATGATGTTCAGGAGAAGGAAAAGGTAAATATCAGAGCTGACTATGTGGGCTTAAACCTACTTAAGTCACAACACTTGGTCAGTTTAATAGAGTTTATAAAAGAGACAGGAATGGCAAAACCTACTTAACACATTCAATGAAACACAGGTTTACATTTCTCACTGAATCACTGTAATGTTTTTATCAGCACAAGATTTTTGTCAGAAGTCAAGATCCCCTAAATGTGTCTTCACTTGATTTTCAAACACTTGAGACCAGAGGGGTGAGCCATCAGCCATACAGAAGTAAGCTATTTGTTCTTTCTGGGGCTTTTGGGGTTTTTTTTTAATATGCTGGGAAAAAATGAATCATTTTTGGCCCAGACCAATTTAAGCTTTGGCTTGATGAGTTTTTGAAGTCCCTGTGAGTTTAGCTCAGATCATCTTTCAGGGTTTTACACCTCCCAGTCGTACAGAGGAGCTGCCCATTTCAAATGGAACAAACCAAACCACAGTCGTACTGGTTTTACTTCACCCACCTGACGTAGGATTTTACAGCAGGCCACACCAGCCTCAGGTTTCTGGCTGAAATGACTGGGAAACCACCACGCTCATACAAGCTCATCTGGGATTCTTGTGATGCAGGTGGTTTCCCATCAGTGGTAACTGCCCTGAGAGAACCCTATTTTGCACTAGACAATGATTAACACGTTACAAGTTAGCTCTGGAGTTTCATTTTTCATTTCCTGTGTGGCACTCACTGCACAGAATCAGTTGTAACGTGAAGTTGAGTCAATGGGAAACTCAGGAGGCAGATACTGAATTTCTAATTTGTGACAGGGAGGACAAGCACTTGGCCTTTTACAGATTTCTTTAAGGCAGAAATAATTTCACAGGATAAATAATCAAACACATAGGTTATAAGCTTGACCATCTCCACTAAAAATAAACTGTTTCTGCTGTGTTCATCTGTGAAAATAATAATAATTGATAATGTGCATCCCCCATTTTCAGAGATATTTTGGAATGTGAATTGGAACACAGGTTACAGTTTTTTTCTCATGTTACTTTGTAACAATATCTAATTCCTGTCCTTCTAGGTGCAGTTCTTTCTTTACATACTTTTAGCAGGCTTTAATGTTTTTCAGGTTTATTCCTTATTATCTTAGCTGTAAGATAAAAAAGCTGTGTCTGAACGGAGGGCACAGAGAAGAAGTCAACTTAACTGATGCCTTGAGAGGCTACCTGGAAACAGAGACTGACAGGAATAAGGGAATTAAGGCAGGTATTTATTTGAAAGGCCTTCGAAGGCACACCCTGGGGAGCCAAAGGCTACATCCAAAAATGGACCCCAAGATGGACCACGAGTCACGAGCTCTTCACACTTTTATAGGTTTGGTCCATTTGCACATCAGCATAAATTCACCAATTAAAGCTTTAGCTAATGATGGAATTTCTACAATTTCTCCCCCTCTCTAGAGGCCCTGGTTTACACCTTTTGGGCCTGGGACAGCCTGGGTGTCCTTGGATAACAAGCTCAGAGAGGCTTTGTTTTGTCTTGGCTGAGAGAACAGAAGTTAACAGGCTACAAGAGAATTCAGAGTTACAGCTGGGCAATACAGGCTTTGAAGAATATAAAAGTCAAAACCTAAGGCATCAAACCAAGTGGCTTTTAAAACCAACTGTCCTCTGTAAAGGTCTTCCAGGACACAAAACCTTCCACTGCCAAGAAGATACAAGCACGTGTTCTGTGCCATCCAACACCTACTTTGTTTTACCCTTTTATTCACGTGAACCACCAAAGGGCAATTTTACTCTGACTAACTTCCTTTGATGTGAAAAAATAAAGCCTTCAGGCAGAAAAGAAGTATTTTGCTTCTTTAAAAAGACACGTTGGTGTGACAGGCAGGCAGTCACCTACCCATGGCTCGAAACACCCACGGTTTCCTAAAATAACAACAAAAAGGTCTTCAGCTTTTAAAATGTGGGGAGTCAAACCTAGAAAATGTCATGTGCTTTACTCACTGCACCGGGGAGTTGCAATCATGCAGCATTTTCAAGGCAATTAAAAAAAAAAAAAAAAATGAAAAGACGACAACAAGCAGACGTTGTTGGGCTTTACCAATTTTATTTCTAGACTTTAGGTTTTTTTGCTGGAAACTTGTCTGTTACAGGTCTGTTGGTGAAAATGTGCATTTCAGACCAGTGATGCCAATAAGTACAATATAAAAATGTACAAATCTGAATTGCTTTTGCTTACTACAGATTGTTATAATAACGTGACAAATAAAGCATCTCTGTTGGCACGTGAACCCACTTATCTGGATTTGGCCTTTTTCAGTACATACAATATTTTAAAGGAATTTGCAGTACACACTGCCACTCAGTGTAACACATAATAAAACCAACAAGCACTAAACTCAATAATCAGGTTTGGTTCAGAGACACAGAGATGCCACGAACAGAAGTGTTTTATGAGGTAAGCAGTAAGAAATGTTCCTGAAATTTGGACAGAATGTATCCAGTCCTCCTGGGTCCTGCGACTGCTAGTAGCACTGCAATGCTTATTTATGCACTATGTAGGATCTTAACTGCATTTGCCTCAAAATGAGTTCTAATTCTGTTTTGGTTTAGCAGCATACAGGCAACAGCTAGATTATTCTTCAGCATACAACTCTGTTAGCTGGCTTATTTATGAGATTTACAGGCTTTTTTTTTTTTAAATTAGCATTATGCTATAATTAAAAAAAAAAAAACAAACCAAAACCAAAACAAACAAAAAAACCCTAGGATATCATAACAGATTAAACACACAAAATACTTAGAGTTCCAGAAGATAACCTATCATACCAAATGATGTGTCCCAGCTGAGGGGGAACCACATCAGGTGGCACACAAGAGTTATATTATAATGCACCTTTCATATATCAATGTGGCTAATAACACAGCTTAAAACTACTATGATAATAAACCCCAGATCAGACAAAGAATCCAGCTTTATAAAATGCATAACAAAAAAAAAAAAAACCAAAAAACCAAAAACCAAAAAACAACCAACCCTTGACATTACTCGATCTTCTGAAATGTCTGCTGGTTTTTAAATTAATGCAGAGACCCATTCAGAGCAACGTTCGATGCATTTCCGTTTGCAGTAGAACTATGAGGCACTGTAAGAACATCAAAACCTGGTCTAGACACGGGTAACTGAAGTATGAGGTATTGTGAAACAGGAACCTTTTTTGGAATAGAGCAGTAATCACATTAAGTAAAAATTGATCACATAAAAAATCTACAAAAAAAAAAAAAGATGTCAATAATATAATTTTCTATGAGAAAATTAAAACCTATTACATGGCAGTATATGACATTGTATAATAAAAAAAAAAAAAAAACTGATCCACAAAATAGCAGCAAAACACAATGACAAAGATACAGAAAAGCAATGTTAATTTTTTTTCAAACCATGCTGGGAATTTATCCATAGCAGCTCAATAAAAACGGAGCATCCACTCCTTTTCTTTTATCTTTTTCTTTTTTTTTTCTTCTGATTTTTTTTTCTTTTTTCCTTTTTTTGTTCTTTTTTTTGTTGTTGTTGTTGGTTTTTTTTTTTTACAATCAACACCTTAGCGGCAGTTTTCTCACATACATTTCACCATCACATTCTCCTCGAGCATCAACTTCAACAGCTATGTCCACGTCCCTTCAGCTACTTTCTAAAATAATAATAAAAAGATACATAGCCAAGATGTGCAAATTTTCTATTTGTAGCTAAATTAAAAAAAAAACAACGGGGCATATACTGGAATAAAAACTTCTTTCAAGTACTCCAATTTTCATATCTATTAACTATGGCGTTTTTTCATGGTTAGACTGCTTTTGAAAATGTATAGGAAGGGGCCAAATAGACTGCTTGGTTTTGGGTTTGTTCTTTGAAGCGTGTCCTTTTTTTTGCTTTAATAAGCTGGGTTAAAACTGCGACATCAAGGGTAGAAAGATTTGCTTTTTCAAAAGGGGCGATTGCATTAATTTACAAATCATACTGGCCTTACGAACATCCTCTGCAATAAATATTCTTTTTAGCCTTAACTATAAATTATATATTTTAGTGTTTAAAAACCTTCAGTTGTAAAACATCTAGCGATAATCCTTAAAACTATGTGTCCTATATGTGAACCTTTAAGGCCCCCTAATTTATAAAGATGAGTTGGCACCAAAGGATTCTAAACTTCAAACTTTTCTATAGAAAAGGAAAGGAAGATATCCTGGCAATTTGTGAATGCAATTTTCTCTCACTGGAACACAACCTTCGGAAAAAAAGAATCACCTCTCCTCTAACACCATAGTTAAATGCACTTGCTTTGCAATTCCAAGTTTGCCAACAAGCACTTTATATATTTCCAAACCATGGCATTAAAAAAACAAACAAACAAACAAAAAAAAAAAATTCCCACATAATAAAAGAATGTATTTCCTATATCTAATGGACTGAAAGTGCTTTGAATGGAATGGTTTTAGAATATTACAAACGAANAAAAAAAAAAAAAAAAAGACTGAACTGTGGATTGAACCTGACCATAATTAGGCTGAGTATCTGTGGGGTCAGACCAGCATCTTTACACAGGTAACTACAAAAATAGGAAGATTACAAAAATATAATATATTACGTCACTATTTCGGTTTCTCTTTATAATAGGGTACTGTATGAGTAGTACATTGGCCTTTCCCAACCATGCTAAGCTGGAACCCTACAAATGCCTCAATGCACAGGCAATCCACAGGCGCACACACACACACACACAAAAAAAAGATTAACATATAATAATGCTGCATACTAACATACACTAACTTATGGGTTACGTTAACCATTTATAAGGTGAAGAGGATAAAAAAAAAAACCTAAGGAAATAAAATAAACATTTACAGATGAATTATAAAGTGACTAAATGCATAAGCAAGCAAGATACAGAAAAGCCTAGAACTGCGTTAAAGCTATGCTTTTTAAAGAAAAAGAATATTTCATTTACTATCTAAAAAACAAAAAAAAAAAACCCTCTTCTACTTTAAAAATGGTTGGTTGGTTTGTTTTATATGTCAGAAATCAAATCTAATACCTCCCCTGGAGACATTTTGTGTGTTAATGCCTATTTTTACAACATACAGACAAGAACACTTTAATATAAAAACTAGTTGATTATTATTGTATAAAATCCTCTATTTTTGTAGCACAAACCCCTGGGGGTAATGCAAATACTATTTTTTTCTTTTTTTAAGACAGTTTTTGGGGTATTTTTTGTTTATTTGTTTGTTTGAAGTCACAGATGGAAGGGAGACAGAGCAAGAAAAAAATATAACAAGACTGGTTTTCCCTTCTGGTATAAAAATGTCCTGGAGAAAAGGGTTTCTGGGGGGGAGATCCTGATGCTGATTCCTTCTCAGATGCCCTTTCTTTGTCTGCTTTTCTTGCCAAGCAAATCCATTAAGAAGTCCTCTTTAAATGTTCACGTCTCGCACATCAGTAGGTGTGCAGGAGAGGTCTGCTTCGTCCTCTACAGTCTTTGTTTCTGAAGATACGTTGTGCTGCTGTGCCTGGCGTAGACTGGACTCGAGGAGGGACTCAATCTGTTCTTGGCAGGCTCGTAAACAATCCTGCAGAAGGGTGGAATGGAAGGGGGGAGAGAGAGAGAGACCCAAAGAGTCCTTTAGAAAGATCATGGGCTGAAATACCCATTTCTCGACAAAGCAAGAGAAACGTTATCAGGTTATCTGGGAGAGCAGCAGGCTGAAGAGGAGGGTGGGAAGAGCAGGAGAAGCACCCGACAGTGACAGGACTGGATGAGCAAGCCCATTTTTTGCAGGTTGTACCTTGCACTGCTGCTTCTCTGCCCGTGCTGTTTACACTTCTGTACAAGTCCATTGATCACAACTGTGATTTCCACTTTTCCCCCAGGAATCCTTCAGCAGTAGAGTCTGCTAGAAGCGATGCTCACAAACAGTGACTTTTTTCCCCGGGCTAAGTTCCGGTGATAAGAAGTTCTTAAAAATTCCATATATGTGTTTAGATGCCCATGCCCAAAGCTGCCGGCCACCTGCTGCAATGTCCAACTGCGGGCAGCTCAAGGCAGCTGATAAATTCCTAACTCTGAAAGCATCTCCAGAGATGGACGGGACTGGACAACCCCAAAATGGAGAGGCCTCTCAGAAGCACCACGAAGCGCCTCTCTAACCATGCACGACCAAATTCATCCAAGCTTTCCGTGTGCTACCACATCCACCTGGAAACCTCAGTCAGGGTGAGATTTTTCCTCCCACTTCTGAAGAGTTTTCTCCGAGCTGGATGTGCGCACAATCCTCCTGAGGGTTCAGGGGGGTGCACAGGCCTCGCTGGGAATTAAAACACCATAAAGCACCAGGGAGGATCCTGTCCGTGGTGGGGAAAGGTAACTTCCCGCGGGCATTAAGCCACACCATGAGGAGATGTATCAGATTCCCAGCAACCAGAACTGGAGAAGGCTTTTTAGCTCAACCTGCCCAACCTGCTGCAGGTTAGGGAGGCCCTGTACACCCACTGCAGTGGCACAGAAATGGTGCCCTAAACAGGCCGAACAATCCCACAGCGTTCTGCCAAAACTCATCCAGCACGCTGTTTACCCTCATCTTTACAACAAACATCGTAAGCTTTTTCCCCCCAACATCTTTAACTCTGTGCATGAAGGACTTTGAAGTTTCCTTTCAGCATTGCCTTTTCTGATTTAACCTATGACATGTGTTAGCCCTTGCGGTGAACCCAGTCTTCCATGATAAATTGCCGTCAAAAGTGTTAGGATGTGCATGACTGAGAATGAATGTTGTTTTCCTGAGAGGGTGACCTGCCTGCTGTTTTCTTTATTTCCCAGTTTCAATTCTGCCTTCATTCAGAGGCTTCTTGTGTGATCTACCAGCTTTTCACTGATTCCACTACCACAAGAATCTCCTCTGCCACCAATAAGGGCACATGGCATTTGGGGTAAAATAAGATTAGAAACCCAAGCAAACAATTCTCTGCAAGTCCTTTCTGAGAGAGAGGGAGGTTAATCCTACCTCTAAGCAGATCAGACCATCAGTTACAGCTCACTGAAAACACATAACCTATGACCTTTCCTGGTTTAAACCCTAGTGTAATATTTCCTCTTGACAGAGACACACAGTGT
Organism: Edolisoma coerulescens; assembly: GCA_013397115.1. Classification (NCBI taxonomy): domain Eukaryota; kingdom Metazoa; phylum Chordata; class Aves; order Passeriformes; family Campephagidae; genus Edolisoma; species Edolisoma coerulescens. The sequence continues at coordinate 343,639 of VWZW01004511.1, read as the reverse complement.
TTTAAATGACAAAAAGAAACGCCTCATATCCTAAAGTCATCATGCCTTTGGCTCCTGCATACCTCTGGCCTCCACAAGAAGGTCTCTATGAAGTCCTTGCACCCAGCCCTCCTCCAGATATGACAGATCAATCCTGACTGTAAGGCTCTCCCTCGTACCACGAAGCTCCCTCGCCCTTGGAATCAGGGAGCGTTAAAGAGGAGAGCACCAGCACAGCTTTAGGTGTTCCTGCCTTTACAAAGCCACTTCTCAGGGTAATTCTCTTTTAGCGTGTTCAGTGTTCCAAACTGAAAGCACATTAATTTTTTCAGAGCAAAATGAACCCTCTTGGGTTTTGTTTTGGGGGTTTTTCTTTGGGGGGTGGGAATGGATTTTCTGGTGAGTTTTGATGGGAACTTTGTGGTTTTTTTTTTTTTTTAATCCTGACCATTTGCATAAAGCGTGTTTGAGCTCTGAAAACTACAACCATTCAAAAGAATTTCTATAAATACCTATTCTTCTCCCTCTGGAGTCCAGTTATGAATAATTACATAGGACTATGTAATTTAAAGGTATTTTTGCCCACAGAATTTTTTTTTCATTTAAAATTCTCAGAGTGCAGCATGCTGTAACTGTATTTTTTAAAAACAATCTTTACAATTTATTATGAACAGACTGTCTTAAGCTACAGCTGAATTAAAAATATTTTTCTACTGTTTAAGGCATTTCGTCCATTTCTTATTCACATGACTATTAGATAAATGGCTTGCCTGTAGGAATGCATTAGAGCTAGCAAAAAGTAACTGCAAACCACAAAATTCACTGTGAACAACCTCACCAAAGCTGTTTTCATTCTTAGTACTTCCCAACACTGAAAAGCAAATACAAAACTTGTGCATTACTCTGATAACTTCTCCCAACAACTTTTCTGCTTCACTACCCAAATTTTCAATGCCCACAGTTTGTTCAAGGTCATAAACCCTTCCTGGATTAATTAAGCTCCTCACTGAAGAAAAAAAAAATAAAATAAATGAAAGACTTGCTAGCTTAACTGATGTGGTCAAATAGCTTTAAGACACAGTGGACATGATCAGACTCCAGGGTCAGATAGGAAAGGAAACAAACAACAACAAAAAAGGAACTGCCTGGAAATCCTTTGTTCCTGCCTGAACCGTTCTGGATAACAAGCACATGTTTGAAGGTGCCTCTGAGAAGGGGCAGGCAGGAGACGAATTCCAATGCACTAACAGACAGCATGGAGACCCAATCTAATCTAGTTTAGCAAATTTCTGGCCTGGAAATGAATGTCAGGTAAAATTCCATCTGTTTGGATGATGGGGTCAGGAATAGAATGATGGAAGACAGCCCAAGACTTCTAATTGTGATTATCTGACTTCTAATTACCCCTGATCAAAGGCAAAATGGGAAACTGGACTCCTACCAACATATAAACATGAACCATAAAGGAATTCCAATCAGGTGATATTCATTTTACTTTAGATTCAGCTTTCTCCGAGACTGAAGGTAAAAAAGTGTAATTATGTAACCTGAAATCCAACAGACCTGCTGTTCCAGCTAACAGATCATCAGGGGGAACACCAGCCCTGCTCTTAACATTCCAAGACAATCCAATACAAAACATGTTCCCTGACAAGGGGAACCATCGCCGGGGCGTAACACACTTCATACAAATCCTAATAATGGGATAGCAGGGATGGCATTTGATACCATGGATTACACAGACAGGTATTTTGGGAAAGTCTCCCTGCGGGGGAATCATGCTCTGTGTGAAACCAAGCAGATTCCTCTCTCAGAACACTTGCAGTGGAAGTTGCTGTTCCCTCATTCCACCCCAAATACAACAATATACCTGTGCACACACAAAACTTTCTGATGCTGAATTTCTGTAGCAATCCACACAAAATCCTTACTTCCCCCTAACACGTGAGTATATTTAGCACTGGAAGCTGGAGGGGAGTTACTCCCTTTTCAAGCTGCTAACCAAGCTCAGGTCAGAGCCTGCAGGGGCCTTGTAGTGACTGTGGAAAATTAAAATGAAATAATCAAAAATCCTCTTTCTTGCTAAGGCAACTTTGTTTTCTTTTTAAAGAGCTCTGTCATCAACGAAGTCAAGTCACACAAGGACAGGCCGTTGTTCTGCACGATGTGAGAGAACCCACTTCAGTGCCCAGTACCAGGAATGGTTAAATCAGGTTGTTTGAACCAAGGTGCTGCCTGACAGATAGCCAGTATTTTCCCTCAGTACCTGCTTCAAACGCCTTGCCCTGGATAGTGGCCAACCACACACTGGAATTATCTGCATCGTTCACAAACTGACCAAAAGCACCACACGTGCATACCAAACTGAGCAGCCCATTATTTCAGCGTTTCTTAGAGTATTTAGCATTTCAGGTTCTTAGAGAGCATTTAACGCTCCCACACTGTGTCACCTCAGCTGCAGTGAGAGAAGTGGCAAAAATGACATGCTCACTGCTCAGGTGATCAAAATAACAAGCTGAGATAGCGCATTTTTCAGCAATTGTTTCACACAGTCTATCAAAAGTACAACACTCTTTTGTGAATAATTGATTGCAATGCATTCATCTTTCCAGAAATCTCTCAGCCCTGTCAACAAAGCCCAATTACACAAACCCAGTTTTGCAGTGGCTGGACTGGGACAGTTTTCTATGCATTTAAATTACTGACATGTAAAATAATTTAACAGCATCTCCAAGATTCTGCCCCTAACCACAGAGTTGTCTTTATTTGACTCATTGTCCAGCGCTTGGAGACCTCACAAGAACCTTTTTAAAGCATCTATTTATTGGTCTTCCACATTGTTACAAAACAAAGCTCAACTCTGCCCCAACTTCACACACCATTATGACATGGATCATTGACTTTAGGTCTTCCTTGTAGGCTCCCTTCCTGGCCCATTCACTCATGAAAGGTTTATTGCTCACTAGTTACTGATGTGCATCTCCTGGAAGCTGCAGGGCAAAACGAAGAGTCCTGTGAGGACCATCTACCTTGTCACAAAGTCGTGGGACGAGCATTTGTTCCAAAAAGGAATTCAATACCAGCGACTGCGCAGGTCCAGCACGTAATAAACCAAATTAGATCATTAGAACTCTTTTAAGAAGGGCTTTTTCACACCACTTGGCCCAATAAAAGGCCTCAAGAACAGTCAAAGATAAGGTCAGAGATACCACAAGGTCTCAGTAACTGTTTCCCGGTCTTATTCCCCCAAGTTTTGTTTTACAGAGGCTCCTGGTTTAATTACCCCCAGCCAAACACAGCCTCTGCCACCTCCTAAGTCAGTGCAGGGCTTCCTTCTCTCCCAGACACCAGAGCTGGATGTGCCATTCCCAGCCGGGAACTGCAGCAGCGTCAGCACAGATTATCAGTGGGCATCAGGAGAGCCAAACAAGCAGGCTGGGCACAAGAGAGCACACTGAGAAGCCCCACTCTGAGGCTTGACCTTTCCCAAGATCTACTGTCAGATTAGCTCCCGTGCAGCAAGCAGGCATTCATTCTCAAAAACCCTTAACGCAGGAGATCGACCGAGAGGAAGAGTCACTTACCGGATCACATTTGATAACTTGTGATAGGAAATGTGTGAGGCATTGATAGGAGAGGAAAGTGTTAGTGTTCCCCAGATGCAGGCCTTGCACAGCTGCTACCACGCTGCCAGCTGCGATCATGGAGGGTGGGTTTGAAATAAATTTAATNAAAAAAAAAAAAAAGACTGAAATGATTGCTTTAGGAGAAGCCTGTCCATACACATACACTCTTTCTACCAGCATGGCTTTCAGCTGCCAACTATTGCATCCGAAAAGGCAGGGGAAATGGTGAGCAGAAAGGTGCCTCCTGCTCTCACAGTGCTACAGGTCCAAACCTGCAAACACTTATCCACACGAGCAACTGCTCTGCAGAGAGTGGCCCTTGCTAGCACTGAGCCTGGGAGGCCATTCATCACTTCGAGGTGCTTTTATCATAAGCAGGGCCCCTGTTCTTCCAGTGCTAAAATACTTTGCTCCCGTGAATAATGCCACGGGGCTCGATGGCACCGCACATCTGAGAAAACCTGTTCACGTCCTGCGGTGTTCTGCATGGTCAGATCCAAGGTGCACTCTAACAACGAGTCCTGGGGCCCTTCAGAGCAGAAACCTTTGCTCTGACACTCAAAGGAATATTGCTTTAATGAACAACAACATCAACAAAAAGAAAGAAAAGAGAAAGACTGCTTAACCCTGTCAGGAGGCAGATAATCCATATTTAAATTAAGGTTTCATCTTAAAAATGCTTTGTCTCAACCTAGTCTCTTGTCAGTGGCTGCCATCCATCCTGGCAACAGGGATTTAATGTAAATGTGGCATAACTAAGTGACGGGGGTCCCAAGAATTGGCGGACAATCAGTTACATTCTGATGTGACACCATGCTGACAAGAGGCTGGGCCCCCTTCCAGACTGCATTGCTGTAGGTCTCTCCACAAAGCCACTCCCAGGATCCCTTAAGGGGCTATCTCTGCCACTTAGCATGTTTTCCCTTTGGGTTTGTTTGGTTTGGTTTGAGTTTTCTCTACTATTTTTTAATAGTAATAGTCCACATTTTAATGATAAGACTCCTTCTGCTGAACAGGAATGCATCTGATCCGTGGCAGTGAACACCTTGGAGGAGAATCAAGGAACAAAGGGAGCAAGTGGCACAAGTAAAGGTCCAATTTTGTGAGGGAGAAAGGGAAACGCCACAATGCACACCAGAACCTGAGATACATTCCTTCAGCTTTTATCAGGATACAACTTCCTCTGGGTTGGAAAAATATAAACCATCTGTCAAACCCCTGAATGAAATCAAAGGAATGGACAGCTTAGAGGGCTCAGTGGAACAGCTGAAGTATTAAATCATGCATCTCCTTTATTATGATAAAATAACTTTTGTGTAAATGTTTTACCAGTGAAACCAAAGCCTTCAGGACTCCGTGGAAGTCCTGGCTCTGAATCTGTTTATTCAGACACCTCTGACACTCCACTGTGGCCCTGACCAATACCCACCTTTCAAAGGGGCACTTCATCCTGCAAACCTCCAGAATTAAACTGATACACGGAATTCGGGCCAAACTTTTAGGATGCACTGCCAGCGAAAAGGCAAGCTCGAGCTAAAGTCATCTCGTTTATGTTAAAATAAAAATATCAAAATAAATTTGGCTTCCCCCCCTTTTCCGGGCAGATAGAAACACACCCACCTTCTAGCACGCCACTGTCATTCCCAAAAAAAAAGAAGCAGCAGTCCCAACTGCTTATTGGCACTGTACCCATTCCAAAGCCAGTCCCGAACTGAAATACTGACACAGAGCTGCAGGTGGACTTCGGAAACGGGGGATTCCGAGCATGGATCCCACCAGGACGGGGCTGCTTGGAGGGGTAGGGGTGGCAGTGCCTTCCCGACACTGTTTACCGAGCTCCACAAACGGGACACGACCAAAATGTGTCACTTTAATGAGCCCGTCCTGACAGGATCACGTTTGGGATTAATATTTGCGTCCCCCTTTTAAATGGAGCAGTAAACAAGAACATGAATTCATAGTCACATCCTCATTCTTTCCAAGGTGGAAAAGTGATAATGAAGTTTAAATGACCAGTTTGTGTCTGTCCCTATAACCACTCCAGACAAGCAGCATGGACTGCCTTTTTGTTGCAACTCAACAAGGAATTATTTGTGGCAGAGGCCACTAATTTCAGCATATTAATCAGGGGGCCCCTCTCGCCTGTAATTGGATGCCCCCAAGTGAAGAGTGTGGCATCATTGTCAGCCTCCATCGCCTCATCTTGCGCTATTGAGCGCTCAGGAACAAGGGGGCTTCGGTGAGATGAATTAGACCTGACACAGCCACAATGGGGTAGGGGGCCCCATCAATTGAAGCACACATCCCCAGTAGCCTATCTGAGACTTCATCCAAAAAGAATAAACAACTTCAGCGTTGTTAAAAAGAGAGAGAGGGAGAGAGAGAGGAGGGGGAGGAGAGAGAAGAATGCCAGCCACCCTGAAGGGAGGACAAAGCAGGCATATAGGCGCTGCAGCGCTTTAAAAAAAATTCCTAACAAGGCGAGTCACCCCTTTTCCTTTTTAAATGGAGCAGCAATTCCATCCGTCTGGAGAGCTGGGGGCTATGAATGAAAATCTTTTCATTGAGGCAAATCAAAACTGTGAACATAAATCACTTGCTGCAAGATGCAACAGGTTCCAACTGGTCACATACCTTGAGACTTCCAATTTTATAAAGGCCCGGAGAATGGGAGAATTGTAACGCGCTCGTTTCAAAGGGGGATCTTTCTTTCTCCTTCGGAGAGGACCAAAGCAACAACAATAATAATAGCAATAATACTGATAATAATAATAATAATAAAAAGGAGCCTGGTATGTTTTGATAACCAGAGGAACATAATGAAATGCTGAAGCTCCAATATTTGTTGCTGTTCATTGTTACGCTTGTATAGAGCTGCAGTTCTCCCTCAACACTGGTCTTAACTTGGGCCAAAAGAGGCCTGCTTCCTTTTGAGCTCTCCCTGCCTTGCTCAGCCATGCCAAAGCCCCATTCATTAAGCTCAATTATGTGTTAACTTCAAACAACCCCTGGTAATTTTTTTTTTTTTCCCTTTTTCGCTTTTTCTCCCGAACCTACCACAGCACAAAGGCATCCTTTGGTGAAAATGGATTTTGCAAAACCAAACCAAATCAAACAAACCCACTTCTACCAGCCAGACAACTGGAGAGAGAGCTTAGGAGGAATTCCCCTCAACTTCACCTTGCAGCGTAACCTTCTCTTTCTGGAGCAAACACACACACACTCATCTACAAACACTTCCACAGCCTTCACCTTGGTAAGCCAACTGGCCAAGGGTTTGTTTTCTAAGCAAGCATTATTCTGCAGTCTCTTCTTAGGAGAATCTCCTTTACAGAAGAGGACACAGGCAAAGGATAGACTGCACTTGCCCCTGAGGCCACTTAAGTGAGCTGTCAGTGTTTCCAGTGGACTTTGGATCAGGCCCCACAGCATCCAGGCAGCACAAGGCATTCGCAGTCCATCTAGGTTCGTTTTGGCAAGGGGAAATGCAGCACAACCCAGCAACAGCAAAGCAAAGTCCAGATGCTGCTTAAGCCACATGTGATCTTCACTAGCCAACAAAGAAGTCATGAGAAAAGCAAAAGGTAGAGAAACCCCTGACATCCAAAAGCAACAATAAAAACATAGAGCCTGGTGGCAGCCTTCCTGAGCGCTCCTTCCCCAGGCAATATTCCCAACTTCTGTAGGGAGCTGAAGAGGGCCCCAACTCTGGTGAGCTCAGCGCTGTTTTTTTTAAAAGCTATGTAAAACTCCCAGAACATGGTTCTCATTTACTGATCCATTCTCCAGCTGTGGTGTGTAGCAGTGTTAAATAAAGGCTCTGGATGTGCTTCCTAAAAGAAACATAACAACACCGACAGTAGATCAAAGTACTGGACTCTTAGCAAGTCTCCAACCTTTGAACTACTCTTGTTTTCATCCCTGTCATTGCCAACACAACAACCTAGGTTAAACATCCCCACATCCAAAGGGGAGCCAGGGTGGCCGTTCTTTTTAGCTTCAAACTTAGCAAATCACGCCTCCAGAGTCTCAGCAGCCTCGTATCTGGTACAACCTGGCACGGAGGGACACACTGGACTCTCCCAAAATGTTGCTGCCGGTGGTTTGAAGGTTGTGGTGCTCCCAACACCGAGCATTACTCCAGGCAACCTCACCTACGAGCTGCCCCTTACGCTGATGTCAGGCCCAAGATGAAGAGCAATGCCAGCGTTTATAAACTTCTCTTCTATGGCTCGGTTTGTTCTATCTTTAGGCCTCGCAGCGGGGCCGGTTCGGTGAAATAAACCTTTTTTTTTTTTCTTTCTTTTTTTTTTTTTCCCCCTCCTTCTGAGCACCTGCCATCTTCCTTTCAACCTCTCTTAAACCAAATCCAACCTCTGGAAAACAAGCTACGGGGCATTAAGGGGTGCCACCGGCCGCGCACGTCCCACCGAGGCTTTGGAGTGTGGACACCACGACTCTTGGGCGTCTTTGGAGGCCGGCCCTGCTCATGGCTCCAGCACAGCACGTGGTCAGGAGGGTGCAGATGGCAGCGGCTGGGTCCCGTGCCAGGAAAAGCCTCTGTGCCGCGTGGCCCTCCTCCAATCCACCAGCCACCGAGGAGCGGGCCGGGGGGGAAGAGGCAACTTGAAGAGGGAAGGTTTAAAACCCCCCACGCAGAGCTACTCACAGGGGAAAATCTCCCTCCGCCTTTAAAAACTCGTCTTAAAAGAATGAATCCACACGGGGAGGGAATCCCCGCACGGGCAGTAAGCCTTTTGCAGCCCCCACGTAAACCCGGTGTAGGGAGGCGAGGAGATGGAGCCACGCCGAGCTACAGAGAGCGGGGCTGGGGGGTGGCGTGGCGCCTCTCCCTCCCTGACAACCACACAGAACTCCGACTCAGAAGCGAAATACCTTCTGAAAAGAGAAAACTTACCTCTGGCAAAAGTAATCCACCTTCTGCAAACAAGGGGCAATAATCGGGGCTTAAACTACCTCCCCGCAGCTCTGCGAGCGCGCCTGAGACCAACAGCTACGGGAAGCTTTACAAGCCGGGGGGCGGGCGCGTGTCGGGGAGCAACGCGCTTTGCGCAACGTGCAGGGCTCATACCTGTAGCGCACAGAGCCACAAAAGTCTGAGCATGTTTACGGATGATCTGCTTGGTGTCCTCTGCCAGAGGCATTTTAGTAAGGAAATGTTCAATGAAATCGTGGGGGGTCATTGCAGCCAGATTCCATTTCAGCTTATTCACCAGCAGCAGCTCCATTTGCTGCAAAGAGAAGAGGGAGGGGAAGGGGGAAGGANTCCCGGCCCCATCCCGGCCCCATCCCGGCCCAGCGCCGCATCCACAGCTCCCGCCCGCCGCCAGCAGCCCCGCAGTCGCCGTCGGCGCTTCCGAACGTGCGGGGTTGGCGTTCTTTTCTTTTTTTTTTTTTTTTTTTTTTTTTTTTTTTTT
>VWZW01004511.1:245230-330019 GCA_013397115.1 Edolisoma coerulescens | reverse complement strand
AAAAAAAAAAACCCACCCCGCTGTGTGTCTGGGGTGCGGTGTTCTGCTCCCGGCTCCTCTGGACAAGAAAGGGAAGGAGCTGCTGGAGAGGGTCCAGCAGACGGTGAGGGGTCTGGAGCAGCTCTCCTGTGAGGAGAGACGGTGGGAGCTGGGGTTGGTCTGGGGAAGACCGCGAGGGCATCTCATCAATGCCTACAAAAATCTCCCAGGGGTGCCAAGAGGATGGTGCCAGACTCTTCCGTGGCGCCCAGCAACAGGATGAGGAGCAATGGCCAAAACACAAGTTTCACCTCAAGAGGAGGGAAAACCTCTTTACATTGAGGGTGGCAGGGCTGTGGAACAGCTGCCCAGGGAGAGCGTGGAGCCTCCCTCCCTGGAGACATTCCAAACCCCCCCCGGAGGCGTTCCTGTGCCACCTGCGGTGCCCAAAACCCCGGGGCAGCCGTGTGGGGACTGTGAAATGAGGAGTTTGATGGAGCAAAGCTCACAGAGGGTTTCTGTAGGGGAACCATCACCAAGGTGGAGAGAGGCACGAGTCCAGGTGGGAGGGAAGGTAGGGATGGCTGGGGCTTCCCGAGGTGAGGAGGTGTCACCGATGGGACCAAACAGGCAGGGACAGACCCAGAGCTAATGGAATTTAGCCCAAATTTATCCTGGAGGTAAGAAAGTGGAGAAGGGAGGCAAAAGGGCTGAGGGCAGGGGAAGCAAGAAGGAGTGAGCAGGGTTTTGTTTCTTTCTTCATCAAGGGAAACCTCCTGTTAGGCCGGGCCAGAAGTGAGCCAGTGGAGGGAGAGGCACCGGAGGAAGCGTGGCAGACAGTAACAAGGTGGATAAACAATGTATTTAAGCACCAGCATCCTCAAAGTGCAAGTATGGTAGTGGGAAATATTTTGATTTTACAACCAGCAGCTACAGTTTCTGTTTTGCTCAGCTGACAGTGTATTTTGGTGATATATCAGCATGAAAATGGCCAACGCAGACACTGGGGTTTGATATGGATGTGTGAGGTATGAAAAAAGCACATCTTGGCCGCAGAGGGCATTTACACTTGATTTACAAGGTAAAGAAACATTTTCTCTGTTCCCCACACTGACACTTGCTCTTGTAGCATGAGAAGGCATCTCAAAGGCACATAATAAATACCATTGGGGGTTTGTTGTTGAATTGCTTATTCAGAAGGTTTTGAAGTACAATGTTATTATTTTTATTTAAAAAAGAAACAAGCACAGGGAGATGTTTTGTGGTGATTTTAGGCATAATTCCCCGTAAGTGACAGTAAATCAGCATGGATCACATACACTGCAGAAATGCTGTTTCAGGAATGTCTTGGGTGCCTTTTTTTTAAAATATTTTGTTGGTCTTTCTCTGCCAGAAAATCCATGTGCATTAGTAACTGTGATCCAGGGAAGGCTGGGCTGGTGGGGTGGCTCCGTGGAGGCAGATTCGCCTCCTGACTAAACACGTTGGCTCCAGGGAGAGGCAGCTGCAGAGATCAGGGAGCATCCCTGGGCCCTCTTCTGAGCACTAAAAAGGTGTGAGGATAGAAGCTTGTTTGGGGACTCCCTGGCCTGAACACAAATGAGATCTGGCACGGTTTTTGCCACCATCTCCATCATCCATTCTCCAGCTCTCCCAGAGCCCAGAAGTGAGGCTGTGCAGCCACACACTGCACTTCTTGTCTCTGCCCACTGCCCTGTCCACTCTTTCTCCAAGGAGCTCTGCCTGACAGTGGCAAATCTGCTCGTTGCATCTTTGCAGCACACCCTCGGAGTAAAAGTGGTACACACAACCTCTGGGGCTGGATTTTTGTGGGTGCTCAACACTTCTTAACTCCACTTTAAGCCAGTGGCAGTTCTAGGAGTCATTTTATCACTAAATCAGGTGCCTGGCTCCCTTGTAATCTCCTCACCTTCTCTGGGGTCCCAATTCTTTATACATTACCCTGGGATGGAGGGAGAGGCTTTCAAAATCAAAGCCCCTATCGAGTTCTGACACCCAGCTAAGTTGTTTCCATGGTCTCTCATCCTTTTCTGTTGAGCTGAAGTGAGGTGCTGTTGTTGGGCAGACCCTGGAAGCCGGGGTTGCTGTGGTCACCTGCAAGATGTTTGCATCCCTCAGACCGTTCTGAGAACCTCAACCACGCTGCTCCTTGCTTGTAAAGCGGATTGGCACCTCTCTGAAGGACAAGTATGCGTTCTTTGAACCTTCAGTAAAAATAATTTGGCTCAGAACCAAGTCTAAAACACTGGATTATGGTTTTGACCTGAAGCATAGATGACAAAATGATAAATTTGCAAAACTCAGGCATTTTTCAGAGCACATGAATTCAATGGGAGTAATACCACCAACTTCAAAGGGAGCAGGATGGAACCTGTAATGTGTAGCCCTAATGACTACAATCAAATAAACTCACTTTGCCTGGGTTTTCTACCACCTTTAGCCTCGTGTGTGTGTGTGTCTGTGCACTTTTATGTGCGTGCCAAAGGAGTGGATGTAGGGTGCTGCCATTTCAAACCTGCAGCACCCGTGCTAAATTGGTGAAAATGTGAATAATGATGCAGGGTGGCGAGATCTGGGGAATCTCCTCTGCTTGTTTCCACAAATCAATAAAGGAAGTGAAGAATTGAGAACCTTGAGAGATGAGATCATAACCTTAGTGAAGCCTTCAGAAATATTTATATTTAATTTGAGCTGTGTGTGGCAACTGGTATTTTCTTATTTACTTGAAGTGCAGCTCGATTTGGTTCAAAATGGATGTGGAATAGCATATTTTTGGGGAAACACATAATCCTAGAATTCCATCTTTGTATCCTATTTATTTTATATTCTCTTTGCTGTGTCTGGAACACTGCAAGTGTCAGCAGGAGCTCATTTGTCCCCTCTGGTTGGTTCTTAACCGGACTCACTCTCCCTGGAGTTACAGGTAGGGACAGAAGAGGATGCAAGGTATGATAATAACCTCCTATTTAACTCAAATGGATTTCTTTTGCTGGCTAATTTTCATCTGTGTTTGGTCACCGTTGACCAAATCGCTCAGATTTGCAACCTTGGACTGCGAACGCTTCTTTTCGGGGAAGAAAGATAAAAAGAGGAATCATCTTTCTGAGCGTGCGTTCCATTCCAGAGGGATCAAAGTTTAAAAAATCTAAGTAAAAGTAGGAATGTCAGTTCTGACCAACAGCTACATCAACCCAAAATACACCCAGAGGTCTCCTCCAGCCACAAGCTGGCAGTGTCATGGTGTGAGAGCTGACCCCCAGCACGTCTTGAAGTGAACAGGTAACATCCCAGAATACTGAGCTGGGAAAAAGGAGGATCTGGAAAAGGGGAGTGGCCGCATTTTTGCTTGAAATGCACGATAAAGCTATGCCCCCACCTTATCTCTCCTCTTTAAAATCTGTGTATAGTTGGAGCATATTTTCTTCACAGCCCAAGTACTTCATCAAATCCCAGCTTTGCCTTTGAGTCTGGGCTGGAGAAGGAAACTGGTTAAAAAAGCTGAAACCCCAGCAAAATGTTGGTATAAAAGCAGGAAAATTTTCTCAAGAAATACCAAGAATATTTTTTCCTTCTTCTGGAGTGATCAAACGATGTAGCACAATGATTTGCCTTGATGGAAATGAGGCTGAATTGTGAATGGTTTAGAAGCTAATTCAGGAAAAGACTGAAACATGTGCCTAAATTTAAATAAGTACACCGGAATCACTCATGTGCCTAAAAATTAAATATATGTTTAAATACATTGCTAAACTGGAGCCTAAGGGTATGGTTTAAAGTTAAGGCTAAACTAGTCTAGACAGTAGCTGTTGCTGAAAGTGATTTTTCTTCTCCTGGTTGACTTCCCTGAAATGCCCATCCTGGAGTAAAACCAGCACAGCTTGTTGACAATAACAGCCACTTCCTCAACAACTTTGAAAAGCATCCATTTCTCATAAAAATGAAAGTAAAAGTCCCTGTTAATGCTAAAACCCAAGGAGATGGGCTGGATTCAGCTTTTGTGCTAACATGCAGCCCCTATTTGATTTCACAAGCTCCAGCCTGTTGGAGGCAGAACAGAGGGGAGCAGTTCTCACACCGACTGGGATGCTTTTATTTCCTGTGCTTGTGGGCTCTTCCATCCTGCCAGTGGTATCCAGGGGGAAGGGAACAGCAGGGAAAATGTGTCAGTGAAACCAAGCTGGCTGCAAAGCAAGTGAGAGGAGATAGGGTGCTTTGGGGTGCTCACCCCTCTCAGTGGGATGCAGGAGATGCTGGAGTTTTGGGGTGCTCACCCCTCTCAGTAGGATGCAGGAGACACTGGAGTTTTGGGGTGCTCACCTCTCTTAGTGGGAAGCAGGAGATCCTAGCATTTTGGGATGCTGGCCCCTCTCAGTGGGATGCAGGAGATGCTGGCATTTTGGGATGCTGGCCCCTCTCAGCGGGATGCAGGAGATGCTGGCATTTTGGGATGCTGGCCCCTCTCAGTGGGATGCAGGAGACACTGGAGTTTTGGGGTGCTCATCCCTCTTAGTGGGATGCAGGAGATGCTGGAGTTTTGGGATATTCCCCGGTGTCTCCTGAAAGACTGACTGATATTTTTCTGGAATAAAGCCACAGGGATTGAGAGGTGTTGACCTGACACAAAGGCACGTGGCCTCCTGGGAAGGTTGAGGCTTCCTGGACACACCCCAGGAAGTCATGGGCTGGGGCAGGTGATGCTTGCAGAGCTGTATGTGTTTTCCAGGGTGCTGATAGCAGATCTCAGTCTCTCACTGCAGACACTGAAAGGCAGCAGAGGTCTGAGGACACCAGGTATCCCTCAGGCAAGTTTTCTGTGGAAGGAGGAAGACTGGGGCCTGTGGGTTTCCATCATGGACCATTTGTGCTGCTGCTCAGCACTTGGCTGCCTGCCTGTGAGGGCTTTGTGATAAGACCCTGAGCAAAGATCCAGCAGGTTTTTAATCAAATGTTTCCATTGGCTTTAGTATGTTGTACCCATCAGATTAGAGTCACTCAGCAGAACTCCAGCCTTCCACACAGTGTCTCATTTATCCTTGTTCCTGCCATGTGCCCAGCTCTGCTCTGCTGATGTTGGTTCTGGTTGTGCAGTCCTGTTGTGGGGGGGTTTTTTTGGAGGGGGGGGAGTGGTGCAATTAGCCTGGTTGAAGCAACTAGGCCAAGGAACATCGAGCAGTAAAATAAAGTCTTGATGACATATTTGAACTCTTGGAGACCATGGGTTATCTGATCTGCAAGGTCACTGCTGTTCTCTGGGAAAGTTTAAAAGAATCTGCCCCTGTTTCAAGCTTAAAGGGCTGTTCTTGACAATTTTAGAATGCAAATTCGGTTTTTCTGTAAGTACATGCAGTTGGTGTTTCAGACTGTTGAGTACCTGTATTTGTATTTCCTTTTCTTTTAACTGCTCATCAAAAGCAAACAGAATAGAATTCGTTTTAATGAACAGAAGGAAAAAGTGACTCCAGCAAGGCTCCTTCTGCTACCAGAACTGAATGAAATGCAGAAAGGAAAAAACAATAATATGAAAATGAGAAACCTACAAAGAACTTAAACATTCCTTTTAATCATTTAAGCTGTCATCAGTGGCAGAAATAAGGAATTATATTTCAGACATGACTTATACCAGGCATGCCTTAAAAAGAAAAAAGCAAATTGATAGTGCCTGAAGAGTCTGTGCCTGGGAATAAAAAAGTGCAGAATTAGACCCTGGGAAGCCAAGTGTCTTTTCCACTGTTCAGTCTGTGGAAGAAAAGAAAGGATGGCCCTTGATCTTTAGCAGCTCTAACAGATGGGCTTGGGGAAGCAGGAGGAAAATAACATCAGTGACAGTTTTGTCCTTCTGTATTTCTGAAAAGTCAAAACGTTAGAAGCTGTTCCATTACAAAGCTTCGTTATGGGTATGATTAGCTTAACAGTGCTCTCCTGTAATCCAGATCATAAAGTCCCGTCAGAACGGATTCGAATGCTAAAAACGTTGCATAATAACTTTCACAGACCGTTAAGCTTTAAGGCTACAGCGTGGGAGTTTGCTACAAAGAGACCCTCTTACAGCAGCAGATACTTTAAGTGAGAGGTATTTCCCACCCCGGGCTTTATTTGCTGCCAAGTCTGATTTCTGGCCGTGTTTATGTTCCTGCATGGGCTGGCTCAGCTTGGCAGTGGGGTTGCTGCAGTGGCACGAGCAGAACTATAGGAAGGGCTTGGGCAGGCTGTTATTTTCCTTTCATGGGAAGCTGACAATGTAAACTCCTGGCCATTTTATCCTTGCTGGCTGTGGCAAAGTATCCCCCCTCTGTCTCCCTCCTATTATAGTGACAGCATTATTCAGCAGGATGAGGTTCCCGGTGTCTTTCATGCCGCTCTCTGTGCTGTTGGGAGCAAGGAGAATGCACTCCCTTGCCTCAGGGGGTGTGAATTCAGTGTCCTTAAGGAACGTGCAGGTTATCTACAAAGCAATGCACTGCTTGTGCCGTAAAAATCCCTTATCACCCGGCAGGAATATGGATTCAAATCTATTCGTTTGGCTCTCTGTTGGTATCAGCGTTTAAGGAAGGGATCCTATTACCTCGCCATTATCTCCTTGGGCTGGTTTTACCCTGGGATAATTCTGTAAAGCTCCTTCTGACTTGGTTGGGCAGGTGGGGAACGACTGAGTGCATGGACTTGATGAGGTTACAGTGATAGCAAAATGTGAGCTGGAGTCTCTGGCGGGGAAAATCTTTCATTTTCCATTGATAAAAAAGTTTATGATTAATCACTGGCTTGATTACATTACCCTTTAATTAAGCTTGTAAGTGCCGAAGAGTGGGGACTTTGGTGTGCTTTTCCTTTGCTATCTCCTGATTGTGGCTCTGCTGGTGTGATTTTATAGAACCATAGAATCATTTGGGCTGGAAAAGATCATCAAGCCCAACTGTTACCAATGGTCTGGCAGTGATTTCCCCTTACTGTAAGACTCCCCAGGAATTTAAGGCATACTACTCCCTGCTGATGCTTCCCCAGTTGGAACCACCTCAGTGGAAAGCAAAAATGTAGGTGCAAAAATGTGTTGGTTTCAAACATTGGGATTTTTTCCCACAGAAAACTGCTGGTTCCAAGCACGGATCTACAGCACCAGCAGCTGATCCCTGCGGTTTATGGTAAAATTCCTCACACAGGATCCCACTGCACCTCACAAACTCGCCAAAAACACCACCACTGACTGCAGGAGAATCAGGGCTGAGCACAGAACCAGCTCCTCAGCACACGGACCTGGATAGTTTCATCCCAAACCACGGAAGCCAGTTCCATCTCTGGTGAGAAATGTCACGGGAAGATTAAGAGGCGGAATGACAAAGGGATAATTTTAGTTCTGAACATAGTACCTGGGAGAAGAAAACATTTCAAATCTCAGCATGACTTCCCTGCAGAAATAAAGGGTGTTGATGATGCCTGGGCTGAAGGATTCTGCTCCCTGAGGTCTGGGATTCTTTCTGACCACGAGCCATTTTAACCCCTTTGCTTTTTTTTCTAGCACTGCTGATGCTTTCCACTGAATCCTGCCCTTGTGGTGACTGTGGTGAAGCACTGTGCTCCTCGAAGGTCTCCCCCATTTCCACACTGCCTTCAGCCCAAGGAGAAGCAGTCTTGACAGAAATCCCAGCAGGACTCTCGAGCTCCTGCTCTGAGAAGTGAAAATTCAAGTGCCACGTGTGGAACTTGCAAGCGCAGCTTCCCTTGGTCCCAGCCTACCCTCTGTGCCAGGCAAACGTTTCTTGACTGGTGGTTATTGTCCTTCCAGCAGAAATGTAGCAGCATTAAAGTGTTATTTGAAATATTAACAACCGGAGAAAAGGCCAGGGTGCTCCTGCCTCACAGAAGTGCAGGAAGCCTCAGCTCCTTTTGTCCTGAGGAGGATTTGGTGGCTGGGCTCAGTTAGGAATGGCAAGGGGACAGGGTGATGGAAAGGGACCAAACCCCCTCAGCACTGGGTGCCATCGCAGTGCCTCAACCCACCTGAAAATCCAAACTTTACCCACTTTCACAAGTCATTCACTGCCTAAAGAGACAACCCCAAACCAGGATAGACTGAGACCTTTGATGGTATCAGCCTGAAGATAAGGAGGAGACCTGCCAAGCCAGATGTTGGTTTCACTGCGGCCTAGCAGGCAGCCCCTGAGGCATCCACCCTTTCACAAGTCACCAATCACCCTCAGGAAAAGTCACTGCTGGGATTCACCCACTGGAAAGCACAGACAGGAGCTGGGAGAGGGCAGGGATCAGGCCACAGGTCTGCTACCCCACCCTGAGCTCAGCCTTTTGTCGCTGGCAGTGACCATTGTGGGGCTGTTCCAGACGGCGCTGTCAAACTTCCAGCCCTCACCCCAGCGCGGCTCCTGGGAACACCCGACACAGGTCTCTTCTGCTCCAGTGCATCTTCTCAGCAGGAAAACCAGATTCTCAACTCAGGCTGCATCTGCTTTCCTGCCCTTCTGACAGAAGAGTGTTTAGAAACCCTCTCTCCCTTTGCTCCCAAGCTGAGGGAGCCCAACCAGCTCGGGGCCCTGGCTCCATTCATGGCATAGTTATCTCATATGTCTGGCTCAGCTGATCGGGAGAGAGATGGAATTGCACCCAGGTATGCAATTTTGGACTAGTTTAAATGGTATCACGCAATAATAGTAACGATAATGATGATATTATCTTAGGCCGTGTGTGAGAAAAATTAGCTATTGTCTCAGAACTGTACCTGACGAGCAGCACAATGCAATGTTACATACTCAAGAGGGAGAATACAAGTTACTTCACTCATTTTCATCCCAGCCTAGGGCTTAAATTTGGTAGAAAGAATCATCTGCATGAGAAATGTGGCACGAAGCATCAGCCCGGGCTGATAGGAGCTGCAGGCTCCCACACAGCCCACACCAACGATAGCACTATCAGATGGAAAGGGGTTATACACAAAGTGTAGCCTTGCAGCCCCAGCTGAGTATCTTTGCAATGGTTTCCCACATCACTTAACAGCTTGTTTAACCTATCATGATTAACCAGCAGGCTCTGCAAGAATTTCCCACAATCAGTAAAAATGCAGCAGAAGGCCTGAAGGACCACGGTGGAGGGCAAACACCGATGATGGACAGTAAGTGTGTGTTCATGCCTCTCCTGAAAAGTACCCACAGCTATCTGGGTTCCAAAGTGCCGCGAATTCATTGCTAATATTTTAGTTTCGATCCTTTCCACATATATTGCAGCCAAGTTTAGGAAAAGCAGCAGAAATCTTGATTATTGAGGTCCCATTACCCGTATGGCGGAGCTTTGCAAAGCCACAGTGTTTTCTCAGGCTGCACAAATAATCAGTTATCTCTCTGTGATTCTCAGAAAAAGACTTGATCACGAAGTGATTGCAGCGAGGTCTTTTACTTGGGTCTGTAAAGACTTCCATGAAATGCGACTGTGGGTAAATGCCTTATCTGGTATGCCAAATTACTTTATATTAAATTCACCTGGAGAAAGACAACATGTTTGTTCTGTGATGCTTTTCACCTCCTTTTTGCCATGCACCTTTGCCTGTTTACTCCTTTGCAAAGTTTGGCAATTGGTAATGGAGCTGCCAACCATGCAAGCTAGGAAGTATCCCTCTCTGCTGCTAAGATGAATGGTTTCTTCTCCTTCTAATTGCAAACCACTTTCTTTGTCATGAAAATTTTAAATTTCCATAAATAGCTGTCCTGAAGTCTAAGGGAATGCTAAACAAAACTAAAAACAAAGTGAGAGGAAGTACAATGTGCAAAAATAACCCAAATGCAAAGCCTGAATCCTTTCAGGAGGTGCTGAGCACCCCTGAGAGCTGCTTGCATTGATAAAGTTCAGCAATGGAGGTGCAAAAGCATCCTACAAGGCCTCTTTAAAACAGCCCCTCTCAAGCCTGCCTTCTTAGATCAAAGTCCAAAGCTACGCTCTATCAAGCCACAAAACTTCAGTCACAGAGATGCAGGAAGGAAGGGCTGGCAGATGAAGGTGACAGATAGCAGAAGTGTTTCTTAGATGAGAATTCTAGTTACTCAAATGCTGTTCAACTTAAATATTGCCTTTCCATAGCTCAGCTCCTGGAAACCCAAAAAGTCTTGTTCCACCGCGAGAGCTGGCGCAGGGTACGTCAGCAGTGGTGTAATATTGACAGACAAATACAGCCATTGTATTCACGAATGTTCTCCTTGCAGAGCAAAGAGCATTGTGGCAGCGTATCCTCACTGCCAGCATGGTAGACTGCAATGTAATCAGTGCCTTGGATGCATTGGGAACACAAACAAAAATAGATTAGCTAACAACCGAATTGTATTTATCTTGCCTGACAGGGCTCGCTCAATGGTGAGTCACTTTCTGATCTAATGGCGCTGCCATCCCGGGTGCTGTGGGCAGCGGCTGCTGCCGAGAGAGGAGCTCAGACAGCCCGAACGCTGCCGGGGCAGCAGCGACAGCCCTGGGGCTGATCCCCAGGAGATGCAGTGCACCCAGCAACGGCATTCCCCGAGCCGGGAATACCGGCGGCTCGGCCTCCTGGGCTCCTTACAGATCTCACGGGGCTTTTGTGGGAGCAGAGCTGTGTTTCCAGACGGGATCACAGCTGAGGGCGTGATACAGCCTCCTCCTTGTGCTGTCCATGCTCTGCTGGCTGCAGCATCCCTCACCTCCAGAGTCCTGGGCGGGAAGAGCAAAATCCTTGCTCTGCTGACCCCGGGAGCGCTGGAAGCCCTGGGATGTAGCCGAAGGTCAGCTTCAGCCACCCTGCTGAACCCTGTCTTTCTGTGCCCTGAGGTGAGGGCTTCCCAAGCAGCCAGCATGGGTATCGATGGCAGCAGCATCACCAGAGCTCGGGAGAAGCCAGTATCCCAAGGATTTCTCCAGGAGCCTGGGTTGTTTTGCTGGCCACGGTCTGCTCCGCCCAGCGAGCTCAGGCACGTCTCCGTGACCTGCATGACTTTGGGATCCACAGCACTGAGGGATCTATTTGTTGGTAGTCAATGGGGATGTGCAGGAAACTGCATCTCCCAGCACGGCTGCTTTGAGGATTAAAAGCGCCCCGGTCCATAATGAGAGTAATTACCTTGTTTGAAAATAGTTGTCAACTTAATGTTAAATAAGAAAGCTTTGCGCTGAGGTCATTCAGGTTCCAGGTGAAAACGTGCTATGGAAGACAAATATTCAAAGCAAGAATGGGCATGAATGTGATTGGGCTTGGTTCTGATCAAGTTTACATTTGTTTAAAGGCCCAGCCCAAAGCCTGTGAAAGTCATTTGGAATAAATCAGCTGGAGTCAATGGGATTACCCTACTGTCAGCCCGCTAGGGGTGAGATCAAACCCCAGATCATTATCTTTTTGTGGTTTTCCTTTTCGCATATCGGGAGGGAGTCGGTTCGAAGGGCCATTGATTGTTTTGTAAAACATCCTTTGGATTCAGGGGGGAGTCTGCCTGCCTACAGGATATGGCCCATAAAGCCCCCGGGATGCTGAGGATTCCTCCCTCTGGATGTGCCGCATCTGCCCGGCTTTGCTGCCAGAGGTGACCGGAGAGTTAACAGCTCTGCCAGGGAGAGATGGACTGTGCGCGATGGGAGAGCCCAGTCAGGCATTAAAACACAAAACGAAAGGATAAGTTAAACCACCACATTCTTCTGGGGAACGCTGATGGGTGACAGTTGTCTCTTACCACCTTGGTCTCTTGCTCTTTCATCAGAACCAATTACTTAATTTTTCTCTTTTTTTTTTTGTGCCTGACGGTGATGCTTTCATGGAAAACAAGTCCATGGAAATGCCGAATACCAGTAAGTCAGAAGAAGGGAAGGATGCAAACCTGCAGTTTTCCCATGGCCTGAAAATGACTCCCTCCCTGGCTTAGGGCAGCCACAGGTATGCTGTTAATTTTAAGTCCTCTTGCCAGAAGGCTATAAAATGTCTTTTCATCTTACATTACATAAGTATCCAACAAATAAGAAGACTGTTATTACAAAGGCAACCACACCGAAAAAAAAAGGTTTCATTTACTCTGAAAACCTGCATGAAAGACTTCTGATGTCTCTGTGGAACTTGTAGGTTGCTGAACACTGTTGGAGAGAAAAATCCATTGGACTTTTTTTTTTTTTTTCCCCCAAAAAAAGAAGTGAGTTTAATGCAACATCAAATTGGAATGCTGTGAGGAACCAACTGTGTGATAAATCTACTGTTAATCATGGTGATAATTTGCTCTCAAAGACGATGAGCTTCTATGTTCTTTCAGCTCAACAGGCAGCATTCTGGAAAACAGTGTTAATATTAAGCACTCCCTAATTAAACATTTCACGGATCCTTCTAAATTAGACAGAAAAGATCCATACTTATCAGGAGTGAAAACTGCGAGATGCTAAGCACACCTTAAGACACGAAACCACAGCTGAGTCTGATGATGCTCAGGAATTGAGAGAAGGTGCTCAGCAGCCTCAGGAAGGGTCTTCAAAATCCTTATGCTGCTTGTCATCAAGGAAATAATTCTGCTTGGCTCCACTGGGTGCTGAATGGCTGCTTTGCACTTTGACCCGGTTTTCTCCAGGATAATAAAGAGTGTTTTTGTGCCAGTGAGGCAGACATTGCGACAGTGAGGTGAGGCACAGGAGGATGCCTCTGTGGAGGTGATTCAGCATGCATTCAACATACCTCTCAGCAATTCAGGCATTCTTCCTGAAGTTGTTTCCTTGTGTTAAACCCTTCTACATCTTCACAAATTGGTTAGCGTCAGGAATATTTGAAATATGTCCTAAATCAGTTAACTTTCAGGCAGTAAGGCATCCTCACCTGCTCATTTCACAGGGAAAAAAAAAGCCCCAAACAATAGAAATGCCCATGTGCGTGTTGACATCCTGCTTGTGAACCAATATTGTCACAAGCAATAGGCTTGGAGAGAACAGGCCGATCAATTAATGTGAACTGACTTACACTGAGCTAAAATTAGATCCAATATCCTGATTGAAGCTATTACAATTAACTAAATAAACACACAAGCTCACGTAATTAATTTTGTAGTACCATGGTGCCCGGAGGCCACATCTGAGACTGAGAGACATCTATACAAAGCACTGGAAATGCATCCAGTAAGATACAACCCTGATCCTGAACAGCTTGCTGCTCATATAGGCAAAAGGAACAAAGGGCTGGCGACAGAAATCATTCTTTATTGCCTCCATGTCAGAGGAACTGGCCCAGAGAAATTGAATTGTCTTGCCCAACACTGTATAAGAATTATTTGGCAGGAATGAGAAGCAAATGGGGAACATCAGTATCCACTTCACGGGTCTGCCCGCCCTTTCTCTAGAACAAACTCCCTTTTTTTTTTAACCAGGAGCCTTCTCAGGCACAGGACAGCCCTGGACTCCTGCTCCTTTACATTACATTCCTACTCCTTTCAAGCACAGCATGGTACACACGAGCAGGAGCTTTTGTTTTCTGAGGTCTTTGATGAGCCTGTGTCCTGTCCACCTCACCTCTGCTCCCTACTAACCAATTATGCTTCTTCAGCAAAAATTCAACTCCTCAAAAGCACAAACCCATGAGCACCCACATTTCTGCTTTAGCTTGGTTCAAGAGCTCCTACATATTCTTCCTTAAACCTGGGAGTCAGGCTTTGCCTCCTCTGTGTACATTTGGAAATCAGCTGAGTAGAGAGAACTTCACAAATCTTGCTGCAAGGGGAGCAAATGTGTCTTGTAAATCTTGTAGTGGCATCTCCGAGTGTTACAGACCTAAATCCAAGGCATTTGCTTTGACCTCTCTCCCTCTACTCTCTCTCAACCATGGTTCTTTCAAAATCAATGGTAAAATGGTGGTGGCTTGAATTCAATCTAGAATTTCATCTTCTTCTCCAGACAAGCAGTGCACGGTTCTCAAAGTTTCTTTCCCCCTTTCCCTGCAGAGAACAAACCTGAGAAGAAGGCTGAAAATCTGAGGTTTCAAAAGTACTGTTCCTATGTCTTTAACCTCGTATTTGTGTTCCAGACCTTGATAGATTCATTTTGCAGTCAATCAATTATCATTTGGGTTTGAGGAGGTTTGAAAAATTGGCTCAAAATAAATAGACTGTTCTTCTTGTAATCTTGACTATGGAGGTATTTGAGGTGATTCTGTAATGAAGATTTCTGTTTCCAGCAGTTTAGCTATAAAATATGACTTTACGTAAATCGTTGAGTCCATCTGGAACTTCAGCAAGTCAACATCTGTGCCATCTTCCCAGCCATAAAATTATTTTAGGCCTCTTTGCCAGACTGAAAGTTCTAGGAAAGGCCCAACTGACAAATTACAGAACAGTGCATCAAATAATAATTTTTCTCCCAGATAGCCACACGTCTGAAACAAAATTTTCCTTTGGGTAGCATGGATATATAATTTGAATGCACGCTTATTTTCTAGTTCTGGAATATTTATTTACCTGAAATCCTGCAGCTGTAAGAACCATTATTGTGAACTAAAGAAAAAGATGGCCTGGACATCCTTTTTGATGCCTCCTGGCTGAGAGAGTGAAGAAAAAAATAGTCCTCTGTGTTTGATGGATGCAAGAACGAGGTTTCCAACCATGGAAAAGCCTTTAGAGACACAGGTGAGGTTTTGATCCCTGGCCCCAGGGACATCCATCTTGGAAAACCTTCTGGTTTTATTATTTCAAACAACTCAGCGAGAGCGAGGTGGGAAACTGCAGTTTCAAAACAGGCGCCACTGCAGTGATTCAGCAAAACATCTCGTGATTTCAAAGGGAAATCTAATATTGGTCCTGGATCCCTTGCAAATTCCTTCAGGTCCCGGCACCTCTGCCTGTCCCAGTGACCTGGTGCTCAGACCTGGAGCACTCAGCTGCCCCATGGGTTGCACGTGGCCACGATAACCCTAAACCCAGGGTGCCACTGCGAGGAGAAGTCCTCAGCCGTAAATGACAGATATTTTCCATTTTCAGCTCCACGTCACATGAATGGAAATTATGCAACTTGCTCAGGCTGGTGCAGTTTAGGGCTGTGCATTTGCTGGTGTGAACAGGAACACAGGAGCTGTTTTCTGCTTCCTGTGTTTGAAAGCAGTGCAAACACGATCTGGGCCTTCTGTGGTGCTGCTCGCTGAGACACCCTTTCTTTAGGAAAGCAACTCGGGAAGAACAACAAAGAATTCTTCCTCGCAGAAAAGGTTTGTGGTTGCCTTGCCAGCTCTCAAAATTAAAACTATGTTCCAGTCAAAAATGCCTATTCAGGCTGACATCAAAGAGAAAAATGCGAGCAGGTCAGGGAGTTTAATTTCCATGGCACTCGCATTTGTGATTCACATGTCGGGCGCAGTAATGACTTACATGCCCATTGGCAATAATGGAATAGAGGGCCAGTGTGGACACAAAGGGACAGCATCCCGAGGTAGCAGTAAGGGGACGGGTTCCGTGTCGGGTGGGACGCGTGGAGCCCATTGAAGCTGGGGGGTGTCACTCGGAGCATGGGCTGCTGGTCTTTCTCACAGCGGCCATTCCATCAATGAGAACCTTGTGGAGCCCCCTGGCCTGGGTTGAGGCTTTTGGGAGTGATGCTCACGGGGGGCCTGATGCCAGAGGGCTCCTTTTCATTGTCGAGAGACCAGGTCCTTTTAAATACACTGAACATAGCGGGTGACTCACGACAATCTGGGTCTCAGGGCATATTTCCTGAGTCCTTTGAGGTGTGTTTTCATACCAGCTTTGTCACTTCTCAAAATCTCCAGTCTAGGTGAAGGGCTGTGTCGTGAAGTTTGAAAGCAGGAGGTGTGTAAACTTTTTAACAGTGTCTCTATATTCTCCTACTACTCCTTATTTGCTTTTCTCATGGGACGATCCAAGTAGGCATTACACGCTGTTGATAAATAGATTTTCAGCCCATTTCATTTAACCATTACTGCATTTCCATATCAAAGATTTTACACTTGGCATGCCCGAGCCCATTTTATTTGTAATCTTTTCTCAAATGAGGAGTTTGGAATGTTTTTTTCATTATGTGTTTCATCTGCAGCGTACTGCCCTCGTGTTATTTTTTAAGATGAGATCTTATACTCTACCTCAAGTCATTCTACAACTCATTGGCTCTTATTTATTCTGGCCTCCTAATCTAACACAATTTCTGTGTTGAAACTTGTTGCTGTTTTTTTTTCCAAGGATACACCATAGGATGTTAAGCATGTGCTGTATATCAAAGTGCAAATATAAACTAGTTGATAGTCTCTAGTCACACCCTGGATAGGTGTGGCATTTGGGAATTTTTCACTTGCTGGCTGGAGATCAGAATGTGCTTAACATGGTTCCACACACAGGATCTCGGCTGGGAGAGAACTGGTTGGGGCTTTTTGGGGTTTGGGGTTTGGTTTTGGGGGGGCTTTTTTTTTTTTTAATTTTAATTTTTCATGTATGTTGTTTGAAAGGTTGGGAGCTAAATAGTTGTACTATTTCCAGAAACAGATTTTTACATGTTTGGCTATATTTAGGCCTGCAATTGGGAGATTTGAGGGCACGATAAGCTAGTGCCTCACTGCCTTTCCTTTTCTCTTTCTATCACTTTGTGATGGACAAGCTTGATTCTAGTGTCAGCCTAAGGCATGGTGCTGAGCTGCACCACTCCAAGAGAAACTCCGAGGAGGAAGTATGACTCAGAGAGCTGCAATTCCTTCCACAGTTCCTCCTTGTTCCAGCCAGGGAAGTCAGTTACTTCGGCATTCAAGCTGCTAGACTAAAGCTTGCTTCTCCCCTGGTGCTCACAAGCCTCAGCCTGCAGGATGGGAAGAAGAGGGACAAGGACCTGTGCCAGGACCAACCTGGGAAGGGCCTGGGACCACTCAAGCCCCCTGTGGGGTTTCACCGTGGGCAGTCGCCTGCCAGCCACCCACCTCTAACACCAAGAGCAAACCACCCACCTTTTTACACTTAGGGGCTGGCAGAGAGTTTGCAGGCAATCATTTTTGCACCCAAACAGAAGCACTAGCGAGGGCATTCCTGGTGAAATGTTCAAAATCAGTATTTCCTCACTGGTGGTGCAACTCTGAGGCCTGAGGACATCCACTGATGTAGGATCTGTTTGCAGATGGTGCACATGGATCTTTTCACCTGCCTGACATTCTGCTCAGCATCAACATGCTTTGGGGAAAAACATAAAATAATAATAATAATAATGAAATTCACAGCCTTTTTTTGAATATGCTTTTTCACGGATGGCAGAAATGCTGTACTATGGAGAGATCTTCAAGTGAGCACTATTTAAAAAGAATTTTAGTGAAATGTTATATTAACTGAGGCAATGTCAACTGAGAGCACAGGCTAAATACTGAAAGATAAAAGGGGCCAGGAAAACAAGAGAGAAATTTATCCACATGCACATCAGCTAGATGATCCAGGTAGGAATAAGACCTCAATACTTGTTATCAAACCCTCTAGGATTACCAGGGATACGTTTTCAGGAAGTATTTTGCAGTTAAAAAAAAAAAAAACAACAACCCAAAAACAACAACAAAACAAAACCAGGAGCAAGAATTTGCTTCAGAAAACAGATCTGGCCCTCATGTGGTGTTCAGCAGCACAGATACACGTACTCACACTTCCTGCCTGAGTTATATCAGTTTCAAAAATAGCCTGTGAAAGAAGATTCAGGCTATTGGAGCAACTTCTGCTTTCAGCAAAGTGTACTGAAACGTGGAGCTGAATTTATACCTCCATGTGTGATTTGAGGTACCCACATGTATAAAGCTCATCCTTCTGCTGTGGGCTCTGAATGGCATCAGTGCTAATTCACCTGGGTACCTGACAGAGATCTCCAGAGAGATGTAGAAAGAGAAGCACCATTCACTTGAGCTGGTCTGTATTCCTACACCGAAAATAAACGATGTTAAGGAAACCTGCAGTTCAAACGTGCAGAAGTTGCTTTTGTTTTGCGTCAGTTTATTCAGGTATTTGAAACAGGCTTGGTTGAACAACAAGCAGTTGAACCTTTCTGAGTGGCTAATTCTTAAACATCATCAGACAGCAAGCTAATTGTGTCCAAGTGCACATCGTTGCCCCAGGTTGCAGGTAACTTCCTGCCTTGAAACGATGACTCGAGAGCGATATCCTCCCAGACAAGGAAATATCATCTTCCAGTCCTGCTGGGTCTCAAAGTAACCTGCGAGGACTCCCTTCAGCTGCCTGCCTGTGCTTAGCCAAGTTATTAGGCACGTTCAGGATGCATCGAACTCATGCACCTCCTAAATTACTGGATGGGTTTGAGTTCACGCAGCCAGCTGATTTAGTCGTGTCTCTGGTGCTAACAAAAACTGAATATACTGACCTGACAGGAATGTTGCCTGTAGAGGTATGTGATAAATGTGCTTGGATGTGTTTAATCATACAGATATGCAATGGGCACCTTCACCGCTTTCTGTAGCATCTCTCCTGTTCTCAGTGCTTAGTCATATCCCTTTTGAAAGGGGATGATACTTTGGAAGAGCAAACATTCCCATTTCTGAACACATAATCCATCAAAAACACGGCAACAGAACCTTTAGTGGGCCAAGGTATGTACCCTTTTGAACAGAAGTAAATTCAAAATAATTCCATGAAGTCAAGTCAGGGGAGAACTTAGCCTCCCTGATAAGTAATGTAATAGAATTGGCTGGATGACTCACTGTGAACGATTCAGTGAAAATATTATCTGTTTTGTATAGCCTTCCTTTTTCTTTTCTCCATATTCCTCTTTCTCTTCCTCATCCTCTTTTTAGCCTTTTCTGCCTTGTGATGCCACGCCAAGAAGACCCAAGAACCAGAGTGAGACAGATGATAGAGTGAGTGGTTTGGAGAGGATAAAAACAAGCCACTGCTGGAGGTGCAGGAGATGGTAAAATCCCAATGATCCATATTGATATCTGACATGACTAACAAAGGAAAGGCTCGTTCCTTGCATTGTTTGGGTCCCTGAGAGCGTCCCTTGCCTGCTCCATTGCACAACATAGCCCGGATAAAATGCAGCTGCACGAGGGAAAAGGTGACACTGATCCTGCTCTAAACAGGAGTCAATCCTGTGCTCATCTCCGCAGTGCCTGAAAGTGAGATATACTATTGCTGCTGCAGGACGAAGTTCATGGAATATCAAGTGTTGATAGTCTGTGCTCAGAGTCTGTAAATGTATGTACAAATGGGTCACAACCACAGCTGGCATCTGTCTGGCTCCAGATCTGGTCCAGTAAGTTTCTAAAGAGTAGCTCACGACAGACCATTGAAAACTTCCAAAGAAAGTCCCAGGGCACATGACAGAAATGGCCAAGTGGGACAGCACAGTAGAAGAAAGAAATCCTGTGGGTTCATTTCTTTAAAGCATAGAAGTCATTAATCATTTCTATTCCTTTCCATTTGAAACAGCTGCCTGCCTGCTTTTGCTAAGTAACTGCTTTCCTAACCACACAGCAACTAAGCTGTGGGCCCCAGAATGCTCATTCTTCCAGATATTAATAAACAATTTCCCTCCTTCACTGTGTCAATGAAAGCACGTTAACATTCTTAGCATCTGGTTTCGGTAGGGAAATAAAACGCTGACGGTTCCACACTTCATGAATTCCTTCCCCCACAAAAAGTCTTTCTTACTGCTTATCTTCTTCTCAAGTGAGGCTCCAGAAGTTCAAAAGCTTGGTGTGTGTGAAAAATCTCAGTGGCCTTCTACCTGTCACCTGCGACGCAGGGTGTTGCTCGTTATCAAATTGAAAACGATCTCTCCCGTCGCGCTTGTCTGCTCATCTCCTCGTGGGGCTGAGTGACATTTCCCACGACAGCTCGCTCCTGCCCGAGCTCCGCTGTCATCTCCGCGGGCGGCTGCAATGAGTGAAATGCCAGCCAGCAGGTGGAGACGCATGAAAGCAATCCCAATCCATGGACAGGCTGCCTTGACATCGCATTCCCATAGCCCCGGCCGAGCGCTCCGGCGGGCCAGAGCCAGAAAATATCGCGACTGGCTTCATGGAAAAGTTCAGAACTCCAGCCTTGGCTTGCTGACAGAGCATGTGACGGAGCAGCCCCGGCTGGGCTGAGGGGCCGTCCAGCACCTTTCATGTCTCAGTGAGTCCCGCAGGGAGGGAGGGAGGGACGCTGGGGGCTGACTCCGGCCTGACCTTGGTTCATTCAGTTTGTTCAACAGTTTAGGGCTGCCTGTCAGCATCAGCTGTGCTGAGTGATGCAGGGAGCCACCCACGCTCCGGGCCGGGCACGTTCCCTCCCGGCCAGCCGGGGGGCCCCCGCTGGCCAGGGACCCCCAGATGCCTTCCCACCTATCTGCTGCAAAAGTGCAGCCTGGGATGGTATGAAAACAGCTCTGCTTCCTCTGTTCCTTTCGTAACTCCTCCCACCCAGTGTTTCCTCTTTCGGAGTGGAAACACCATTGTAATGGCTATTTCTGAAATGTCCCTGCCAAGATGAGGAAGTGCGGAGGGATACAGGAGTGTGAGGAGGGGGGAAAGGGAGTTTGGGAGTTATTTTGGGAGTGGGGAAGCTGTTTACATGAGTTTGGGAGCAAATCCAGGGATAATTCTGTGTTGTCTTCAAGCCAGCAGTTAAGTTTCTAGCTCTAATCTCTCTCGAAATGATAAGAAACCGCAGTACTGGGTTTGCAGAATACCTGATGTGAACTGATTGCCTTCAGTGGAAATATGCACACAAGGGGAGCCAAGCCTAAATGCCATGCCACAGAATGCTGGCAAACCCCTCCCTTACACCAAAAATGATTGCTCAGACTGTGAGAGACAAATTTTAAGTGACAGGACATGTCAGGATCCACGTGGAGGTGTGGAAAGAGGGAAGGAGATGGCGTACAATTAGGAGAGCTTTGAAAATTGCAAAAATCACCTGCAAACACTGTGAGAGATTTCAGTGTTTGAACACACGACATACTGTCAAATTATGTCCATTGTGGAGATACCTGAAAACACGGTGTCTTGTTTTACAACTCCAGACCCCCCCAACACTGAATCATTTGTGGTGAGTTTCTTGGAGTTTGTTATTTTTCCTTTAAATGAGAAAGGCCTTTCAAATCCTGAAAATCCAGTTTCAGAGTTCCAAAATAAATGTCTTTTGGATCCTTCTTCTCCCCCTCCGCTCTGCCTCTCGCACTCTTGTCTTCTTCGGAGAGCAGAGTTTAGCATGCCACTGAGGAGACGGCCTGCTTGCAAAGCCCCTCAAACATAAACACACTTCAGGAGCAGATTCACCCCAGTGTGCTTCCAAATGTGGAAACCACATTCCATCCACCCCCTTATCAAATGCTCAATAGCTGGGATGTTGAATGGACATTCCTTAGAGTGGAGATTATGGAAATATACATCACTGAGTCACTGGCAGTGATTCAGCAGCTTCCAAACTCTGCCCAGGAGCAGTTGAGCTCAAAGTGGCTCAGGCTGGGGACTCTGAGAATGCTGTGCAGGAATTTGCCACACCGAGCTGCAAAACTCTCTTCAGGTGACTTCTCTGGTGATTAAGAAGCCCTGTGTTCATTCCACTCAGGTATTATTCTGCATTTGCTGTCCTTTTCAAAGTTTGTTATATCTTAATTTATAAATTATACATAATTATAAGAGGTGTTTTTTAAAATCCTGTCTCTGATTTTCCGCTCAGGTTCGCAGCACTGTGACATCAGTGGCTTCTGAGCTGTCACCCCAACAGAAAAATCAGAGCCCACGTGAGTGTTCTTGTCACACACCCTGCCTGATGATAAAGCAAGTTATCACCATTATTCTTTGACCTATTTTTGGGCTTGTAAATGACTGGGTCTAAATTCCCAGCCAGAAACTGAAGATATTGTTTATTGATCTA
This sequence comes from Edolisoma coerulescens, assembly GCA_013397115.1. NCBI lineage: Eukaryota > Metazoa > Chordata > Aves > Passeriformes > Campephagidae > Edolisoma > Edolisoma coerulescens. The sequence goes on along the minus strand of VWZW01004511.1, from coordinate 308,204 downwards.
TTGTATAGGATTGCCTTGAAAGACTTAGCATTTGTCTTAGGTGACTCACAGATTGCTCTAATGATGGATGTGTGCTTCGCTTTGCTCTCTGAGCCTCTCTCTTGTTCCCTGTGTACATATGTTTCTATGTCCATAAATATATATATATAAGAAATTGTTTGCTTTCATGCCATACCCTTTCGAGCCTTGATTTATTTTGAGGGTTGTTTTTTCAAGAATCACTATTAGTCAAGCAAAAGTTATTGAGGCAGACAGAAAGAAACTACCAGAACTATTTGACATAAAAGACAGTTTATAATTTAGGGCAATGGGATAAGGGTGCAGGAGAGTGGAAATTCAAGTGCTGAATCATGTGGACACGCTTAGTATGTAGTTGGTAAATTGTTTAATCTACGTGGTGACTCAGTTCCTTGTTTATGACAGGAGGACAAAGCTTAACAGCCTTGTAAATGAAATGAAATCTATGAATCCATATGAATGAATATGGACTGTGGACATGAAGGTGATGGCAACTTATTCAGAACTTCCCCCTTTTATCCCTCCCAGCCAGACCTTGCTGCTGGATATAATTTTGGGTCCTGCCTTAAAGAACATTCTGTTAAAGATCTCTTAAAATGTTGGTCTCTGAGGCACCTGTTCAAACAAATTAGGTCCCCATTAGGTTGTGACAGACGACAATGAAATTAAACTAAAGACATAACTCCAAATGTGCAATTTTTGGGCAAAACACCAAAGTAGTTGTCCCAGGACAAAATAGGTCTCTAACAGAGATGTGTTTGGATCAATCAAATACATTAATGAAGGAATGCAATTTTTTTTGAAGGGTATTTTGGAAGCACCCGAATTTGCTATACAAACACTGTTCAACTGCAGGTGACGACTCCTTGAGATCTACTTCCAGAGAGTATCAGCTACTTAATTCAAAATAAGGGGTTTCCTTCAATCTGAAGTTCAACTGCCCATGTTTTCAGATCCCCCTATCCCATCCTTAGTTTCATGAGCCACAAGGATGCATCTTGTACCTGTGTGTTAATAGCAACATTTGGTTTGTGTTACAAACCTCTCCTCCCACAAGTGCGTGGCGGTGTCGTGTAGAGCGTACATTCCCATAATCATTTCATATGTTTTCAGTCTCAAAAATAAAGTTTATATAATGAAAATACAATATAGTTATACACATGGGAGTTCTGGTTTGGAAGAGGTTCAGCGGAATTCTTTGATAAAACAAGCCCCCAACCACAAAAGCTGCATGCAGTGATTTGACAGTCGAACATGTATAATCACTTACTCTAAATTAAAGGCATGGTAAGAGCACCACACTGAAATCCCTTCTGTCACTTTTGGCCAACAAGTGACAAATACTGTAAACCTAACCTAAAATGCATCCTTGAATAAACTTTGAGGAGCTTTTTAAAGAGGTGCTTGGGGGTGGCGAGTTGTATAAGGCAATGGGAGTGCAGAAGATCTTTTTATACAGGGTTATTTTGTGATACTAATTGAGCTCTCATCAGCCTGGTCTTTTTTTTTTCTTTTTTACTCTGCACCAATTTCTAGTACCCAGAAATGGACAATATGAGGGTTGTCAGAGGAAAAAAAAAATCATCTCATTAGGCAGAACAGAGATGTCAAAATCTGTGAAGTTCAACACCTTATTGTTTAGGTGAGATTTGCCATTTGCTGTTCCTGCCAACATCTCTCCCCAGAACACATGAACCCTTTTTCACTCCACCAAAGCTGCCCCTTTGGGCAGAAAGTTCACAGGCAAGATCCTCCATGGGTACAGAATTTTGCAGCTCCACTGAGAGCAGCAGGATGATGCTGATTTACACCAGATATGGATCTGGTTCACAGCATGTCTCAGTCTGAATTCACAAAGCATGGAGTAATGTGAAACAAGGAAGTGACTTTTGTGAAAAGCATTTTGGAAAGGAAAACCAAAAATGATGGATGTACCACTGGGGCAGAGGGAGTGGAGCCTGCCTCAAAGAAGACCTTGTAGAGCTGCCAACCTTCCCACAAAATGTGCTGCTGCCCTCGGAGAGGAGGGGGAGGTTTCCCCAGGACAAATGCAGCCGCACCAAGCACCCTAATAACCACTTTGTAGATATTTTTATGTACCGTCACATCAAAACCAGACAGAACTTCCAAAACATTTGAATTTGACCCATCACTGATTAATGGAAGGAGGAGAAGGAGAATGGGTGGGAAGAATAGTCATTGTGAACTGCCATAACACTGGGCAGCAAGCCATGCTATTCAACAAATGAGACAATACATTAAAAAACAAAACTTTGTTTTCGGGGGCCTTCTATATATATCAAGAGCTTGATTCACAGACCACTGAAGTTAATGGGAATCTTTCCTGTGACTTTAACCAGCTACTGGCCCTGCTATTACAAAAGAGGAGTTAATTCAACTTTGCACTTACTCAGTGCCTCAAGATTAGAAAATTGCAAGGTTGAATAGAAGATCAATAGTTGGTTGCTGATTGAAACTAATTAGTCAGAATGCACACTCATTTTGCCCACCTGTCTAATAGTGTATTTTCCTGTTGGAGCCATTAGCATGAACCAGTAGTGGAGAAAAGATTGACCAAAAGACAGAAAATTCACATGATGACAAGAAAAATAGTTAATAATTTATGTTCCACCTGACATTTAAAGCTCTGCAAACATGATTAGTTTGGGGGTTTGGGGGTGGGGGAAATCTGATTTTCAAGTATTGGATACCTTTTTACAGCTTCTTTCTGTTTCTTTCCCTCTGGAAGCAATTAGCTCAATCATATTACAAACCTTATGTCCTCAGCTATGCAAGTGACCATGTTGCCATTAAATCTGCAGCAGTCAGAGGAACAGGATTGTTCATTTCCATGGGAGTTTGGGATGGGGAGAGTAAATCATCCTCTTCCTGCTCCAACCGCGCAAATGGAAAAGGTGAGCCTCCTCCTTTTGCCGTGACTTTGTTGGAGGTCCTGCCTCCATCCATCTGCTGGCAGAGAAGGCAGGATGAAACTTTCCAAATTAGCTGTGCAAAGTTACATTCTCAGTCTAATTAGGGGAAATTAATTTCTCCTGGGGCCCGTTACAAATTTTACCCAAGTTAGCTCATCAAGAAAGGCCGAGCTGTGAGGATACCTGGGACAACTCTCTGCTTCCACAGACAAAGAGGTGCAGCCACCAGGGAAATGGAGAACAATTCCTCATTCCCACTTCAATGTATTTCCTCCAGGATGTTCCTGGACCAAACCTCTGTAAATACACAAGACAGTCATTAGATCCTTAGACCTGTTCAGCAAAGCTCTCTTGATCAAGCTCAAAGTGTGCGTAAAACTCAACAGTTTTCCAAATAATCTTAACCACGCACTTCCATTTTGCCCTGGTATGGCTGGAATATATCCCACAGCACTGCTCTCTGACTCTGGGAATTCAGAGCTGCAGCTACACTGATTCCGCCAGATCAACAGAAATACTTGTGTTTTCCTTCACTGAGCACTTCTCTCTTATATTTGTGACCTCACTAATAGAAAATCGATATTTAGTGTCACTAAGGATCAGGACTAAGGACATTTGTGGAGCAGAACTTTGTCAGCGAGCCAGTCACAGCTCAACTGGAACGATATTCTGGTGTTCCTACAGTACAGGAAATGCTTGTATCACTTTTCCCCTTCCTCTCATATGTAAATGCAAGCATATTTAATATCCTGGACACTGTTATTTGGTAATGTTGGCAGAAAGTGACACTGCTGACCTGGAGTGATCGTTTGACACTGGGAAATCAAATGGCAGCAGCAAATTAAGGTGGCACCAAAGTAACTGTAAATACTGTCATTCCTTCCGTGGCAATATGTGCCAGTAAAGAAAAAAATAATTCTCCTCATCATACTTCATGCAAATATCACAAGGATTATGTTTGTGTTTCATCCAAGAGATGCCATGTTCAGCAATTTCACTGTAGAAGGCAGGAACAGGTCACAGCTCATTCAATTCTACACTTACATACACCTGAAATACCACAGATATAGATATTGTCACTTTCTACTCTTCATGGCAAAAAGATTTTTCTTTTAGTTTGACTTTTCTGTCTTTCTCAAAGGATTTTTTTCCTCTCTTTTTTTTTTTTTTTAAATTGGAGAAGAAATGTTTAATCTGTTTAATCTCCTCTTTTGGGGCCAGCAGTAGCTCCTCATCCAAAAGCCAGTGCAGAGGTGCTCACTATATCCAATTGACTTGTTTTCTCTTATTCAGGTAAAGGTCTCAGCATGTACTGAAGTTTAAAATACAAACTTTAGCTTGAATTGGGGTACTTTCCAAAGCAAAATCCTAAATTGCTCCTGCTAAAACTTCTGGGGGGAAAAAATGTAAGGAGAAGCTGAGATAATTGCTAGGAAAAGTAGATCCCTGGAGAAAGGCAAACAACCTGGCTCCCTGTTGACTTTGCCTGGGTCAAAGGGAAAAGTTGAGTCACTGGCTTCTGCTTACATTTTTTCTTTCATGTTATTGATAGCAAGAATATGAGTCCAGCTCTCCAAGATTTTCTGTCTGAGTTCCTCCCTTTGCTCGACCGCCTTCCCAAGACCAGTCCCTTTCCTCTCTTTTATCTTACGCTGCAACTTCCAGCTTTGCACATTGAAGAGGCTGGAGCTGACTCTGTGCAGAGGTGGTGGCTGGTTGAAGGAAGAGCAAAATGTTCATTTATAAAAGCATTTTGGCACACGAGTAGGTAAAAGGGCTCCAGCTCCGTTGCAGGAAAACAGGCATTTTCATTCTTCCTGTTTTTCGGTAAGTCCTTGAAATAAATGATTTGATGTTTGGAAAATAAAGAGGCGCGTATGTCTCTGTTTCAAGAACTGCCTGGATGGGAATGGTTGCTGCTGGTTAACTTCCTTGGAAGTGTAGAAGTTTCATGATTGTCTTATATAATTTGGCCTCATAATTGCTAATAAAGGTCAGGGTTTCCACGCAGGAGAAAATCTTCAAGGCATCAGCAGGACTGCGGCGGAATGCCTGGTGCCTTCAAACCCAACACGGTTCCCCTGTGACGTTCCAGCAGGATCTCTGTGACTTTTCCTGGGAACTACGTGGGGCCATTGGGTCTGTAACCACTTGCGGAGGTGAGACAAGCTGCTAATCCTGAGCAACCCCACAGACACCCACTGCACGCCCAGCCAGGCTGAACCTCCAGTCCTCAGCCCTCTCCATCTGCTCTGTCGATCCCTTTTGACTTATCTCTTTTTTAAAGGCAGCGATTATGCGCAAATCAAATGAGTCTGTTTCTTTAGGTCCATTAATTATTACATTCCATTTACATTTTCTGTTTACTTTTTCCCTTCTCTATGGAAGCTATTGAAGGTCTGACGATTCAGAATGCTCTGGGAACACTATGTGGCTTTCCTTCTTGTTTGCCCATTGTAACGGAGCTCATTTTTCAGTGGAGGTTTCCCATTATTTCCAGGAAAAATGTGGTCAAACCCATGTACTCCCAAACCTTTTGATCTCCTGAATCCTCTTCATATCCCAGATAAAAAAGTCAGTGATTAAGACAGAGTTCCTAAAAGGACACATAGTCAGGTTTCCCTTTGACCAAAATGGTTTCCCAGTGAATCAAACCTTTCTCAGCTCAGGGGGGGCTCGACAATAGACCCTGAAAAGATGGATAGAGCAATTGTCCTGCTTAGTGATCCACGAAAGGAAAGGGGTCCTTAGTGAAGGGAGACCTACACTAAGTCTGACCTGACACTGCAGGAGTAAGACAATGAAAGGTCAAGGAGACTAACGAGAGGAAAAATGCAGACAATGGGTGCCACAGCCAGCACACAGCTCCTGCCACGCAGACTATGGGGCAGCGGCATTAACTGCCTCAGACATGTGAAGGGCAACTGAAGCGGAAAGAACTTGAAGTTTCCTTCTTAAGAATTGTGGCCCAGCATCTCCAGGATTTACCCAGGCCTCACAGAGAGGTCAGAGTGATGCAGCTAGGCCTGAGGTGAATGAAAAATAAAGATTATCTAATTGGGGAGGAGAAAAATATAGACGTATTTTAGACCGAACAAAAAAGGGCAACTCCTTGGCAGTTGGGATCTGCAGCAAGTTCCCAAGGCATTTTGAGGGAGGAACCAGAGAAAGCTTTTGCCTAATTGTTTGAAAAAAGCCCGAACAACTTGATCTTGATGTATGTGGGACTTTCAACCATCATATTTTTCTTCTGTATGCACAAAAGATTCGTCATTTACAGTATCTGGAGCTCAACTGAATTTCCTTCAAGCACTCAGCAATTGTTTCTTTCTGTGTGTGGAAGAATCCTGGTCCTTGTCATCTGTCTGGAGACAAAAGGAGGAATCTCTGTGGCTCCTGCAGGCATCCCTGTCCTCAAAGGCATCTCTATTATCACTTCTTTGTAGCTGGGCCTTGCCCTCCTGAAACAGCCCCTTCCTCCTTAGGCCAGACCTAAGTACTACTTTTGAATGTGTACACCATCAAGATACTCTTTAGATAACAAATAACATTTTAAAAGCCTCATCAAGAGGACTCAGGAAGAAAGTCTACCTCGATTGTATTTTTCATAATAGCTGAATGTTTTTTTCCATTCTAAACCTCATTTTTCATCTTTTCAGTGACCAGATATTTCGACAGCGAACATGAGCACTGAGGTTTGTCAGAGTTATCATTTCTGTGGCAGGAACTGACAGGTGGAATAGACATTTTCTTACCCATGAAAGCAAAATAAACTGGCATTTTAATATTTGACAGGTTCAGGTAAGACAACTTGCTCTTCTTCAGAACCTTGCACAAAAATTGCTCTTTCCCAACACTGCTAAAATCAGATATAGGTGTAGAGAGAAGGAATTGGGATGGGTAGTTTTGGTTAGAGGATGGCACATGGAAGTTACACAGTACACCTGGATTTTATTCCCAGGTCAATTGCTGGCTTGTTGTGCGATCCCAGACAAAGCCCTAGAGCTTCTTCTGCCTCATCTTCCCTGCCTGGAAATTAAATCCACTTTCTTAAGGAACTTTTTGGATCTTGGGTTAGAGGTACAGCAGATTATTACTTTCACCTATGTATTCTATTAGTTCTATTTTCAAAGGAAGTGAAAATTTAAGAAGCATGTGTTGGGTTGAGGAATGGTGTGAATTTCAACCGGCATTAGGCAACTAATGAAAATTACAATTGAAGAGTAAAATACTTTTCCTTATTCTGAGATGACGACTGAACCAAACCAAAATCCTTTTAAAAGCCATCTCAATTGGAATCTATTAGGTAATTTCTTTGGAGAGTGGAGACAGGGGGTAGACAATATTCCTCCTACAATTACTGAGCCTTCTATAAATGAAATGATCTCTTTGCATTCCAGTGATGACCCCAGCCATGGATGAAAGCTGAGTTTCCCATCCGACCTCTTGTTTTAAGTTTCCACCTGTGTAACTCTGCATTGTGGTTGTTAATTCTCCAGGGCCTGCAGGTGAGCACAACACTGAGAGAAAAGGAAAGATGGAGCTCTCCTTTAAGGAACTTGCAGTTTAAGGAATGTTATTCCCAGAGTTAATTCCATTTGCACTGGAAGGAATTCCCCTCGGGATCAAACTCTAGAGTGGTGACTGCTCCCAAAACCTGTGGGGTTACAAAAACCCAGACAGGGAGGGAAGTCTGTATTTCTGCTGTGCTGGAGGGGATAATTGGTCTGAAGAAAGAGAAACGAGTGCCTATGAAAGTATGGTTGGGCCAAGCCAGCCTGGTCTGGGGGCTCCTCAGGGGATCAGGCTGGGCAGAGACACCAACAACTGAGCCCTTGCTCTGAAGGCAGCACCTGAAGCAGGTTGGAGACCCAAGCAGATCCCTCACGGGCAGGCACAGGTGTCAGACCGTCCCCAGGCGCTCCGCCCTGGGCCTCGCCGAGCGTTTTCCATCGGCAGAGCTGCTCCGTCCGGCCGCGCCCTGGCTGCTCAGCGCTGGGGCCGCGGCCCGGATCTCCTGAACTGCCACACACACACTGCAAATGTCATTCCTGCCTCCAAACACGAGGTAAGAGCACAACTAAGAGCCAATCAATCATGTTGTGGAAGTGCCTGGTTTTTTTTCCAGTGACTTTAGCTCAGAGAGAGGGGACGAAGACCAGCGGAAGTGTGGTGGAACTGCTCCCACAGCACATGCCTATTACCTTCATTTTTCAGGTTATGTTTAGACACCTCACAAGACATGGAAGGGGGTGGTGACTCTCCTAATCATTCTGCTGGCCAGGGTTTTGCAGTGTCTTTTTGTATTTCAGTCAAGGATTAAAAAAAATAAGCGACGTCACACAGGTGCAATTCCCCTGAAAAAAACAAATAAATCTGGGCTCCTTCTCTGTAGCTGATAAGGACCCCTGTGAAGCTCCTTTCTGATCATCACAGGTTTTTAATTGAGTTTAATTAGCCATTAAAATAATTTCCCAGTGTTTATAGCCTATTTTCCCTCAGTGGAACATTTTAAATCAAGATGATATCTTTTTCCAAACTCAATGCTTCAACTCAAACAGGGATTAATTCCAGGGGACTCAGGAGGCTGGTGCACTCACACCCATCCCTTGCAGCCTTCTCACTTCCAAGCAGGTAATGGGAATCACTGTGGTTTTTCCACACAGGATGCTGGGCTGAAGGAACAGAGCAGCACTGAAGGTGGGTGGGATGAAGTGGGAGGCTCCACCGCCCCCAGACTGGCAGGATCACAATTCCTTTAGAGATTTGTGTCAAGGAATATTGTTAATATTCTGAGCCAGAAGCTCAGAAATCCTTAAAATTAATGTACCAGAATTTTCTTTGTTCATTCAATATTCATTTTTCTTATTTCCAAACTCTTCCAAGGCATATCATGCATGAAATGAAGACCCACTAAATTTTTTTTTAGAGGTAAAGAGATACAATCTTTAATATATTCCAAAAACTTGGTTTCATTTCTCACCAGGAAAGACTTTTTTGTTAATCAAGGTGGAAATTGGCTACATGGAGCCCCCAGTTGTAACATTTTATCCCAGTTGGATCTGAGGACACTGAACATTTTGCTGTATTAAGTCATACATTTGGGCCAGATACTGCAATCAGTCTGCTCTGGACTCCTAATGATGTCAATGTGAGTGCCACATCTAGGTCAGCTACAAAATTAGGTAATTTTTTACAGGAGATGTATTCTCTCAGAATATGCTATGATTTGCAGGGCTCCCACAAGGCCGTACCCCCAAACACTCAGTGAAGTAATGTGCAAATCTAATTGTGTCTCATCCAAAAAGGAGGAAGCAATGGCAGCCCAGAACTGACTCTGCAGTTCTGTTCTGGTGTGCAAGGAGACAAAGAGTGCATGTTTAACTGAGCACAGCTCCAGTAATTGCTTCAATAACACAGTGTTCTCCATCAGCTCTTGGCCAATACCTGGCATTAATAACCCTGTCAGGATTACCCTGATTAATGAAGAATAGTTCATGCCAATCAGACAGCCTGTGAGGTGGCCAGTGCCGTATTAACCAGATCAGTTCTTCTCAAATGTCTCCTGACACTGTGGCCCTTTGTGAAAGGACAAGACCAAGCAGGACAGTAAAAATTGCTGTGTAAAGGTTAATTACTCACATGCCTGCTCATTCTCACTGTTACCATTTGGTTCTCTTTCATCTCCCTCCTTGGATTTGCTATTTTCTTTGCTCAGTTCTCAATTTGCCCCTCCTCTTGCTGTTTTTTCACCGAGTACAGATCATCTCTCATTACTGATCTGCCATTACTGATACCTTATAATTCTTTAGCACCTTCCACTTCCTTATTTCGATATTTTTTCCTGTGCACTAACGCACAAAATGCCTCAATAACCTCTCTGAGTAAGGGATGGCTCTGCCTGCTTTTCCATGTAGGTCAGCTCCGCTGAGCTGGGTTACAGTTCATGACTTGCCCAAGGTTACACAGGAAATGTGTGGCAGAACTCAGAATGGAAACCAGATTTCGCGCTCTCCTGCCTTAACAACAAGGTTATCCTTTCTCTTTGTGACGCTTTTGGGCAGTCCGTATGGATCTACACATATGGTTCAAATGAGTTAAATTTCCATGAATTTGGTGCTTCGAACAAAAGTGGACGGATAAACGACAAAGGGCTAAATCATCGGAAAATGGCAAGAGCTGCTCGGAGATTTGCATACCTGGTCACAGTAGCTGTGCACAGAAATAACTAATTGATTACATGCATAATCGTAGGAACGGTGCGTGCAATTTTCTGAAAATTTAGACCCAAACTCACAGAAGGGTAAGTGGAGGAAAGAAGTTAAAAGTTTAATTCGATTCACATGCCTGGTGAGCATGGGCTTGAGCCACAGAGGATGCTGTAACTGGGCTGAGGTCTGGTGCGTGCAGCTCACAGACCTCGCTGAGCACATGGTCACCCTCACAAACTACCTTAAAATGTGTTACAATTTGCATTTTCTGAACTAAATAGTGACTTGCCTCTCATGCCCTTGAAGAAAACAGGTAGGTATGTTCACCGCTCTCTTTTGTGTGATTTGTTCATCTTGTCTTTTTAAAGCAAACCCTATTAGGAAGTCTGGGGATTTTTAAGGCTCTTTTCCATTTGCCAGTGGCTTGAAAACTGAACCCCACGATGAAAACTGAACCCCATGATGATTAGAACTTCATTAAGTAAAGGTGCTAAGAGATGAGATGCTGAGCAGTGGCACAATGAGACATCCTCAACGCGAGCATCCCCTGAAGAACTCCACACAGAGCTCCGTATTCTGCTGGCCAAAATGAAAAGGTGTGAAAATTTGCATTTAGAAAACTCCAGCGATTCCTGTCTGAGAGGCAGTTTCACAGACAGCTCTTCCCCCAGCTAGAGGGTAGACAGAGTAATTGCCAAATGCTCAGGTGGTGTAAATCAGGAAATGATGTGTGTGTCCCAAAACCTGGTGCTTTACATCCGAAGAGGATCTGGCCTGTAGCTTCCAAGGTGGCAAGAGACCATGTTTTCATTTGCAGCGTGTCTGGGACAGACAGAAATGTCTTTAAGCCTGAAGGTCCTCAGTGCTGGGTGTATGGGGTTTTTTTGCTTTATTGACCCCGTTCCTCACTGATTTGATAATGAGAGAAAAGTGTGCTGTTAACAGCTCCGGAGCAACGAGCTGCAAATTTAGGGAAATGAAAAAATCTTTAACAAGAATTGAAAGGAAATCATTGATTTACGGCAGGAGCTTCAGCTAACCGTGGATTAATTAAAAAGCAATGCAAAGATGAGCACGGGTCAAGAAATGAGCAAAGATTGAATTTTGCCAGGAGCGGGACTCAGGCATGTGGGTGGAGTGATAATAACACCTGGCCATCTGCAGAGAGGGTGGAAAAAAATCCTGCTGGCAAACGCTGAAATGTTACAAGTGAAATGCAACCAGCAAAGTGTCAGCAGCTGGTCTGGAGCTGCTGCTCAGAGGGAAACGCAGACGTTCTCTTACATCATCTCCAAAGGTGTGTTTTTGTCCTATTTATAGGGCCAAGGCAATCAGGCAGCACTCTGCAGCCAACATATTTTGGGAGTTATAACAGATATCTCCTGGCACGTGGTAAGAAAACACAGGGGCAGGGATCTGTCTCCGGCTCCAGCCATGGGAGCAGCAAGGAAAGGGCAGCTCCTGGCAACCCCCAGGCACCCACAGCACTGCTGAGTGGCAGGGCGTGTTCATGGACACACAGCTCCCAGCGGGACAGACAGGGAGCAAGGAGGTATGGATCACACGTTCCCACTCCAGGGAATGAAAATGTGACCGTTTTCGAAAATGTGGGTTCATTGTCATGTTACAGTGATGGTGGTTTCACTTTGTGGACTAAACATAGGTTTTCTTAATTATCCAATCCATTTAATTTGTAAAGCGGAGGGCTTTATGAAGGCAGATATTGTGGCTGTGCTGGTGAGGCAGTAATAATTCAGAGCCACAGTTATGAAGTGCTGTTCAGTAGTGGTGGGTTTAGACTTTTGGTTGTTGTGTGCATTTATTTTTCTTCATGGTTTTGTAATTATTTATATTGGTAACTGGGAGTTTGTGAACACAACTCCATCGTTGTGCTCCTATGAAAGAACAATACTGTTTGCAGAGCAATTATTTAGAGATTTTTTCTTTTCCTCTAAGCTACCTTGTCACTCAAACATAAACATGTAGGCTGATTGTAATGGGAAAACAGGGAATTACAATTATTAACTAAGGACAAGGGATTGTATTTTACAGAGGGGGAAGAGAGACAGTATGTTCCAGCTGTTCACCCAGATGTTCATGCACAGTCGTCCTCACTTCTCCGGTAGAAATCTGTCATCCTAAGTCCCTCTGCAAGTCCAGCAAAAAAAGTAATTCTTGCATTTTCAACCCTTTGCACCCTGTTAACCTATCCCCATGCCAGCTCCCAGCAGCTCCTGGGAGCTACTGGAGCGGTGCAAACTTTGCAGAGAAACGCCAGGATAAACAACTAGAGGCAAGAGATCGAAATCTCCTAAAAGGTGTAGAAGCACAAGTCCTGGTGAAAATCAAGTCCTGGTGAAAATCACTGGGATTCAAAACACCATCCTTTGACTGCCATGGAGAGATCCAACTCTGGATCCCCCAAAGAAGGACGTTTTTGTCCAGGCAGCACATTGCTGGAGCAGGACAGTCCTGCCCTGTGGCTCCTCTGCTTTGATGAAAGTGAATTAACTTCCAGAAAGCTCAGGGCTCCCTTTGCCATGTCCTGCTGCAGACATTCTCCTTGGTGTCCTCAAAAAATACCTTCCTTTAGCCATTATTCTTTCGGAATGATGAGGAATTGCAATAACACTTCAAACAGCATCAAACTTCAGTGCTCTTCCTCCCCCTCCCACAATGGTAAAGAACCAGAATCAGGGTTCTCAGAGACCATTTTGGAGAGTATCATGATGGTGGGAATTGAGAAAAAAAATGAAAGGGGAACTTTTTGTGATCAGTTCAACTCGGCTAGCAAAAAAAAAAAATCCCTCACTGAACTCATCTTGAACGTTTTCTCCTTGAGTGGAAGATCCCAGCAGTGGAAAAAAAGCACTTTTGGAAGCAGTGGAGGGAAGTTTACACAGATGGTATGAGAGAACTGGCATTGTGCTGGGAGATGTGGTGGGCCAGAGAAAAAGCTGCCCTAAATAGAAGGGACAAGATGCTGGGTTTAATTTAGAACTGCTATTGGCATTTTTGTTACTGGAATGAAGGGAGCCACGAGTCTGCAAATGAAACAACCCAAACCCTTCACCACAACCATGGAGTGTAGCAAAAGTGCAGCAGCTTGGCATTTGCAGACTTTGATATTTTTTTTTCCTTTGTCTTGCCAGCTTCTGGAGTGCTCTCTCACCTATTTAGTTGCTTAAAGATAGCTTTTAAAGTACAAAATGTCAGCCTGGGCTGACACTGTGAAGATTTTTCCAAAATTCCAGCCATTCCTTTGGTTTAGCAACTTTAAAGCTCTTGCAACTGTTATCATTTGTGGTGGTCACAAGGAAGTGACATTGTCCAATAAAATCCCCACCACAAGTCAAGCTACTTAACAAGGACATAATTTAGACGTTGGTTTGACAGCTTTTTTTCTACTCCATGTGAATTGACCGAGTTCAGTTGTTTGTGAGATGCATTTGGAGCTCTTTGAGGTTTTCTAGCAGTACCAGAGAAAGTGGTCCCCAATATGCCATCCTTCTCCTTGCTTATGAAAATACACTCTCATAAAACTACTGGAAGAACAGAGAAATATGGTTAGTGACTCCTTGATAAAACTGGATTAAGATTTTGTTTTATTTATGTTAGCAATAATCATTGTGGTTTAGTGGCATTTGAAACAGCTGGAACCTTCTGTTTCAGCTGGTGTTTTGATATGTCATTTTTGCTTGGACTTTGGTCCTGATTTTCTGGTCTGTGTGAAACAGGCAAACCATTTATGTATCTCAGAGGAGTGCTTTTAATTTAGGAATTTAGAGAATTATCAAGGGTGGTTATTTTAATCTCTGCCACTCAGTCACCAAGGGCCAGGTCAGGAAGCAGATTTAGGAATATAAATTGGTACAGAAGTCAAATTCAGGTACGATTCCTGTAAACTAAAACTAAAGCCCGAAAACCTTTTTTGAAGGTTTTGAAAGTCCTGCACATACCCAAAGGCACCTGAAGCTTGACAAAATTCAGTGAGGAGACCGTGTGTGTGTCCAAGTTGTGCCTTGGTGGGGGAATCCAGCTGGGAAGGGAATCCTCCATGCCAGTGCCGCTGTCATCTGAGTTTATTGCCCGGGGCTGAGTGAATGCCTGCATGTGCAAAACGTGTAGATGGAGCATCTTTAGCTCCAGTAAATTGGGGCTGTTGTAGAACAACCAGGTTTGATAGTTGGGAGGGCTGCAGGGGCTGCGGTGGCCGATTAGTTCAACTCTACTGGGTGTGTTACAAACCCAAGCAGCAGATTAGATGTCAAGTTTATTGTACAATGGGATAAGTTCCCAAACTTCTCACGCTGCTCCTTATCTCCCGAAAGCACCTGCCCCCTGGGCAGGGCTTCCAGGGTAATTTGAGTGTGAAAGGAAAACAGAAGCAGCTGTGGTGAGAAATAGCAACTGCCCAAACTCACCCTCTCTCTTGGCTTCCAGGTTGCAGAGCCCAGAAAACTGCAGATTTCATAACCGAGGGTAAAATTTTTGAGGTTAAAGTCTCTGAAAGTTGTTTTGCAGGGCAAAATTTCCTCTGAATCTCCAGAGGACCTGAGAAACTCTGAAAAGAGAATTAGGAGAAAAGCAAGCATGACCTTATCTGGTGCTGTGCAGCAAAATACTGGTCACAGTCCGTGATTTTGTAGTTAAATTATCTGGGACAATGGGCTCGAGTGGTGCAAGCAGTAGTAGGAGATGCTATGCATGTTATATCATCATAAATGCAGAGTTTAATACCCATCACATTTTGTTTTCCTGTTGTTCTGTGTCTCTGTAGTATGCTCTTCCCCACACTTTCTGTGTCAGGACTGTCAGAGGAAAAAAAGAGACTGAAATCTCATCTCTGTGGCTTGTGAAGGGTGTGGGACATCCAATAATCTGCATAAATAATAATTTAAATAAAAAATCCAAAATAATAATAACTATAACAATAACAATAATAACAATGTTTGGAACATTCAAAAGCAGTAAGATCTTATTCCTACAAGGAAGCAGGTTGGGATTCAAGCATGTGTAGAGGTTTTCATCGAGAAATGTGGGGTTGAAACACACAAAAAGCTCTAGAACTAGAAAGAAACAAATCTTTCCTTGCTTTATGCGTTCTCTGATTATTACAAAGGATTTACATGAAACATTGATGGCACATTTTCAACCTGTGCGTGGTTTACATGCCACTGGGTCCTTTCTTCCTGAGACATCCTGGGGTTAAGTGGTGAACATCTCCATTCTGAGTCTGCCAGACCCCCCTGCTAAATGTGCCTGGGGATATTTGGGAGATTAGGGAGTCGGTGGGAACGCTGCTGTCCCAGGAGTCACCGTGTCCCTGCCACCTATGCTGGGTTGCCTTCCAGGAGCCTTGCTGAGGCTGGATCCTGCGGGAGGCTCTGCTGGAAAGGCTCAGCCCTGACCAGGCAGAGGCGACGCTGGCATGAGAGGGAAGCAACCCAAAGGAAGTGCAGATAATACCTCTCACCGCTGATACCTGCGTCTGTGTGAATAGTTTATAGATAATGTTTGCGGAGATAAGTTCTCCCAAACCAGTAAAATTCCTTCTTTTCGTGCCCTGCAAATGGTTTCCTTTGTTCGGGTCCTCACAGCAACTCTTGACAGCATCAGTGCTCTGCAGGAGAGTGGGTCCCCTCCTCGTTTGCGTCTCAGGCATCTCCATGTCCCAACCTGGAGCCCAAAACCCTGGCGCGTGGCTTTGGTTCCTAGAGGTGTCGCTTGTCTGTCAGGTGCAAAGCGGGGAGGTGTTGCCCAAGACTTTGTCACCTTGAGATGTGGCTGCAGCGAGGCAATCCAAGGCAGGGCAGAGCCCGTGGGGCGCGCTGGGCAGTGCAGAAGGAGGAATGGCTGCACAACTGTCTTCTCGTGTCAGGAGCCTTCGGTCCGGTGGTGATTTATGCCTCTCCAGCCCCAAACGCAGATAATGAACATGTGTTGCGTTTGCTGTGTGAAGGCCGAGCTGTTAAAGAACAGCAGGCTGTAATAAAACTCTAGGAAAAGCCATATCCTGCTGTCACTTCATAAGGGACGTGAGGTTTGACCATAGCACAATGTGGGATGTGTGGCAACTTTTGCACAGGACTAGCTCGGAGGGGCTTTTTGGATAATGCACTGAACATCTTCAGAAAGTGAAGCTAATGAAAAAAATGCTCGAACCAAAGCCCCGTGAGATCCAGATTTTTCCTTCTCAGGGAATGTCCTATGGTTGAGTTTTATTTCCACCCCTAATGAAAGCAATAAAACAATCCAGAAAGCTATTACAAAGCATGGTTATGAATACAATAATTGTTGGTCAATCAAGTGATTTGTTTGAATAAAAGCAAAATATTTAATTTAGATGTCAACTTGAAATAGTATGGAAAATAGGGGGAAATATTTTGCAATGCAAAATTGAAAATGTCATTTTGAAAACGCAGTAACATTCAATTTTCAGCAAGCTGATTCTTTTGCTTTTCTCTTCAAAAGGAACATTAGTCAAGCTCATCCCTGTTAGGCAGATGTTTTGTTTTCTTGAACTGGCAGTTTCTGAGAGTTTAAGTGTAACTGACTTATATGTAAAACACCGAAAGATATGTTAAAAAGGTGATGTAATCCCGAGGGGTTTAAAGTGTTGCTGAGAACCCACAGTATCCAAAAATACCAGAAACAATCAGGTAAAGGTTTGGAATTTTTTTTTTTTTTCTCGGTCAGAAATACTTGTATGGACAAAATTATAACAAGGATCAGGAAAGGATTAAACAATTGCACTGATTTTTCCCTGGGTCTAGAACTTCTGTTTATCAGATGATATTTTTCTACCGAAGTGGAACGAGCCAGAATACCGTGCCACTTTTCTTTTCACAGGCTGAGCCTAAGAAAAGCCCTAAAATATTTTCTGGCCAACTGAAATGGTATCCTAGAGGAGCAGGCACCTGTCGGTGAGGTAAATACTGTTTTCTGGTCAAGTCCAGCTGCAGCTGTTTGGGTTTTTAGGCATTGATTTGCATGGCAGCCTCGTGTAGCACTGCTCCCTACTGCTTGGCAGCCGGAGAGAAATCAGTCCCAATGACACCTGTGGGAAGCTGCTCTTCTTGGGGCGGCAATTAAGCTCCATGGTAGCTTTTGGGAATCAATGGAAATTAAATGCAGATAACAGGCATTAATGGAGGATTTATCGGAAATAATTTAAATGATGTTTAGTGGTGGCTTAGTTAATGGAAATTAACGACTAACTACGGTTTGGGTAGAGGCAGAACTGCTGGAATGCAGCGAAAGTCAATACAGGCAGTTCCAAATGGCAGAGATAAGGAAGTGTTTATTGATATTAGTGATCTTCAATATTTTCCATTGGAACTATAATCCAATTCAGGCCACGTTGCTGTGGACTTCACCCAGAGCATAGGGGAAACAAATTGTTAATGATATTATAAATGCAAAGTGTCACTAATCTGGTAACTTGCTACGCTGGGTATTGAAATAATTAATGCAGTAGATCATTCTTAATTATAGTCTTGTATTTACAGACAAACTGAAACTGAGGCTGGTATTGATTAAAAGAGGTGCCATATTGCAGACTTTTCTAACCCTGTAACTATATTGTTCTTGAATTTCATACAGTGTAGCTTAGATTTTTACATCTGATTTGAATTACTTGAATGTCTTAAAGATCTGTGTTCCAACCAGATGTGAGAAATGGCTTTGGTTTGGAAAGTTTCAAAGAAGGACCACCAAATAATGAGGGAAAAAACAACTCTCTATTATTTTCCCCCTACACCTCAGTGGAAAATATAAAAAAAATAGTATCCAAATTTATTAATACAACTTGAGATCCTGTCAGGAAAATGTTCCTTACCTGCAAAGTTTCTTTATCTTTCTTTCCAGCCCAAGATTATATACTGGACTTGATAAACCTCTGTAACTGAGAGAATGAAACATTTCTACACACAGTATGACTATTTACTGTGCTTTATGCATGTTCTGTCACACGGCCAACACTTTAACTAGGCAGAATTTCTCTAGTTAAGCACCGCTGGCTTAACTACAATAATTGGCTGTACTGAGAGAATACACAAAGCCCAGTTAACTGTACTGAAGCCACAGACTTTTTTTCTCTTTTTCTTGTCATTAAACTTCTGGATATTTTTTAAGCTTAGTTATTAAAAAAAAATAACTAATGTATTCAATTTAATATGAAGACATTACCTCTTTAACAGGAAGGTTTGTATATAATTTCCTGTAAGGAATTGGATCATGTGCTACTTCTGCACCACATTTTGTTTTGTTGTCTCTCCTTGAGGGAAGTACTTTATCTCTCAGGATCGATTTTCTCTTGCAAAGTTATGTGATAAAGATTAGAGACATTCTGGTTTCCAGAATTTTCTGCAACATGTAGGGAAAACCCTCCATTCCTGCGAAATTCCCATCAGTGAACCGGGAATGGCTGCCTGAAACTGACCACAAAAAGAGCGTGAGGAAAGCAAAGTGAAATGGTCTACAAAGGGTAAATAAAGGTTGGAGATTTCTTTGGAATTACTTCCAAAGCTCCGTTGAACATGTCACTGAAAAACTGAGACAATTACCTGGTTTGTTATGCCATATACAATGCTTAATAATGGCACAAATTTCAAGCTAGTGGTAAAAACAAAGGAACTGTAATAAGCAGGTTACTATTACCTCACCAAGATACCATCTGTACTTCCCTGAGAGGAGTCCAAGGAGCACAGAGACCACGTTTCAAGTACTAAAAATGGCTGGAGAATATAATTGGCATTATTCCTTTTCATTATACCTGGTGATTTGTTCCAGGACTCACAGTCCTGACCTTGATGTGCCATAAACAGAGCCTTCATTTAAAAGGGATTAAGGCTGGTTGTGTGTGATAACCCACCTTGACACAAATGCCATCTTTTGGAAGATGCCAAGCTATGGAACACCTCCGGAGCATTCCAATGCCAATGGCTACCACGCTGCTTTGGAGGACTCCTCCTGCCACCCAGGGAAAAGGGAACATCCTATGGATGAGTCCTCCCGGGGTACAAACCCCTGTCCTAGGAAGGCCATCCACAGCAGCATTATTTGGGGTTGACAGATGTGACAGTGCTTTCTGCATTACTGAAGTTCTTGGGGCAAAGCATTGGTCAAGAGACACCCCCAAGGGTGATCCAACCACCCTGAATTCCACAGTCTCACGAAAGCACAGCCTTGGCTTGTGATTCAGGCAAGGTCCAGCCCAGAAACTGTGGACTGACCAAACTCCACAGCGAGCGTGGCCTCCCTGGCTCCCAAACTGGTGCTCAGGTCAGGTCAGCTCAGAACTAAAAAGCTGGAACTGCCTGTACATCTGTCGAGTCCCCCAGTGCCTGAAGTACAAACCTTAAGGGCAACCAAATGCTAAGAATGAAACCTTTTTCCTGCACACAGCTCTCAAATGAACCAAGCTGCCAGTGTCCCGGTCCTGATTGTTGCTCCACTCCAGCAGGAAATCTGGGGAAAGTGGCCATTTCTCCTCAAAATTCCTTCCCACGCACCACACACACACACAGAGGGGGTTGTGAAATTGCACCTTTGCTGAGGGTTTTGTTACAGGCTGGGTTAAGCCCTGTTGAAAATGGTAGGTTTAACCACCGCCCTTCTCCTCGGCGGCGCTGGAGGAGACAGTTCAGCACACGTTCCTGCCCAAA
This sequence comes from Edolisoma coerulescens, assembly GCA_013397115.1. NCBI lineage: Eukaryota > Metazoa > Chordata > Aves > Passeriformes > Campephagidae > Edolisoma > Edolisoma coerulescens. Next base: position 288,374 of record VWZW01004511.1, on the reverse strand, counting down.
ACAAAGGCATATGTAAGGTTGCCCAGGAATTCCAAAGATCTGGGTGGGGAGCCTTGCGGAGTTTGTTTTGGGCAGGGATGCATGTGGAAAAGAGACAGAGCAGACTGAGCTCAGAACAGGCCGGGAGGAAGGTGGGAAGCCTGCAGGAGCCTGGAGAGAGGGATTTCAGTCGCCAGGGTTTGCTGGAAGGATCTGGGGAACATGACCAAGGAAACCTTCTCCCCTTCCACGAGACAGGAGCCGTGATTTAGTGGTGGTCCCAAAGTGGGCAACTCTGCATTCAGGCCAGTTTGAAGCTGTACACAACTGTAATCGTCTCAAGTAACCAAAAATTGAATAAACATCCAAGAAAGTGGAATCAAGAGATTTTCTTGCCTGTGTTCCTGGAAATCAGGGCCAGAATACCTTGTCACTACCTCTAAACCATTACAGAATTGCGGAAGTCTGGTTATTTTTTTTAGGCCAAAAGTGAGACAACTTAAGGAAGCCCTCACAGGTCTATTTTTATATTAATTGAAAGTCACAATCTGAACAAGATTATTTGAAAATTCCCAGACAATTCAGTCTCTACGATGTAGACTATGAACAGTGAATTTGGTAAATTCTGTATACAGCTGGAACAAAGAGTCTGAGACCTTCTTTAGTTAATAAATGTAAGTGAAATATTTGAACAATCTGATAACAAACACTGAGACAGGCCCCAGACTGCTTATTTAAGTCACAGTTGTAACAAGAGCTCTGGAAGATTTACCTGTGGTAGGACTGCAGATGTGGTTACTCAGAGATTTTTGGTCGGATTTTCAAACTCATATAACTGTACTTTATTTCTGTCTCTTTCAGCAGGGGCCAGCATCCTTATCATTGCAGAAACTGGGATTTACAGCCCTTTATTCCCTTTAGCATTCACCTTGAAGGCCATGGAGCCCTCGCTCCCAGACTTGCTGATATAAAGATAATCATCTTTGAAGTGAACTTCCTAGGAACCAAGTCCTCCTCCAGCTGGAGGCAATGGAAATGCTGTCGCTGGCTTCAGTGGCAGTAAATCTCAGTTCTATCATTTTTTATGACACCTCTTCTTGGAACAGATACATTTACTGGAGCATTCACTACTAATTGCCTGCATTTTTTCTTGCTCGTATTATTAAATGTGATTTGTAACGCATTTCTCATTTTCTTAACAAGAAATAAAAGCAACCTGTGGAAAGGAAGAACTGTCTATGTTGAGCAAATCTCTTAAATATTGAACTGATCTCATTTGTCTTCCTTTTCATTACCCATCCATTTAAAAAGAAGGTGTTTATGATGCAAGGTTTGGCAAATAGCTCATAAAAAGTAAATTTTATTTTGCTGCGAAGCAGAGAGAGGCGAGGGAGAAATCCCATAATTTCAGCAATTTGTGTTTCTTCTTCACACTAAGTTACAACTCAGCCTGAGTTGAAATGACAGATAGCAATCCCAAGAATCAAGATTACACAGTGGAAATGCCAACTGACTCCTCAGAACAGCGCTGTTAGTGGCACCACTGTGACTGGAGTGAATCCAAAGGAGCTGGGTTTTTGCTCTCAAATCAAGCATTATGTTATCACTTTTCTAGCCTCACATCATTTGTTTGAAAGCAATTGTTTCCTTGATTCACAGCCATCCACATGTGTGTGATGTGGAACATTACCGTGCCGTATTTTATCTGCCCCTGGGTATCAGTCCTCAGGGTGCTGATGTTGATGTGGGATGAGGATGCTCAGCACTTCTCTAAGCCAGGACAAATGGACAGGGTGGAGGTGGTGACTAAGGGCTGTTATAAATGCACTTTGGGTTTCTGGTGTTGCAATCCAGGGCTGCCCACGTGTTGGTTTTGTGGCTCATTTCTTCACAGAGAACCGCTGCTGATTCTGTCATCTATCAATGTTTCCATGCCAAACTTTCCGTACTATTTTTACTTGATAATTCTTGACTGAGGGAGGAATTCTGCTTTCAGCAGAGCAGGATAAAGCACTGACCTCCACAGCGCTGAATGTTTGTCTTCTCTCCTTTCCTCATCCACCAAATTCCACCTTGTGTGGGGCACTCACCAGACACCAGGAATGGATCTCTCCTCACCTAAGGTGGAGCGAGGTACACTCTGAGCTTGGTCACTCCCATTCCCTGTGGGGATAATGGGAAGAAACAGAAACCTGTAGGCTGTGATTCACCTTAGCACTCTCAGACATCCAGGAGAGCTGAAGGCCAGCAGTGCCTCACACCCTGGTGACCAGTTCAGACAATTGCACTGTGGATCTCCCTCTGCTCAGCTGAACCCCATGCCTCACTGCTATTCTTAGCGTGACCTGAAGCCCAATACAACTCCACCTCAAGCCATTTTTTTTGTGATTTATACAAATTTTCAAACCTTTTCCCAGCTTGTCTTGAAGGCATTTTGATTAACGGGTGCATCACAGGATTTCAGAAAATAACTGAAGCCACCAGAGGACAAAGCCACATTCGCCACACGCTAAAAGCTGTCCCTCTGGCTCTTACTGAAATTAATATTTTAGTATCAGCAGCAAGGAGTGTTCCACAGCTGGGATCTGGTAAGGTGGTTGCAATCTTCTGCATGGACTCACTCGTGATAAAGAAGGATTGTTTTGCAGACAAAAAGATGCCATGCTGCAAACAGAAACCAAGGAAGTTCTTTTGTTGCAAGATGTTAAGTGACATGTTTGGTACTTCTGCCTTAAGTGGTCTGGGCTTCCTTTAAAATTGAAAATGTGGAATTAGTTTCTTCGATCCTGCCTAAGAAGCCACAGAGTCTCCTATATTGAATCCTGTCCTTCCAACTGCTTTTTTTTTAAAAAAATCCTTGCTTATCTATAATTTCTGCCAGTGACTTTAAAGCAGATTCCCCACAGTTCTGAAAGCTGGCAGAGCGAGATGTCCCTCAGTAGGGTTGGCATAATCTTGATTTCCTTTAACTGCTTAATTTTGCTCACTGGTCTGCCCAAAATCCCGGTGAGCACTCAAATCCAAACTTTGCAAACACGAACTTTTGCCACCAACCAAATAAATCTCTCTTTTTGACTACAGAAAAATCTAACTTCCCATCTGAATTTTGGAGTCTGGGTTTCCCTCTACTTCCTGCCTGAGAGCATCGTTACAGCAACTCCTTGCAGAGTTCCTGTCTAATTGAACCACTAGAGGCATGCATATGTGCTAAATAAAGGAATGTCATAAAAAATTTATGACTGACTTACACTTTGAAGCAATAAAGTGTTAAAGAGTTAAAAAGAGCTTTTTTTTTTTTCTCCTTTCCCCCCTGCCCAGGTCCTTCAGACCAGGAATTGTTTGCAACGCACGGAGCTCATTTGGGATCTGACCACTATTATTATTATTCCCTTTTGCAGTGTATTATGCACACATCTTTTTCAATTTCCACGAATATTGACAGAGATCTACGCAGTGAAGCGATGTGAAACTCTCTCAGCGATTTTCAAACTATGCAACCCATAAATCATTCACCTCCACCTGGGCTCAGATTTGCATGAAACTGGGGGTCGATTGTCTCAAAATCTACCCAAAAGTCCAACCAATCCCCGCTGGGTGTGAAGCACAGAGCGAAGTTACAAAGGTAGGTTTTGGATGGCTCCAGGGTTTGTAATGGATGCTTTGCACAGCTGTAATGATGAGTGGGTGAGGAGAGTTAAGAATGAATCAAGTGTGGGTGGTGGAAATATTTGCCGGGCATGTCACAGCCAGGGGAGGAAGCGCAGGGGCCTCCCGGCCTTGGTGATGGGAAAGACGTCAAGGTTCCCTGGACATGGGCCCTGCTTATTTATTTATTTCAGCTCTGACACGTTCCCTCTAGGAGAGCAAAAAAATGTGAAATCGATACCGTGTCTTTTGAAAGCAGGGAGCTGATTGTGGCTGAGCAGCAGAGCTCTCTTATAATCTGCTTCCAAACGTGTGGGTGCCTCTTGGGTTTCCTCAGCTATTTTATGGCCCATTTTCAAAGATTTTTGCAAAACCAGGCCAACAGCGTCTGCATCCCCTACCACATCAGTGAAAAGTTGGACCGTGTTTCAGAGCCATGTAAATTCCTTCTATAAGAAGCATTTACATTTTTTACAAAGTGTAAATTTAGCAGACCACGGGGTGAATTCCTCCCTCGTCACATTGCAGTTGCCACGGGGATGGGCTGACTAATAGTTTACCATGAGCGAGCAGCAGAAAGAGCAGCACGTGTACCTGAGCATTACAAAGGTTTCTTCCAGGACTGCCGTGACTTGTTCAGATGGTTGATAAGATAATTAATTCTTACCGTTCCTGTGTTTTCATGAGAACTTGCCTATGAGTAAACAAAACCCCAAGCCTACTTTGTGTTTCTTTATTGTATTATTATACGGCTCTGTAAGTGCAATAAAGCAATCTCCTGACTTCTTGACTCCTCGTGGTTGTTGTTCCTAGACGGGTTTCTTGCACACGTGAAATATATACAACAACTTTCATGTCTGAGGTCCTAGCAGTTTAAACACCATCCAATTCTTTATTGGCAACATGTTTTTGCAGTTAGGACTTGATTGGGCTGGGAAATATTAGAAATGTGTTGACTAACACGTTGTTAAAAATACAAGATGTGTAATGTTGGAGTAATGCTGGATATTCGTGGTTCAGGTTGAACGGTTGTGCACGGTCCGGAGTTGCGACCACAGCTGACAAAGCAGCTCAAAAGATGTTGCCTAATAAGTAAATTGCTCAAAGTAGTGACTAAAATGGTGGGTCCACTGAAGTCTGTGTCAAACTCCATTGATTTTGTAGGAGTGGAACACTCCCTTTCACACAGAACAATGTACTCATTCAATAAGTAGGTTTTCCAAAGTGTTGGGTTGGTTTTTTTTTTTTCAGCCAAGTGCCTGAAAGGACAAAAAAACCCATCTTTAAACCAGGGCAAGAATTAGTGACACTGAAAACTGCCATGTTGGAGGCTTTAAGGAGAGCAGTGAAAATTCAGAGCCTGGCCAGGATTTCATTCTTTTGCCCTAAAAGACTCACCCAGCAAGAATCTGTAAGTGACACTCAACCGAGAGAGCGCTTTCTGAACAGCTGATGTGAAACTTGAAAAGAGGCAACGTAACAAATGTAATGTGGGGGGGAAGTGCTTTCATTCCAGCTCGGGAACATCTGGTTTATTGCAACAATAACTACTGTAATTATATCACTGCTGGAAAAGCTGCTCTAGGTTAGGTTAAGTTTGTGGTTTCTATAATAAACACTGCTTTGGAGGAGTGGGGGTTTCAGTATTTCAACCATGTCAGATCACGCTGAACTGAGCTGTGATTTGAGGCAAAAATAACAAAATATAGAAAACATAAAAGCATTATTTCTAACCATCTACTTCTTGAGATATACTTCCTCATTATGGCAAGTGGAGGGTATGCCAGAGAAGTAAATTTTTGGATGACTGACCATATTTCACTGATAAAAACTAAAGAAGTAATTTTTTGGTCAGCTGCAGACAGGCATATTAATACTCATCATAGTGCATATTGCTGGAATAAATGAACAATGATCCCAAAAAGGACAGTATTCTCACTTTACTTGCAGAGAAAATTAAAGAACTTAGGTCAGACAGCAACTTAACGGCAGAAGGTCTCCTAGTAAAAATAGAATGGATTTTTCCAGGGATGTGCCTGTGTGATAGGACTTATTACCCAGCCACTGTGTTACTTCTCCAGCCATTAAAAATGAAGCGTTTCAACTCCAGTACAGTGCTTTTCCATCCAATGGAAAATTGGAATCTGCATGAGACTTACTCCAGCAGGGTGGATACGCTTGGATCTGCAATGGGCTGCGTGTTGCACATGAGGATTGTCTCAAAAACTGCAAAATATAAATAAAGCATTTTGAATTTTACTCTTACAGCATACTTAGTCTACAATCTGTGATAAACATTCTCTACATCAATACAATTTTATTGTGTTGCCCATGTATATAAAAGAATGGCTAAACATCTTGCTGATAAGGGGAAATAGAAATGTCATTCCACACAGATGAATTCCCATTCAAGTGCTTTGTTAGTACAGAAAGAACTGTAGATCCAAAACTGTCTTAGACATTTGAGAATTTAACAATGATGGAAGAGGACATATTTTATTATTGCTGTTTTCTTCTTTACCCCATGCCATGATTTCAGTGTTTGTTGCTGTGTGTTCAGACTCACAAAACAGATCAAATAGAACTTGTGAGTTGTGTGTGTGCAGCATTTTAACAACTGACCCAGTGTTCCTGCATGCTCACACTGGCAAAACCTCACCTGAGCAAGAATCAACTCATTCTGCACATGCAGATGTGGGTCTGTGTGAGCAGACTTCTGTTTTAGACATGCAGATCTAACACTATCTTTAGTTTTACCTCCTGCAGCTAAAATCATTTCTACCAGCTCAGTGTTTGGAATTGAAATGATTCCTTTGTTTCAATACAGATGGAAATAGAATAATGCCAGAATTTCGCATTGGTGGTGGTTTTTTCCCCATCAGAAAAGTCCAAATTAATGGAGGGTAAATCACATCACATAAATGGCCACTAAACCTTGCTGAAGGCAGACCAGTGAAAACATACTGCAACATTCAAAGGAACAAAGTTGTTTCAAAGTGCCAAAAAAAAAAGGAGTCATTTATTTTTATTTAGGATTAGCTCTTTCTGAATTCTCCAAGACATTAGGGGTCTAATGGTCATTAAACTAATCAGTCATACACCTAGTTTTTCTTTCATAATCTTCTTTTTTATGTCTTCCATGTTCTTTTTTTATAGCTTTCACATATATCCATATATAGACTACTTCTATATAAATATATGCATATATATAGATATATCTTTTTCTGAGGGGTCGAGGGGATGTGAATCAAGAGCGACTCAGCTTTCTCTGTTTTCATGGAAGTCTTGTTAAAAATAAAATCGCACAAATTATAAAGAGAAAATTATCTCTGGGTTGAAAGTTCCTTATTTCTCACCTGTCTGTCATCTCGTCACCAGTTTTAGAAGCCTGACAAGTGGGCTGCTAAAATTTTTATTACAAACAAATAAATAAATAAATATATATGTAAGTGATTCCATTGTGGATAGTTTTATAAATGCTCCTGGCTTTACTTCACAGTTTTTGACTACAGTCATTGCCAAAAATGGCTTAATTCTCTATGATTTTTGTTACAAAATCGTTAAATCTCAGAGTTGAAAATGCAGCAAAATATCATCCACTGGCGTCAGCCCTCACTCACCTGTATCGAGGGAACTACAGAGGAATTTACATGAGCTGGAGTGTGGAAGAGTTTGTTTTGCAGCTATGTACAAAATCCAAATGGTCTGATGATGAAAGGAATGAGGGGTGAGCCTGAGGCTTGCTCTGCACTCACACTAATCCCAACCCCAACTCTTGTCCTTCAGACAAGGAAAGTCAAAAGAAAATGGTTTGCAAGCTGCTGGCAGCAGCGCTGGGCATGCCTTAACCACAGCAGCTTTCAAATACCACCTAGGACTGAGATGAACCCTTCACCTTTCTTTTTTTGGATGCTGAAAAACCCCCTGCATCTCTGCTCCTGCCTGCCGAGGCACTGGATCTTGGAAGACACCGAACATTACCTGGCTGATGCTAAGTGTCCTTAGATGCCTTTCTTGTCAATGGTCCCTTCCAGCACCAGGAACCCATTCAAAAATGGAAGTTTAGTTATTGCAGGATTTTCTCTCGTTTATGTGCTGTCAGGAGTTCTGGTGGTACTTAGGATTCAGTCCTGTGATGACCTTCCCTTCCACTCCAACCTTGGCTCTTCCATATAATTCATACCTTTCATGATTCCCTAGAAAAGAAAAAGGAAATGTGGTGGTGTTGTTGTTGTAGTTTAAACAGTAAAACCAAAAAAAGAAAAAATACCAAATAGTGGACTGAAACATGATTTAGAAAAACCAGCCCTGAAGATATAATTTCCAATTCCCTGGCTTTTTCTTTTTTTTTTGCAGTGTGTGATTAGTCCATCTAGACAGCAGAAAAATTTGGAGATGTTCCCCCTGAGCTCTAAGAGCTTATTTGGTTCAGGACTTTTCTGTTAATGTTAATATCAAATGGAAAGCTCTCTTCTCTGAGAACAAACAACACAAAACAGCATAAAAGAGAGTTTTCAAGTGAGGCAGAGCAGAAATCTGAGCTATTTTCTGTGATATTATAAAGCTAAACAGCTGTAGGTTTTCCACCACCTGTGAGAGAAGCAAGAATGAGAACTATAATGCGCACACACAGAAAGTAAAAAAAGAAGGATGATAATTTTATTTCCATTACTGAAAAGATCTCATATCATGTCTTAGACCCCTAATTTACTTTTCTGAATTGTGGGCTGGTTGTGCTTTGCAAACTGTATCATTCATAGGAGGGCTGAAGCTATTTCTGCATGGATGCAGAGTATTTTCACATTAAGGAAACCCATGCTTTGTGGACATATTCAGAGTTATATATTCTGATATTCAGACTTAATTCACTGCAAATAGTGCAGAAATTCTCCTAGAAACCAGGCAGACAAAGAGACTTTCAACACAATCATGAGAAAAAACATGGCCTGATAGTACAAAATTACCATTTAGGAGCACATTTCAGAGCTGGCAGAAATTTGCTGTCACAGGAAGGCATTTTAATATTTTTTCTGTTGTGAAACAATGTTACAGACCTGAATAATCACTTCATAACTGCATTTTCAGACAAGTGAATGCGCTCTCGGTGCAAGACGTATCCAAAGCTAGGAAGGGGTTCTGTGTCTCATCTGTAAGTAGAAATGAAGAATCCTTTGCCGATATCTACTCCGACCATTGGGCCTCTCAGGCCATGCTTCTTTCCAGCGGAAATCCTCGAGGGATAGTTTAGCTACACCCTTGTTCCTTAGGTGTTTGTCTCGCTGTGTTGGGCACACTCAATTTTGCTGTCCAAGGTCACTTGATATCGAAGTTTATCTTTCCTGCTGTTTCCCAGCATCTTCCATTCCACGGCAGTACCTGCCATCTAATGTGCCAATTAAGGTTACATCCCTCTAGCTGGCCATTTTCTCATCTTTCCTTCTTTTCCTCCCGCTCCTCCAATTCGGAAGCCTGTCTCTTGCGGCCTCCAGAGAAAACCCCAGAGGGGAGAGCTCGTTTTCCCGCGCTCAGGAAGCCGAGATGTCCTCCCAGTGCTCTCCCCTGGTGCATCGGCCTTTCCTCCCTGGCCCGAGCTCTGGAAAGGCTGCTGCTCGCCCGGGAAGAGCTTTCCCACATCCCGAATGGTCAGGGGACTGCCTGGCCGTGGTCAGCGGTTTCCGTGTGCGGACACGTAGGCGGGAAGGGGCCGAGGGGCCGCAGGACAGCGGCAGGAGGGAGGCCTGGCCCGGAGCTGGGCTCTGCGGGTGAGGAGCTGCTGGCCCGCCAGGATATGGGGTCTGTGCACACAACTATCAATAAAGGCATTAAAAATAGAGAGAGCAGCGGCTTCTCAAATTGCAGCCCTTGGTTTGCAGGAGGTTTTGTCTGTCCCGGAGTCAAACATGCAAAGTTTGTCCTCCTGCCACATCTGCTGCGTTTGCTCAGCGAGGACAGGGACAGGATGCCTGAGCTGGGGAATTATTCCTGCAAAAGCTTCAGGCTGTTTCTCACCTGCACTACCTTATACAGGATCTGCTGCTGTGCTCCGAGCCCCCCCTGCCTCTGCTGCTCACAAAATAAATCAGGGCTGCAGAGATATTACAGCAAATAACGAGCAGTCCCAAACCTGGGATTCAGATACAGCTTTTCTCATGGGTGAGGCGAGCGAGTCTGGAGTTGGGATCCACCTTTCCTGGGCAGCTGTGGAATTCTGTACTCCTGCTGCTGTCAGTCTGCCTCCCCCAGCAGTGGCACATGGGACAAGACCCAATTTCTCCAGCAGCACAGCATCACCACAGGCTGCAAGAATCAGATTTCCACAATCCTTAACTAATCAAAAAAATCAAGCAGGCTCGCAGTTTGGGATTTTTTTGTTGTTTCTTTCTCTGTGTGTGTGTGTGTGTATTAGTGCCAGCTGTATCCAAAGGATGGCTGGCAACACTTCCTGATTTTGTAATTGAGATGTATAAATACAGCAAGCCTGAGATAACATCTAGTAATGTAATCCTCCTGCATCCCTGGGCATTGACAGGAGCTGTTCTTAACTACCACACAAGTTCAGACCTAAACAAGAACCCCTGGAGCGCAGCCACGCCGTACCTGCAGCACGGGGTGCTCTGGCTTTTAAGTTGCCGAAGGGGAACCCCCAGTGCTCCTCTCCCACCAAGGCCAGCAGAGATGGGGGATACAAAACATCACTTAGAGGTACAGAGTGCCTCAGAAGATCCACTTCCCTGGCTGATTCAGTTTCAAATCAAGGCTATTGATATTGTCTTTTAGTCAATACCGTAGACCCTCGGTCACAAGAGGTTAGGTAAGATTAGAGAACTAAGTTTTTTTTAATCTATTGAATATTAAAAATGGCCACTTCTGGCTTTTCATTCACACCATCTGTTGCTAGCAGGTTGTATTGGCAGTTTCAGGACAGATTAATAATTGTTCCTGATTTTGGCACACCAAGAGGTTAAAAATAAATCTTCAGCCACACAGAAGAGTCCCCAGCAATCGATTTCTCTAAGATATTTTGGCAACTTGAAAAGAAAATATATGGTTTGAGCCTTCCTAGAACTATTTCTCCCAGCCACATGTGATATAAATAAAACAAACCTCAAGAATCTGGCTTAGAATATGGAATAACATTTTGCTACAGTCATTTCTGCTGTGTTTACCACAGCAAATGCTTAATTACAGGCATCACCATACATAATATTTAAATATTTCAATAATACCCAGAGCTCTCAACACTCTTGTTTCTTTCCCATGTTCACAACAATTCGCCAGCAACATTTGAGAACAGAGCAGTCATTTCAGAGCAACCTCTTTGTGTCAAGAGATGTGTACACACCACACAGCTGCATCTGAGATGCAGCACAACCCCTGGCTAGAGCATCCTTCTAGGGGTGCCAAAGGATTAAAACAGCCCTGAGAGCTGTGTCCGAGGGTTTCCCTGAGCCAGGGGGTTTAGAGGCAGTGCTCTCAGGTCCTGTGAGGCTGAATCCCTGTCCCGATTCCCAGCAGCCACGACTCTTGGTCGGGAAGTTCCTCCTGGTGAGCCTCGGTCCAGCCCTGCCCAGGTGATGCAGACCGAGGAAGCAGAAATGTACTCTGTGTCGAGGGAATGGAACTCGGCTAAAATCTCCACTTTGAGGATAACCTGCACAAAAAACAGTCCAGCCCTAGAGGAGAATGAAAATTGAGGGGGAATCAAGAAGGGAGCCTGCAGGGACTTTCCATTATCTGGAGTACAAGAATGAAGATAACCACAAAACCAGCGCAAGGATCAAAGACGATCTCTTCAAATGCTGATAACACTTTTTAATGCACAAATGGCAAACAAGGGACAGAGTAAAATAAAGAAATATAGCTATGTAAAGCTGATAGGGATGTTAGAAAAAAGTTTCATTAATCATAAGCAACTTTTTCATAGGATCTTGCAGCACACCTGGGAACTGGACCTTTGCACAGGACAGTGACCTTATGAACAAGTTCTTCCTACACTTACTCCTTTCATAAAGGTTTTGTCTTTCTGGCTACTGTAACCAAACTTCTCAAGAGAGTATCTGGCAAATAAAAATGCAAAATGCTGAACACATCTGAAAATCTGGTCATTATAAGGATGCCCAGCTGGGAGTTGAGCTCTTCTGGACAGTGAGTTCCTTGCAAAGCGCAGTTCCCCACAGGACAGTGGGTAATAATTCTGGATTTGAGAGCATCCATGGGAGCAGGCTGTGGCAGGGAGGAGGGAGAGAACTTGATCAGGATGCTGAGACCAATTTAGGGGTGGGGAAACTCTGACCCAGCCCAGCCATTCCAGCCTCCGCTCCCTGGCCCTGGGTGTTCCTCGTCCTACTGGAGCCTCCTGCCAGTTCCAGCCTTTCTCCAGTGTGGAAAAGTAACTGGGGGGGGAGGAGCTGGACCATGCAGCAGCTGAGGCCAGCAGAGGAAAGGACTGGGAGCACTGCTGGCAGTGCAGTTGGGAGTGTGACATTTCCAGTCAGAGGCGACTGGAAATTCACGATGTTGAGCTTAATGAAGAGCGAGGGAGGAACGAGGCATGAGGGTGGGTGCTAGCAGGGATTAAGCTCCACGAAAGGTCATTGTTCAATGGAAGGGAGGGAGCAGGAATGGGAAGGCAGAATGTCTTCTGAGCAAGAAGAGGATTTTCGTGTAGTTCAACCTTGGTCTTTATTTCCTGAGGTCTTTACACGATGCTTTGGATCTACGGGTGTGTGGGCCCAGGTTCCTACAGAAAAATCAGATCTGCTCAGTCCTGCAGCTACTTTCAGTCGTTATTTTTGTTCTGTGGGTTTCATTTGGGAGTCAAAGAGCCTCCTAAACACACACAAATGGCCTGCATGGTGTTTTGGAGATGTAGGTATTATCACATTAATTTTAATTAACACATTTAATTAATTAAATTTAATTAATTTTCTTGTCACAGCCTGGCTCAGGGCAAGGGGAGAACCCAGGGATCCCAGCTCCTCATCACATGGGCCAGAGTGGACTATGGATGTTTTTCCTCCCAGGAAGCCCCTCAGCATCAATGTCCAGTGACAACATGCGCCATCAGATCTCTGTGCCCAGCATAGGAAGCATTATTCATCCTTCTTTTGGGACTGCAGCAAATTCCTGCACGAAAAAACAGCCAGCTAGGAAAAGGGGAAAAAAAAAAAAAAGCATGGCTGGAGTAAAGCTCAGTGATTTAATTAAACATTAGATTAACTCTCCCCAAAAGCCACGAGCAAAAACACCACAAAGCGTGTGCAAAAGACAGATGCTTGTGGATGGACCTGCACAACCTTTTATGTAACTTTGGTACAGGCTTAGACAAAAAGTCGTCCTGGTCTTTCCAAGCCAGCATGAAGCACAGCCAGGAAGTGTTAGTCATCAGAGAGTTTTGGTAGTTGTAGTTTGGAACCCCAACTGGAGTGTTTGCTTTGTGCACTGCTAAAAAATCTAACCCGAGAGCTGGCCGCTATCTCGGTCAAATCACATTTCTTTCTAAAATAGCTTTTGACTAAATTATCGCTATTAGGAGAAATTTTCCTTTTCACGCCCTCAACAACACAAGACAAATGCAAAAGAAACAACCCTTCCCTCTTCCCCAAGGAATTGTAACAACACTTTTTTTTCAGTGAGATTTGTAGGATTTCGTATTAAAATGTATTCTGAATTGTGTTTTAATGGGGGGAAAAAAAAATTATTTTTGTAACCAAAATAAAACAGATGTAAAATTTTTCTCAGAAGGTTTTTACCCTCTAGAATGAAACTGAATTTTTTCATGGGTTAGTCTGAAAAATATATGTTAAGTTTTTGTGAAACAATACATGGCTTTCTCCAGTGACTGCCCATTCCCAGTGGTACATCCATCCTGTAGGATTCTGTGTTCTGGCAAACTTTGGAAATTGCCGGTTTTGGCCAAATAAACATCATTTTTATGCATAAATAAAATTTGCTTCTACAATCAAGATGATTTTTTGCGAAGCATTTAAGCTCTAAGTACAAATGGTTATGTGTTCTTTGAATTCCTGAAATGAATCATGGAAAACTCTAACATAACAAGGTGCTGTTATTAAGTGCTACACAGCTACAGTTGCTACAAAAGCGAAGAAGAAACCTGAGGTGATGAAATAAATCTTCAGCTGGGACAAATCAGCACAGCCCTATTGAACTGACAGGAGCTACACTGATTTAAATAAACAGACATTTTTATATGGCCTGTTGTTCATTCACTATACCAAATAAACTGTGGTGGAGGCCAGTGAAGCAACATGGTTTACCCCAAAATCCACGTTCTTAAGGCTCTCTTAACTTTTTGGGAAAGCTCTCCTTGATTTTGGTGGTGTAGAACTGCACCCTGTGCTGCTCAGGGACACTTTCCTCCTGCACATTCGCATGGCAGCTCTCACTTCTGGGTGCCTGAGTAAATTTGCTCCTCTTGGCCCTAAACAACTCCACCGAAACAGATCCCTTATGATCCCTGCGTGGTGTAGGCTCACAAAATCCTGGCCCAGCCTGTCCCAGGGAGGAGGATTTTATCAGGGTGGGATCTCCTCCCATTACTGGCAAGCAAAGCAGCGTTACCTCAAAGGTGGGTCTGCCTCAAGCACCACAGAGTAGCACCAACCCATGAGGAGGGAGACTTCGGCTCTGACTCAGGTCACAACAGGTATGTTATTCCCAGCCCGGCAAGCTTCTGTTTCAAGCATCAATTTGCTTAAAGACTAAAATTATTTTAATCACAGTAGCGCCCTTTTCAGGCATGTTGCCTCTGCTTCCTTCAGGATTTTGAAGAATTTCATAACAGTGCTCTGACATCACTGCAGCCAGACACAATGTGCACCATTGTCAGATAAAGCATGGGTTTCACACTTGCATGAGTGTGTGGCTTTTCCTTTCTATTACCCAATGTTTTTCTTCTCCACTTAGGAATGCTCCAAATCACACACATCATTCTTCCGGGGAATGATGAAGACACTCCTATTTTAAGGAAAATCAAAACAAAGCAGGGTGGCTGCGTGTCACCTGCTCATAAAGGATGCTCAAGGCCGTGCCAGAGTGGCACAAAGCAGAGCACACAGGAAAGGTGGGACGCTTCCAACACTCTTTCCCACTCCATGGAAGGTCAGTTCCCCTGCATGCAGTACCTGGACAGCTTGGATTAGACACCAGCATGTTCCATGAAATTGACACCTATCCTTACAGACTCCAGGCAGGGAAGTGTCACAACAGGGACTAAGATAAGAAAATGAGATGGTGGTTATCCACATGACTGACATTCTGCCTCAGTGTTCTCACACAAAGCCCTCTCTCTCTGCCTGACATGCGGGCGCTGCATTCCCAACGCATTCTTGCAGCCTACACCACATCCCTGCACAATAGCCAGCCTTCTTTCACTCTCCTGCCTCGTCTCTCTGAACAGCCCTCTGTTGACAACCCAGGCTGTTCTCACTCCTGAAGAATTCAAAAAATTGAACAATATGAGGACAGTCTGTGACTTCCAGCAGGCATCCTAGAGCATCCTATTTTTAAAATTGCGGTTTGGTGCTTCTTTCTCTGTTTTGTTTCCGTTTCAAAGGAAACCTCCAAAAATGCAGTTGCCCTGCAAATCCACCCTCAGACCAGGGAGCTGCTCTGAATGCGGCACCACTAATGGCTGTAAAATGCAAATACAGGGATGACTTTCTCTGCTGGGCCGTTCCAGAGCAGCCTTTCCCCTCTAAGCTTTAATGTTGAGTGCCAAACTGGCAACCCCTGTGCAGCTGAAATGTTTGCACAAGGAGAACAGATGCATTGGTGTTTGCTTGCCGTTGCCAACCAGGTCCCAAGCCTAAAATGGACAGGGCACATGGCAGGTCAAGAAAGCCTTCTTCACATTTCTTCCAGCCTTCTTCACACTCATGCCAACTCCTGCTCCCAAGGAATGATGAGTTTTGGTCAGGTGATGAGGATAAATATGAGCAGTGTGCATCTCTCTCTCCTTCATCTCACATGAGCAACTGGAAATGAGCCAAAACTGACAGGAGAGATGAGGAATCATGGTGCTGAACTTGCTGGGGCATTCTCTTTCCTTGATTGGTGATGCACATCTGTACCTGGGCAATACATCCCAGAAACCATGAGGAGAGGAGAGGAGAGGAGAGGAGAGGAGAGGGATGAACTGAGATTGGCTCAGTTGGTCAGAGCATGGTGCTGGTAACACCAAAGTGGATTCAATCCCCACATGGGCCATTTACTTAACAGTTGGACTCTGTGATGCTTGTGGGTCCTTTCCAACTTGGAATACTCAGTGCTGCACTGCCACAACTGTGCCACTTTCCATGGCACTATTAGAGACTAGAAAATGAGCAAAATTTCTCCTTATACAGTCAGCTTTTACAGTTTTCTGGTTTGGAAAAGGAAAAAAAGGACACATTTTAGTGTTTTGCCACAGAGGTATCTCTGTGGTTGGTACCCCTGGTTCTGAGCACGTGATGGCATTTCCACCTATTCAAGAAGCCTGATGAACTGGAAGCACTTACACAAAACTGCAGCACTGCCTGCATCCTCCTTCAGGACCTCACGTCTGAGGATGCCTCAAGGAAAGCCCCTCTGTTTGAGGCCCTGTTTGTCCTTGGCTTCAGGCTTCTCGGGGTGGATCTGGCGAAGCAAGGCCAGAATGGAACATCAATGAACAAGTGTGCTGGCGTCACTGAAAAATGAAAACAATTGGAAAATGACAATCAAAGGAAGGTGAAAGATCTAGTCCCAGGGCTTCCTGCTGCAGCTGAGAGTTTATTCAGACGGCCTCCAGATAATCTAAGCCAGAGAGAGGGCACACTGACTTATTATGGTGTTTATCCCCTCGGCTTTGCTAGCTGTCAGATGCAAGAGCAGTCTGTCCTGGATGCCCTCCCATTTCCACACATCTTCAGGTTTAGGTCTTTGATTTACGGTGATGCCATGGAAGCAACGTGGAATCCGATATAAATGAATGAGAAAAAGCAAGAAATTTCTATCCTCTAGCATTTTTCATGCTGTGGTTATGTAGGGTATTATTTCCATATCCATTAAATAGATTTGGTAGCAGTATTTCCCATACAGTTAGGGACCATGTAAAGAGACCATGGGACGCAGAAAATCAGCCCCAAATCATGTCAAGTCTTTCCTGGAAGAAGTTAGTTCAGGTAGCAGCTACTTTGAGTTAGATAATTTACTCATCAAAACAATCCTTAACACCAGAACAAGGACAAACCTGTGCATGTGGGAACCAGCAGTCAAGTTTTTTAACCAAGTTAAATACCTGGTTAGTTTATCTTTGCTGCACATGAGTTAATAACCTGAGGTGTCTTCACAGTGAGAGTCAAACTCATCAGAGGAATCTCCACTAAAGGAATTTGCAGGTTACAGCACTGCAAATCAAGGTGGTTTTTTTCCCCTAGAAGGGGAAAAAAAAGAAGAACAAGGTTTATGGCAATAACAGCATCTACTGGTTAACAGGATATGCACATTGGAGAGTAAATAGAATGTTTTCCCTGGCTTATTCCACTGCAGAGAAAATCATGGTTTTCCCAGCAGGAATCATTTGCCTTTATCCCTGCTGTACCCTCACTGAAACCTGGGACTTGTGCTAAGAGTTTGGGATTTCTAGCTCTAAAATCAAGTTTCTTACGCAACAGAAAGGAAACACCTTGTTAGGTGCAGCATCCATGGAATTACCACCGTAAATGCCTCTCCTCTGCAAGTTTAAAGAAGTTCATGGATTTGGTAAATGCTAAAATTTGAACTAGTCAGAACTTCCAGTATGTTCTTGAAGTCTGTTTCTACGTTATCCACACACATGGCCAGGAAGTTCATATGCCAATATGTATGTTTAAAATACACTTACTACAATATCATTTTGAAATTTAACTTTTTTGTTCATTGCTGTTGTGCTGACTTAGTTGTTTTATCCCAGGTTTTGCATTTAGTGCTTCTAAACTTAGGATCTGTCTCAAGCATTATGGCAATCCCATTACCCAAATGCTCATTTTATGATACAACTTCTATTCTAAAAGCTCTTCACAAAACCCTGGAAATCACCCTGCACAATAAACACTCGCTACAGGTCACTAAAATTTCCTGGAGGCAGCAATTATAGCAATTTTAATCATGTTTGCTGCTGTATTTAACTTTAGATGGATGCCTAAGGTCTTTTGTCCATTCAATTGAACTGAGAGCATGAGGGAGGCACCACTGCAAGCAGCTTTTAACGACCTGTGAGACCCAAAATGTAACTCTACAGTGCTGGAGTCAAAGAATGGAATCATTGAATCATTTAGGTTGGAAAAGCCCTATAAGATCATGGAGTTCAGCCACCAACCCAGCACTGCCAAGGCCACCACTCACCCATGTCCCCAGGTGCCACATCTATATGGCTTTTAGATCCCTCTGGGGTTGGTGACTCCACCACTGCCCTGGGCAGCCTGTTCCAATGCCTGGCCAACATTTCCACGAGCAAATTTTCACTAACATCAAATCTAAACCTACCCCGCTGCAACTTGAGGCTGTTTCCTCTTGTCCTGCCCCTGTTCCCTGGAAGCAGAGCCCCATCCCCACCTGGCTGCCCCCTCCTGTCAGGGAATTGTGGAGAGTCAGAAGGTCCCCCCTGAGCCTCCTTTTCTCCAGGCTGAGCCCCCCTCAGCTCCCTCAGCCTCCCCTCCTCAGACTTGTGCTCCAGAGCCTCCTGCCTTGCCCACCTGATGGCAAACACAGCACCGGGCTCTGGCCCATTGGTGCTCTCCTCACCCTCAGAGCAAGAGCTGGCAAGTAAAAAAAAAAAAGCATTTGAGCAAGATTAATCTGCAATAATTATATATTACAAATGTATTTATTGTGTTTAGGGAGAAACTCCTGTAAGGCTCCAGATGAGACATTTCTCACGTATATTATTTAGCTTTTCCCGAGGCCCTAATGAATTGCTTTAAATCACAGACTTAGGTATTGATTAGCCTCATTCAGTTGAAATCTAGGCTTAGCAATCTATACTTGCCTATAGTTTATTTGTGATATTATTCCTAATAAAGAGCTGCAATTAATCCACATCAAGAAAAATCAATTAATACAGATTTGTATCACAAAGAAAGAAATCCTCCTCATATCTGCCCACTAATCCTGAAGCTTAGGTCTTTCTTTGCTACCAAGGAGGACAGATAAAAAATATTGATTTCACCCTATTTTTACAATTTATAGTGATACAATAATAGCACACGGAACAGACGGGGCTTATCAATTAGAACTATTTTTATACATGATGATAGATGAGGACACCCAATGCCTTTGTTCTCTGCATTATTAATAATTATTAATATGATGGACTCGGAGTTCTGTAATAAGAACAATCACTCCAAGCACAGCTCTCAGAGAGTTGGGCTTCACTCCAGGTATGATTGTGAATTTTGCACTGAATGAACCACAATACACTGGTTCTAGAAGGAAAATTGCAGTTTTCTGCAGCTGCATGGGAAAGGAGGATTATTCTGTGTAATTTTAGACTAATGGTAAAACGTGAGGAAACACAAGATGTTATCCAAGCTCACATCTTTCTAATTTTAACCACTTCTATCTCCCATTTTAACCAAGTTAATATCTAACCTAATTTATAAGAAATAAAGAAAAAAAAATCTTATCAGAGCCTTCTTGCAGGAAGTGTCACATAAACATCATGAATTAGATTTTGCAGTTTTAGAAGCCAAACTTTACCCTTGCTACGCAAAGAAGACAACAATGTGTCATTGTCCCTACACAATTCCTACTGTAAACAGTTTATGTGATTTATTCTTTTGCATGCTAGATAATTACCTATTTTATACCAGTGTATCATCAGTATGTTGTTATTCTGACTGCCCCATAATAGAAATTGTGTATTTTCCCACTGCAGTGAATGCTATTCTTAACATACATTGGCCTCAATCAGCTAAAAATATCAGAGTTCTGTTGCCTGTGGGAAAGTTCTGCTGGAGTTATTTCTGTTAAAAGTTTAATATTGGTTCTCTCCCATTTTTCATACTGTATGTGCCATTCCCACTTAATGCCCTCCTCTCCCCTGTGCAATTACTTACAAGCGCTTAAGTGTCGCACACGAGGCAAATAATGCCCTAATTCACCCTAATTCTAACATTAATATGAATGATTGGCAATGAGATTAGTACTGAGGGACACCATTTTAAAATAAACCGTGATGACACAGCGACAGCTATATGGAGGATTAAGGAGTATGGATTATCACAGGTTGTGGTTCGAGGTATCAAATGACAGGGCTCTGTGTTTGCTCTTGCCAAGGACACCAGGCAATCAGGGGCTGGAGCAGCCAGCTCTAATTCTTACTCTGAATCTCTGGGTGACTCGGGGGGTTTTTCAGCTCCTCTAAGCTTTTGACAGAGAGTAGTAGGTTTTTTTTTCAGAAAAAAAAAAANNAAAAAAAAAAAAGAAAGTTTTTTGAGAGGTATTTAATTTATCTGGCAACCTAGAGCCTGTGCAGATACAAAGGAAAAGCTGTAGTTTTATAAATATTTGCTTTTAAACCCAAATTCATATAATCCATGAAGATGCCACTAAATTAATGACAATATTTATTTTTCTCTGCTGTTGCACGTTTAAATTTATCTCCTTGCAGCGATACTTCTGCTTTTCTTTCCCCTTTCTTCAAAAGATATCAGAAGCCTATTTAGAAACCTTAATTCATGCAATCTAACCAATAACATCTATGTTATATAGGTCTCTACCTACACACTCTGATCCCCATCTTCCTGATGTCTCCATATAATACTTTTACATTTCAAGCTGCTTAAAAATCAGTATGGTTGCATTCAAGGTAGTGAGGAAGGAGTCGAGAAACAGCAATTATTCCTTGTTTCAATTATCAGATTTTTGGAAGGGCCGAAAAAGACACCATCATCTTTTGACTCACAGATAACCACATGGTTTCCTCTTTGTGAGCTTGTACTGCTTCAGATCAAAGATGACATGTTTAATTCTATAGATTTGGGAGATTCCATGTGGCTCATACGAGACAAAATTTACAAAGGACACACAGGTCATAGCCCTGGAGCTGTGCTGCTGGAGAGCTTGGCCTTGCAATACAAGCCATAAGGAAATAGGTGTTTAATGTCCATACTTAAAAATACAGGACATAGGAAGTTCAATATATGGAGTATGAAGCCACTTCACACAGTAGAGTTCTGAGAAAAGGAAGTTAGGCATAGGTGTGTGTGTGCATTTGTCCCACAGTTCTATTTCCAATTTAGTGTATTCCACAGAACTTCCTAAATTGATTTACCTCAGAGTTTCTATTCTCTGATTTCAAAATTTTCAGCAAAACAGCACCCACCTTAAGCCCCACTGTGTTATTCCAGGGAAATGCAGAAGTCACCTGCCTTAAACATCCCTATTTGGCAGCTTCCTTTTCACACAGCCATGGGTGGCACTTGTCCCTTAATGCTTCTGGAAGCTCACATCCAGCTGGTATCTACTGGCACCCCAGGAAACCTCTGAGATCCTTTAAAATTCCTGGGTACAGACACAGGGATGCTTTGATCTTAACTCTGATCCCAGTAGTTTGTGCCTAAAAAGCTCCTGTTAGAACTTATTAAAGTTACTCTTGGAAAGGAAAACACTGAGTGATCCCTATTAAGGATAATTATAAGATATGGATTTTCTTTTTTTTCCCTGAAATAAAGCCAGTTTTATCCTTTTTATCTTACTGTATCTCAAAGTGGTGAAGAAGATCAGTATCATTCAGGTTTTCTTCTTGATATATTAAAAAAGGAGCCTGGTGGGTACAGGTCTGCCCTCTCACCTTATGTGTCTCTTTTTCTTCTGCAGTTTTAAGCTTTTCCCTCACATGTATTGCTACAAGTTTCCTCTTCCTCACATCCAGAATTAAACATACACAAATGGAATATTTATTTTCCCCTCTCCACTAACCCAGAACTTCCTCTCAGCTTGTTCCCTATCTTCAATTCTGTTTTTCTGTTTGATCTCTGGATTTATGTTCACCTCTCAGTCTGATATTTTAAATCCATCACGTTTGTGTGTCATCCACGTCCTTGGGAGGGCCCTCTCCCAGATATGATGTGCTGCGTGGAGCTTAATATTCACGTGCCCATAAACACATGGACACACGTGCTTTTTCCCTCACCTCTGCATCATGAATGATTATAATATTTTTCCAGCTGTTTCTGTGAGCTCAACGTGCTTAAATGTAATGAATATCCCGTTGATTAGGCAACAATCACAACTGAACATGAGCACATTAGTACATGTGCATTAAACAAAATAATAATTTTTCCTTTAAAGGTGAACTGCAAAGGGAATTGAGGCAGGGAAATAAATCCTCTGCCCCATTTTTTATTTAGCACAGGTAACTATTGCGTGTAAAATTCCACTCTCCACTTCCCTCATCTCTATCTCCCTGACATTTTGAAAGCCTGTCTGCCAGCAAAAGTTTGGACAGTTTGAGCATTTCTTATGAAAGCAGAGCTATTGAAAATGACTGCACTGACCAAAGCAGATGCAGGTGAGGGTTTGGGTTTCTCCAGGAGAAGGATTGCACAGTAACACATCAGGATCCATCTGAACTAATTTAGCTGTGCTGGCAAAAATGTTGTGTACGCAGAGAGCCCGAGACACAGAACAGCAACAACGAGTATTTAAAACAAAAAGAAAAATCAAGCTGTGATCTCTTTTAAGCTTCCATTGTAAATCATCAAGAAGTGATGAAAAGCATAAATGCAATAAAAATAATCATTTCCAGGTCACTGTTAAATGATGTGACAAATGCAGACAGGGATATCATTAACGCTGCAAACCAGAGAAGACCCACTCTGCTCATCTGTCATTTCCTTTCTCTTTACATCCCTGTGCACTGAACCTCTTGGGCACTTTTCCTTCTTCCTCTTAACTTTCCCATCTTTTCTGCTTCCCTCACCTCTGAGCCTCCTGCAGCAGTGTGGATGCTCATTTCACATCTCACCAGGCCTCCTCGGGGAGCAAAAGCACAACAATCTCTCCCTAATAAGATTCTGGCACTTCCTCTGGAAGCTTCTTCCAGAACCTGGATATGAACAAGCATGTGAAAATGAGGAATAATAGGAATGAAAGCCAACTCACATCTTTGGGACTTCAGAGGGACCTTGAACTGAGCGCTGAGGGCAAAGCACAGTCCTTGCCAGATCTGATCTCCGCACAAACAGAGTAAATTCGGTGTCAGGACTCTGAAATCCAGTAGAGCACCAGTTTCTCCTGATCCCTTGTGTGTATATATACATCTCTATATCTATTTATCTACATATATATAGGTATATATCTGTATTTACACACAGACATACATAAATCCGTGCATGTCTCCATATCTGGTTCTACACAGGAAGTGTACCAAAATTAAAACACAGCAAAATATCAATAAAGTTTGAATCAATGATGCTCTTTTTTTGAATAACTGGGTAGGATTCTTCACTTACTTAAAAAGTGCCTTACGCTTCAAAAATTTCAACGGTGGCCCAGAAGGATGCTGATGGATGGAGCTGTGCACCCCTCTATTGTGAGAGCTGAGTTAAAGGTGTTACTGGCAGTTGAAACAAATCTAAAATGCTGCTTTTTAGCCAAGTTCATACAGTAGGATTCAGCCATGAATGTGCACACCCAGCAGGTCTGTCCATCCCACCTGCTGGCAAAAGGTGTGCGCTGTATCCACGAAGATTAACAGAGACAAACCCCAGCCTGAGGGGCTGATCTGCTCTTTGGGGAGCTACTGAGAGTTCCAGCGGTGTGAAAGAGCACTGGGAAAGGATGTCCCTCTGCACATACCAAAAGGGCTGCAGAAAAGGTGGGGTCACGGAGCAGAAACTGTCTATCCCAAATCTGGAAATCCTGCCAGCCCAGCGTGGCGAGCCAGCTCTGACAGAAGCTGTGGAACTGTTCCTGGTGGGGTCAGGGGGACATGGGCCACATGTTTGAGTGCACAGAACTGTAATTCAGCAGTGGAAATCCCGGATTTCAGCACGAGCAGATATTTTTCTCCTCTCGTGGATGTAAGTGGAACCAGTGCCTGAAAGAACTTGGCTCTGGAGCCTGGAAAATGGTATTTTCTCAGATCACGTATTTGCTTCTTTTCTAACTGCTGACCCACTTTGATTCTATCACACACATTTCCTACAGTGAGAATCAGTCATTCTGCCTTCACCCTGTCTCCACTACGGCTCGAGGACATGTCTGTTGCCCCTGCTTTCTTCTCATGGCCACATTTCCCATAACCCCAGCCAAAAATGGGGCTGCCTGATGCTGGGGAACACCACGTCCCTCTGTTTCCTGCCTGCACACCTGTCCTGGACAGTCAGAGGTGAGATCCACCCTGCAGCACTGTCTGCTGCCACTACCAGAAGAGGTGCGGTCATTAATTACAATATCATGTGCACTTCTGCAAAAATGATGGAAAAACGGCCACACGAACAGGAGAAGTTAAGAGCAAGTTTGTTACTGGGGTAGGCACCTACAGTGGACACTGCAGCGAGTTTAAGGCACGTTTTAAGGCACATTCAGAAGAAAAGATGCCACTCACTCACCACCAGTGCCTCCCACCCGCACTGTAAAAGGCTCCACTGAAGCCCTGAGTTAGCACATGACATCTGACGAGATCACAGCGTGGGGCACGCTTGGCTCTAGGCTTTACAAAGGCTCCAGCATCTCTCTGTCAACAGGGAGCTGAGGGGGTTTTTTAGGTAAAAACTTGGGATGCAGCTCCTGGCTGATTTTCCTGGCTGGCTCTGTTCAGGATAAGCACCACCATACCCTGTCCCAGACACGCCTGCTGGTGTGGTCCTGGGGTTAGGCAGACAAACGACCTCCTTGTCACAGGGACTGTGATGAATGGCAGATTTGGGGTGTAAAAAGGCTCACAAGCATCACCCCCTTGTCACCTGCCTCCGGAGGTCTGCTTCCTTCTGTGCCTCATTTCTGTACCTTAACTTGCAGGATTTAGTGCAAGAGGGGAGGTTTTTTGCATGTGCCACTTAGGGGAAAACTCGCAAATGAGCATTTTCAAGGTGTAACTCGTGGAGCTGGAGGCAGAGGAGGCTTGGCACACTCACCCTCTAATGGCACAGGGATTTTTGCCAATCTAGGCAATTTATTGCATCACAGCTGAGTGACACCAGCTGGTGCCACACTGGTGACATGCATGCCATTGTACATGAATATTTGTAACTTCACTGGCACGGGGCTGTTGAGCAATTCATGGTGGATAAATCACTCACAGCAATTCGGCTTCCTTTGCTGTTCCCAAGCGTTGCACACACCCCTTTGACAACACGCAGTCAGAGGAGCAAGGAACGTTTCTCCACCCAAAGTTTCAGATGAGCTGATACAATGGACACGACAGCCCTCTCTCCCATTGCCCTGTAACATGCTTGCTTTTTCATATTTTGTTTCAGCTTCGATACCTACAAAATGTTACTTTAACACTCAGGGAATAGGCTTCACCCAGGTAACAGGGGAGAGAGAGGTGTTCTTGGCACAGAGCAGCAGCTCCTGTACTTGGCACTGATTAGATTAACACCAGGAACCACTTTAGAGAGGGCAGTGTAATCTTTATGGCCATCATTTGCTCGCTGAGAAAGCTCACATCTTCCAGTTAACGGCAGCTGTGCCAGTGATTTCCTTGATAGAAGGTGATATGCACTTAAAGGAATAGATTAAACAGCCCTTTGCCTTTCTTTGAGACATCCAGTCCCTGCTAGCAGCCGGCAACACTTTTGAAAGAGCCTAGAGCCTATTTTCCAGAAGGATTTAGTCACAGACTTTCACATAAGCTTATTCATCCTGGCCTTTGGGCTGTGGTTACACACACATTTCTCCGGGACGTGGAGTCAGCACCAGCAGGCGATGTCCACTCTGGCTCTCCCCTGCTGCTCCCATGCTCCTGCCACCCCTCCGTGCCCATGCAGAACAAAGAGGGCAGTGTAGGGACTGCGACAAACAGCCCTGGCTGGTGGCAGCATGACTTGCTGGAGCCAAAAGTGCCACAGAGGGAAATGTTTGTGGAACCACAGCTTCAAACGCTTCACAGCGGGGGTAAATTAATGTCCATGGTGCTCCATCCTGCCACAGCAAGACTGCTAACAGTTCCTGAGCTCTGGAGACAGCCCAGGGAGATTCTCACATCACTCTGACAGGTGTCCAGGTGCTTCAGATGCTTCTGATACATTTCACACTCTAGCTGCTGGTTTGGGTTTGCCTCACCCAATGACAGAAACCGCGCTGTTCACGCCTGAAGGAGCTGAGTCCCATCAATTATTGCATTTCAGTGAAGCAAACAAGCATGAAAGCACCTGGAGATGGACAGCCCTGGGCTAGCAAATCCTGATCCCCCAAGGTCTACTGCTTTGCCCACTGCAAACACACTATCTGACAACCATAAATCACCAACTTATTATGTAATGGCCATGCCGTTTCATAGACAAAGATGCATTTCACAGAGAGTATGGTTTTAATAAACAGGCAGCCTTTCAGTGGCTAGACTGGAATAAGCCAGTGATCTCAGTCCAGTTCCTGTTGGAAAGGTAGTCACAGCACAAAAAACATGGGCACAGATGGGTGGATTGTTCACGGGCTGCAGCAGAAGTACTAATTTCTCGCCTGGGCACGTTATGGCAGCAGTGCCATTGCCTGGGGTGAGCCAGGGGTACCTGGCCCATGGCTGTGCCAAGGGATTGGATCCCTTGGGTGCCTCACTGGAATTCTCATGCCAAGTATGTGCATAGCTAACTCGGGAGCTCTAATTAATTCCCCTCAGCGTTACCGTGCAGTAAGCAGAGGGCTGCGTGGGGCTGACGGAGTTATGACCCACCCTCACATGTGCAAAGCATGCACTTCTGAAATGCAACGGGAAATACTCATTATTCTTGGATAGAGCTCCCTTTGAGCCCAGCAGTTACAGCAGCTGTCGTCATTTACTGCATTAGCAAGCCCTGTTTCTGTGAATTTATATCATCATGTCCTGGAGTTCTGTGCCAGCAATCTGCTTAACCCACTGCTGCAAAATAATCCCATCTATATTGGCCACATATTTGAGATATTATGATTAGACTTTTTTAGTGGGTGTTAGGAATTATTTTTATAAATGTAGCATGTGCATATGCGCAAGGGTTTTTACAATCAACCCTAAAAAGGAAAGAAATATATTTTCATTCTTATATTTTGATGTGGCTCTCCCCTCTCAAGCTAATAGAGCTATGCCAGCCCCGTAAAATATTTATGAAATAACCAAATACAAAGAAATAATGTAATTTAGTGCATTTTTTTCCTGAATTATGGTTTTTACGTGTTTCCCACGGACTATCAAATCTGCCATTTCAATGGAATAGGTGTTGATACCTGCAGAGAGCTGATATCACTCAGAACATGGACTGCTGTCAGTGTTTTAAGAAATAGAGGTATTAGCAAGCACCTTTACTGCACCCTGCACTTCCAAGCCATGCAAGAACCTGGTCTTTCCTGTAACATCATCTTCAACACATATTAAAATATGTATTGAGGAAATCTCACATTGAAACATCTTCAAATTTTAGTTGTTATAATGATACCACAACGTTGACCTTTTTATTTTCCCAACTCAAATCTGGAGAGAAAATGTATATTCCAGCAGAAACACATCTGCAGATTATTTTCTAGACAAACCTGTTCTGGAAAACTAATTCTGAAATTTTATTTTATGGAGTAGCATGAATCTTACTAATAATGATCACAAAATAGTAGAACCTAGTGCAGTTTAAAAAAAAAAAGTATTTGGGACTGCAACTTGAATGGGGAAATAAAACACCCATGTTGTGAGGGTATTAATTATATTTCTTACAAAACTCTTGTATTTGCAAAAGACATTGCAGAATGCATTTGACCATCATTAATGGTTGGACTCAATGACCTTAGAGGTCTTTTCCAACCTTAATGATCCTCTGATTATATGATATTTTGCCAGAGAGGGTCTGAAAACTTATGTTTCCTCTGCCCCTGAAATCCAAAGGCCTCTGGGATGGGTTTACTACAGCTCCACACGCCAGAGTTTGAAGATACCCTCAGGTGCTTTACCCAGTGAACACATTGTAGCTTATTTCTTCCTGTTCCTTCCCTCCTTCATACCTTCTTAAGGAGCCAATTATTTGTCAAATGGAAAGGAAGACCCAGCTGAGCCCAAAGTGCAACCACATCTGCTCAGATTTCCCTGCGGCCCAACACTGATTCAGCACAAAGACGCTTCCCCAAAGGGCTGCCGGAGTCTTGCTCTAGCAAGCAAAATTCAGGAGCTGTAGGAATTCCTGTTTCTGAGCAGCCTGCACTGTCTTTTTCCAGATATTCTTGGCTTAAGCTGGATAAAGATGGGAATGTCCTCCACCAAGCCAGAACTCACAGTCTCCACTCGGATCTGCAGACTTGAGTTGACTTGTTGGTCCTCCTGTGCTCAGAAGGTCTGGCACCCCAGTGAGACTGCATTTTCAGACTAGAATAATTAGCCAAACTTTTCCATACATCAGTGTGCTGGGGAAACAGGGATACTTCTTGGAGCAGTTGCTGCCTGAGGGTGGAGGAAGTGAGGAACGGGGAAACGGAGCTAATTACAGCTCCCTTGCACTACCGAGCTGCTGCGTGGGCTGTGGCATCGTCTGTCAGAGCTTTGCTCTAGAAGAATCACAGAAGCCAAACATGGTTTGGGTTGGAAGGGACCTTAAAGATCATCTAATTCCAACCCTCCCACCATGGGCAGAAACACTTTGTACTATCTCAGGTTGCTCCAAGCCCTGTCCAAGCTGGTCTTGGACACTTCCAGGGATGGGGCAGCCACAGCTTCTCTGGGCAACCTGGGCCAGGGCCTCACCACCTTCCCAGGGGAGGATTTCTTCCCAAAATCTAGTGCTGTAGGCACTCTCTTGCAGCTCAGTGGCAGGATATAAAGGACTGCATAGAGGCTGGGACAAGTGGAGCAAAACTGGAGGGCCTGACTCTGCCAAGACACGCTGTATTTACCCTGACTTCTTTACAGGACACTTGGCTCCCTACCAGACTGGATCTGCCACTCAGAGCAAGTCATTGTAATAAATTCTAGACAGTGATACGACCGTCTGATCCTGTGGGACACGGAATTCAGGGAAAGTTGTGGGTGCTGAGATTAGACTTTCAGATAAACAGATCCTAAGGGATGTCGGGCCCAGCGCTTAACATTTTTAGTGAGCGACAGCATTGAGTCTTTTGGAAAGAGTCTGAATTCATTCATGTGAGCTACAGCATTGAGTCTTTTCGAAAAGGGTCTTAATTCTTATTTGGAATGGCAAGAGCCTCTGTCTACAAACTGCCTTGATGTTTTTATATTATCTGCTGCTAAAATCTAAGCAGTGTGTTGCATCACACTTCAGTGTTACCTGCAAGGAATAACCTGTCACCAATGCCAAAAGATAGCAATCACAGAATGAATGACTTTGGGTTATAGATACTCTCCAGTCCCTTCATTATTTAGGTAGAAAAAGATGTTTTGAAAATAGAACAGGCTTTGAGAAAATAATCTTGGCAATAACTGATTTTCAGTGCAAACCATGAGATTTGCTTCAGCACTCTCTAGCTGCCTTGGAACTGAATGTTTTGCTGCACACTCCCCTTCCTGGAGTTATTTCTACTGATTTAAAGGCATCCATGTGCCTTTTACTTCCCCTGCATTTGTAAGCAGGGAGGGGGCATAAACCGTTTTCAGCCCAGCCCCAAAATATTTTGGCTGTTTATCCAAAAGCACCATGAATTTGATGTAAAAGCCACCCACACCTTCAGCACCATGACTGCCCCCACCATCCATACATTCTATCCCAAACTGAAAGTTATGCATGTTCTTGCTAACCTAGTTTTGCGTGTGCGTGTGCTTTTTTTTTTTTCAACAATAGGCCTAAATCCATATTAATGATCCAAAAAGTGACCAGGCCTCAGCACCTTTTGTCCTCTATACATTAACTATCCAATAATCAACAGTAGCTGTCCTGTACTCTGGTGTCTTTAGCCTAATTCAGAGGGACAGATATTTATCATCACCCTTGAATTGGGTGACCCATTCTGACAGGTCGACATCCTTATTTATGTAACAATGTCATAGACAGTAACTGCTAATGAGTGGAGTGACACAGAGGTCTGTTAGATGGAAAGGCAGAGGAAAGCCGAAAAGGGCATGAGGGGTTAATGGGACTTTTCTGTTCCAGCCTCCTGGGATGTGTAATTATGTTCTAATAAGAAATGAATGTATTGATTAGATTAGTGTGCAATTGTGTTCATGTGCACACGTATAGTGCTGCATGCATATAGACAGTCATTGTGTGTGCCTCTAGTCTCCTCAGTGTGTGTTTGAACCCAAAGTATCTTTGTGCTGGGGCCAAAAACAAGCAGTGCACTCCCACAGCCCTCTGCTTGTCCTCACTGTGGCAAACTCCATGTGAATTCAACTGGAGTTTATCTGAGTAAAGGCCGAATTTAACTTCAGTAAACACCAAATAAGGGCTTCAGGATTAGGCCCTCACAAACAAATGACTTCCTATTTGCATTGTTTGGGATAAACACTCACCATCACTTAAGAGAGCAGTAAAAGCAGCCAATAATATATTTTAAACAGTGTCATCTGCTGAGGAGACTGTCCACCAGCCAAAGTAGGCCATGCTCATGCCTGATGGACGGCCACTTCCAGCAGCCTGCTTACAGTAGGGAGGAATTTGGCCCAGCATTCTTTCTCATCAAGTAAAATATGTTCCCTGACAGGTCAAGGAAAGCATCCTTCACACGCTCACAAAGGGCCGATTCTCCGCCGCATCCCTCCGAAGTGTATGTGTGATCTGAACTTGAGGGTGAATTCCCCTGATGGGAAAGACACAACAATAGGGGAAAGCAGGGCAGGGGGGAAGGAAAGCATGTCTGAAAATTAGAGCTGCCCACGGCTCAGGAGCCCAGAGAACGCAGCTGATAGCGGTGCTCTCGCCGCAGCCCCTCGCTGACGCTAATAAGGGCAGGCAGCAGAATTGTGGCTTTTGGTACCTTACACTGTACAAATTCCAGCCACAGGCAGAGCCTGACACATCCTGGGGACTTGGATGTGATGTCTGAGTTGGGAAGGAACAAACAGGGCTCGGCTGGCAGAAGAATAGGCTTTTTGGGTCACCACCTCAGCCCCCTGTCCCCGGGACAACGAAGGCCGTGGCACCAGCGTGCACGGGCCTGTGACAAATTAGTACCTCCAGTTGCACGCTGAAGAAGAAATAAATTACTTTCTAGTGACTCCCTCTGGAAAGAAGCAGCATTATTAGGCTCTAATGGGATTTCCTTCTATCCCAGTCTTGATTAGGACCTTTGTGAGGCAAAGGGGAGAGAGGGAGAATGGAAAACTGAAGGATTGACAAGTCTGAGGAGGGCCCACTTCACCCCACCATAACTTTTGTGAATCGTGGCTAAGATTCCAGATGGGACACTCAGGAAAGGCTGGAGCACAAAGATGTGAAAAAGGACTTACTAGGCAAGATTTCCAAACATTTCAGAAATGTTTAAACAAAGTAATATAAGAACACACTGCAAGGATCAGTGTCACAAAAGGAGAATCTCTTGGAACTGGATCGTCATTAATCTATCTTTTTTCCCGAAGAAGGAAAGACAGAGGGTATTAAAATACGGCACTTGCAACGTGGAGGTCAATAGACCCCTAAAGTCTGACCTTTAGCTGAGGGATAATGATTAAACACATTTCTTTCTCATTGCCATACTACTGCAAATTTTTCCATCTGAGCACCACTGAGGAGGTTTGTTTTGGGTTTTTTTAAGTGTTTTGATGCAGAAAATCACTCAGGGAACATATTTATAAAACACAATGTATTTATATGCCCTACAAGAGAGACTTAAAACCCAAGCTAGATCTAACTGTGAAGGTCCACCATGCAAAAATTTGCCTCAAGGGTCAAAATAGAGAGTAAAAAAGCCTGGAACTGATGATGGCTGCAGGAGTGTTACCACTGACTTCATGAGGGCTGAGATCCCATGTGACATGAAAGAACCGGAGAAGGAACAACCTTGCAAAGCGATGGTATTTCCTTCCAAATAAAGTATGATGCTCAAGCAAGTTCAGTGTCCAGGCTGAGTAACAGAAATGCCCTCTGAAGGCAGAGGCACCGCATAGTTCAAACCCAGGTCTGAACAGCGGATGCAGGGGAGCTAATTTTTCAGCAACTGCTGATCCTTTGACTCCTAATAGTTGAGGGTTGGTTCACATTTGAACATTCACACAAAACTGATTTCCCCACTATATTGATGGGAACTTTGCAATGCAATGAATCATCTTCAGCTGGCTGATTTATTTAACAGGGCAACTCGAGGCAGCAAACTTGGGGCAAGGTAGCCCAAACTAAGATGAAATATCCTTCCCTGTCCCATTTATTAGTGTCAGGATCAGCATAAGCTTTTCTCCTTAATGGACCGATCTTTCATTCAGGCCATAGAGGATCCTGAGAAAGTTTTCCTCGTTTCTTTATATTTTGCCAAACTTCTAAGTGGGCTCCTAAAAACTTATTGAAAGAGCATTACTCAGTCTGACACATTCCATTTATTTCAATATGGTGACAAAGAGGGAAGATCTAGTTTAAAATATTGCAATAGCCTTATGGGATACTTATGGTTTTTTTTTTTTTAAATGTAATACATCACAATAGAATACTTTGTTTTTGTAGAAGGGCATTCTGTATTCGCCAAAAAAGCTGCTGACTTAATCATTAGTTATGATGAGAAGAGATTTAGTGCTCTCTTTCTTTACACTGTCACTGAGAACAATGTCTATGAAAAAGCCTATGCTTCCCATTATAAATCACTATAAGCTCCATGAAAATTTCTCCTCTACCCTGGGGTTTAAGGGAGCAGATACTCGGTGATGCAGCCTCCCAAGAGTGGCACTTTATGCCGAGCTCTACAAGTTTGTGGAATGCTATGGTTCACCCTAAGTCCAGGCGCTACCAGTGTGTGCAGTTCCCATTGTTCAGCAATTTATGAGTGGCTAGTCTTTGACAAAAAATGAAATACCTCTTCCTTTGCAGCCGGTATATATATATTTTTAAAATGCTTTAAAGCTGTGGCACATTACCACTTTGAGCATTACAAATATATATTACTGTTTATCACCAGACTGCCTTTGAGAAATACAATGTACCCTCTGCTCCTTCACCCTCTCATGTCCAAATTTCAGATCTTATTTACGGTAAGTGAGGATTCAGAAATAAGGAGAATCAAAAAAGAAATGGTTCATAGGTGCTTCCTTCACTGAATGAAGAACACTGTATCACATAATCTCAAAAGCACAATTCAACCTTAAAGGTTTTGTGGGGGCAGTTCTGAGATGCACAAGCATCTCTCAAAATTGTTTGTATAAGAAATACAGAGTTAGAGACCTAGCATTAAACATACAGGTTTGAAAGTCTTTAACCTTCTTCCCTTCCTTCCCTCCTCCCCCATATCATAGTCACATACACTGGCTGGATTTTATTGTATAACTTTGTAAAGAACAAAAAAAAAAAAAAAGTGAGTGTTCCACACATCTGTCAGCATTTTTTTTGTTTGTTGGCCCAAGCTGACAGCTTTTTTTGTGTTTCCTAGTTTATCAGAAGTCTATCACAATGTTTTGAAGAAAACAAGCCAAGACATTTTCCCTAGATTTTGGTGTCCTCTAATATTTAAATTCATTCTTCTGAGTTTGTTTCTTATTTACTGCTTCCCCCGTTTCTTGAAGATAATATTCCGAGAAGCAGAGTTGCTTGTTTCATCACAAGCTGTCTCAAATTTGTCCTTTATTGGTTTTAAGTCTGCAAGCCCTGTTCAAAATTCGTATCACTGGGTTCAGTTTGAAAGGGAGGACTTTGAATCAAAGTTCTCAGCCACCCACACTGGACCTCAAAGGCCACTAGAAATAGCCCTTGTCTGCTTTGTTTCTCAGGAACCAGAATAGACACATTCCCTCTGGTCTGCCCCGAGATATGGATTTGGCTCAATAAGCACATGTCAGCTGCAGAAGCAGCCGGCTGCAGAGCAGTTTTCATGGAAACTGGGAGCCTGTGTCCTCTGAAAAGACAAAAAATTATTTCACTCATTTATTGTTATAATTTTTAATTTATGCTGGATGAGGTTTGAGGTGACTAACTGTGGCACTCTAAGATCAAATTCTTACTGGCCTTTGATTTCAGTTTGATGATTGGCACTATTACCAGACAATAATAAATAAAATCAATTATAAATCTGTAATGAAACATACCACCTATGAATGCTGGATGTCTGCAAGACCTTTGTGCTAGAAAGCAGCAAGATAAAAGCACATGTTTTATAGGTCCTTGGCTGCAATCACAGCTCCCAAAGCCACACGCTGACATCGGGACTCGAATTTTCACATCGAAGCAAGACATGCCTCAGCCCTCACAGGTGAATAATGCCTGAAGACGTTACCCACCTTAATGGTTTTATGGATGTCTGAGTTTCCAAGCTGAGCCAATCCTCTTAATGGGCTGGGAAAAGAGGCAGCCTGGTGATTTCCACCATCAGCATTCCCGGGAGGAGTCCCACAGGAGTCACCAGCATGGCCTCCCTCTCCCTGCCTTGGGCTTTTGGACAGACAGACCCTGCCCCAGGAGAAAAAGTGGTTGCTTGGAACACGGCGTTTTCCAGAGAGAATCCGACACGGAAGGCAGCTCTTGTGTGGATAACTTCACCAAAGCAGAGGTGCTGCCCGAGCACAACTGCACCGTGGATTACCAAAGCCTCAGAACACAGAGGCACCCCTCAAGAGGTAGGTCTCTCAGACCCATCTGGAGTCTGAAGAGCCTGGACAAAATCAAAACTCTTTAAACTTTTCGGCAGCACCAAATCCTCCAGTAATGACAGCAATTGGCACCTGCCAATGTCATCTCCATCCTCTGCAATCCTACAAACAAGTTTAATCTACTTTGTAGATCTCTGTTCCCAACTCCACCTGTGAAACTTTTGCTTTCTAACATTCCGATGAGATGGAAAAACCTGTGGCAAAATTACAGTTAAAACTGCGAGTACTTAAACCCATGAGAATGTAACAATTATTGCAATCACCTCCTTGGCTGATCCATCTGGAGTTGCTGGTTTCCCGTGACGGATTCCACCACCCCGACTTACACTAATCCAGCCCTCTCCAAAAACACCCTTGTGCTTTGCTTTGAATCCCACAGGTCCTCAGGACAAAACAGGGCCAGCCTATTCCCACTTCCACTCCGCTGCTATCCAGGGGTCTACCCAAACTGACCACCCCGGCTTTGCTAACCTTTCCTGGGGGAAGCAGAGCCCAGAGAACAGATGGTTCTCTCAAAGGATCCTTGTCCTTCCTGTAGGTTTTCTAACTCCAAACCAGAGAGGAAAAAAGTGAACCAAATGTGACCCTGGCAATTGAGATCCTTTGCTCGTACAAGCAGGGCTATTAAAGTTGAACAGGAACATACATCATAATAATTAAAGTGGGCATGAGTTGGCTTTGAATTGCAGGAACTCTGGGTGACCACATTTCACTTTCCCTGTCATTGACTAAGATAGAATTTCCTCCTTCTCATCAAATGGCAACTCTTTTATTTATGGATTACATCTATGCCTTGGAAGGAGGTAGAGTTACTGATAAAGTTTTCCTGAAAAAAAACATGCTGTATTTTCTTTCAGCTCACAGATGACTGCAGTTGATCACATCTGTTTTCCAGCAGACATCAGTGTATCCAATTAGAAAGATCACAGAATATTTTAGAGGTCTTGGGATTATTTGGTCAGCCAAAAGATTTGAGCTTTGAAAAAGAACAAGAAGACAAATCTGGTATGTGCTAGTTTTCATCACAACCCTGGTAAAATAGTCTCTTAAAACTCGTTACACAGATGTAATCCTTAGCATTAAACATATATATGTGTAAAAAACCAAGAGTTTGGGGGTTTTTACTATTATGTTAAAAATTGTGGTGACTAAACAAGTTGCAGTCTTGGCTGAACTGACAGGAAAGGTTCACAGCCACAATATATTTCAAATACAAAAAATAATCAAACTCTTCTTTTCCTTGAAAGAATGCATGAAGCCTTCAGCAAAAAACCACATTAACTACTTAAAAGGATTAAAACATTATCAAAATGTAGCTCCTGGTTTTGATAAGTTGTTTAAATTTTCACCTTCAGCTCTGATGCGACAAATGCAATGCACAGAAGAATCTTTGAACTAAAAATTGTGGTTTTTTGGTCTCCATATTTCCAAAATAAAAATCTCTTTTGATGTTTTTATTTTAGAATGAAAGGGAATCAAAATTCATGGAGAAAAATTGATATTGAAGGAGTTATCAGTTCTTAGTTGCAAAGTCTGAAAACGTCTTTGAAGTATCTCTTGCTATTAATTTCTTGGTTTTCCACTAATGCTTATGTCCATGAGGTCCTCCTGTAAATAACTTCCCAGGATCTGACAGCTGAAACAATGGGAGTGCCACTGCATACCTACAGACTAGTTCAGCAGATTTAGTAGCTGTTGAGTTTTTGTGGGTTTGTGGGGGGGAAAAAAAGCAAGAGAAAACAATTGGGCATTAAGGACAAAAAAAGGCTGAACATAGACCCAGAAGGAAAAAAGAACATTATCTTGAGAAAAGTGAATTGGATGGGATTTTGAGCAAAGTGCTACCTGTGGAAAGGCCTTTGGAATTTCCACAGCCAGGATATTCTTCCTTGTTTCTTGATGCCTGCCTGATGCCTTCAACCAAGCAACACTTTGCATGCCTAAGCAAAACAAACAGGACTATATGAGAAATTGCATTTTCTTCATTGAAAAAAAAAGGGCAATTCTATGGCAAAACAGTCAGCTTTAAAAGGAAGCAGTCAACCTTCAAATTTATCGCGAATCTTTCAGCCAAGCCTTGAACCCTGAGAACTTCCTCATTCCCAGTGCCACAGCAGAGACATCCAACATTACAGATGCCACACAAAGGTGATGGAGCATCCCTGTTGCGGGAGTTAAACTCACAACTGGAGTTGGGAGTTGGGACTGCCGACCCAAAACACCACCAAAAACCCCACTTTACACCTGCACAGTGCTGTGCTGCAGCTTTCCTTCCACAGGGCTTCCTTCACCTTCCACTGGTGGTATTGGGACAGGGCAGTTAAACCCCTCAGGACAAAAGGAGTTCTGCAGGACCTCGTTATACGTGAAATATAAATAGTTATATTGTAGCCTTGCATGCAGTCTATTTTACTTGGGCAAGTGTGTTTTTTGTTAGACACATAAAACACAGAGTGGGTTTTAATGGCTGATCAGATCCCGTTAAAGCAAATTGCATGTTTAAATACAAAGGATGAAAGGCTCTCTATTATTCTACAAATTTCTAG
The DNA here is from genome assembly GCA_013397115.1 of Edolisoma coerulescens. Taxonomy (NCBI): domain Eukaryota; kingdom Metazoa; phylum Chordata; class Aves; order Passeriformes; family Campephagidae; genus Edolisoma; species Edolisoma coerulescens. Next base: position 251,336 of record VWZW01004511.1, on the reverse strand, counting down.
CAGCACTGCACCTTAAAAGGAATTTTATAGCAAATTTGTAGCTTTGCAACCAGCTCGTGAACCAGGGGGCATAAAAAGGACATGTGTTCCAAGAGCAAATGCATTCCATATTTCAGAAATAATAAGTTCTTGCTCGAACCCAGATCCCATCAGTGCAGAGAAAGGATTCTGCACCCATGGGAAGCGGGACTTTTCTGTCTCCAGCAGAACAATTGCGATCCACGCAAATATTCAAGAATAAAGACCCACATGAGGGGAAACACTGTCCCAGCGGATCTGGCTCACAGGAAGTGAAAAGATTAGCACACTCTAACAGCAGCAAGGTTTGTGCAAGTGAATATTCACACAGGCAGAAAGAAAACGCTCACGTGGTCTTGGAGTTAACGAAGGTTGTAGGATTAGAAGGTGCAAGACACACAAGCATCTCATAGCCTTCAACCACAGTAATATTTGAGCTTCTGTAGTCTACATGGGTATTTATATGAATTTATGTGGGTAAGCAGCTCGAGCCCTAGGCAGATCACTAGGGCCAGGGCAGTGAAAGTGAGAACATGTGATGATTTGCTGGTTTTGAGAAGCTAAATTAAATCCTAGGCCTTTTAAGTGGAGGTTGAAAATCCCTCCTTCTCTACTTACGTTTTGTTACTTATACTCGTGGTTCTTGATCTCTCCCCATAGCTTTCTTTCATGTAAACAGTTTTCCTTCATGCATTGGAAGGTCCATGTCCCCAGAGAGGGGATTCACAGTGCTAATTAGGAGAAAGAAAATTAAAAAGAATGAAAATAAATCAGAAATGGGGGGCAGGAGATCTTAAAGGTGCAAAATTTTAAGAGTGAGAAAAGTCACATCGGTTTGAAGTTGGTGAAAGCTGTCGATGCCTTGACCAATACCTAAGCCACCAGCAATGAGCCACAGAGCATCCCCTGCACATTCAGCAGGGCAGCGAGTGCAGGAGAGCACTACAATGAGTTGTCTGCAACAAACCTCAAAGTCTTGAGGCAGCTCCTCTTTGTTCTCATTTATGTAAATCTTCACATGCACTCAGGCCTGAGGTATTTGAGCTCTTTCAGCAGTGCACCAAGCAGTGATGCACTAAGACCTCCTACACCTCTTCCTCTTGCAGAAAATGAAATGCAAGAGGGTGGACCTTGACAGCTGAGCAGAGGGTGGGGAGCCCTTCCATGGTGTGCACTCCCCAGAGAACTTTGTGTCTGAGTCATGCCCCCAAAAATGTTGTCTCTTGCAGAGATCTGATTTATCTATTTAGGAAAACCCTGTTGGGCCAGAAAAGTCAAGCTATTTTTTTATGACAAGGCACTGGCCTGGCTTTGCCAAGGGTGAAAAGAAATGACAGCAAGGTTCATTTTCCCTCATCCATAAAGCTTTACATTCATCTATAGATGATCCATTTTGAATGTCACAGAAAAAACAAATCACTGAAGAAAAATGATCCAAAACACATCATGATTCCAAATAACTTGAATAAAATAAGCAAAAAAAAAATGACCATGAACTTTACGTGAAGTAAAGATGAATACTGCCCGATTGGCCAAAAATTACAGAAAATGTTCTCACTGGTTCTTTCCCACTTTTTCACTGCATCCAAGTTTCAGTTAGTGTAAAAAGAAGGAGATTTCTATTTGCAAGCTAGAGAGATTTCCTGGGCTCAAAACCAGAGGATGTCTCTAAGACAAATTCATGCCTCCAAAAATCCCATCACAAGTGACAACCTACATTATTCCTTTATTTTCTATACACAGGATGTGTAGATAAAAGCCTGGGTTGATTTTCTTACAACGTGTCCAAATGCTTCTGTTGTGGAAAACTCCAGGTTTCCAGTGGTGTAAAACCTCACTGTGAGACGAGAGCTGTCTCACATTTGGAAGTCAGGAGGCTGCTGCTTTTTCTATTCCTTCCTGCCATCTGCAAGGTCTCATATGGGGTAAAAACGGGAAATTACTTGAGCAAAACTTCAGCTTTCCTCAGTTTGCTTTAAATAACGTCCTCAGCCTTCTGCCTCATGATTTACATAATAAGGAGACTGTGTTATTACATCAGTTTCATTTCTTCAGGGAAAAGGGCTCCAGATGTATTTGACTAAGTCATTAGTGCAAACATCCCATACTTGTAACAGCATTCTCTAGATCAACTGTAAGGACACACTGTTGATTTTGGCTGCAGCCAGAGGAGTGGACAGACACTGCCACTTGATCTAAGCAGCTGCCTCCTCATGACTCCCTCCAAGTTCATTGTCATGGAGAGAAGTACAAACCCCTAATGGATCCACAACACGAGCACCATCGATTCATGAAACCTGGCAGATGACTCATCTGATAAAAATCACCATTGTACAGCTATTCCAGGAGTCAGGGGAAAAAAAGATTTAGCCTTCCTTAGAGAGATTGCTTCCTTTTGTCAGGGTGTTTTTCTTCAAGTCATATGGGAATGAAATTATAAACAAGGACAGAGTGGGACCCTGACACCTCAGCTCTGGTGGGACACTGCTGCCAGTGGGTTTACTGGAAGCTCTAGTGAGTGAGGTACTACTCAGGGCAAGGAAAAGTTGCAAAAGCCCTTCCTATCTGACTCAAAACCATCAGTGAAGGGTAACAATGAACAATATATGACCCAGCATAATTCTAGAAGTAAAACCATTGATTTTCCCACATTATTTGCTGCTTGATTCAACTCATGCAAAAACTTGACTACACCAAATTATTACTCACTACCACATCGAGCAAGCGGAAGCTTTTTTAATTGCAGATAAAGCCTCATTGTTGATTTACTTTTGTACCTTAATATTGACAATTAGAAATGCAAAAAAAAAGGCTAATTAAAAGATAATAGCTTTAAATTGTTAGCTAATGGTTCCAAACAGGCACAATAATGCCAAAAATGTGGAAACGGGTCCTCTGAAATACTGCTGCAAAGCAGAAGAGGACACATGGCTAAGTAGATGAGCGGCTTCTAAAAGGAAATAACCGAAATAACTTATTTCTGAATATAAGTCTTGAGAATAGGTCAGGAATTCTGGCAGATGCTGACACGTTTGTATCACATTTGTGCCACAGCCTCTATTTGCTCCCTGGATGCAACGCTAACACTGAGATTTTTCTGTAAATGGCTGGAATTATAAACTGAGTAAGCACTGTCATGCCCCCATACAATAAACACTGTATTTTTCATTTAGAAACATTTCACTCAGAAAACACTTTCATTTAGCATGATACAAAGGTGTGTGAGAATTACAGTGTACAAGTAAAGTAACGGACAAGCAATATATATATATAAATATTTGACACATGATCTCCTACAGGATTAGACCCCATTAAAAGGTTAAAAAACTGCACTTATTGCTGTCTCCTGGCTTTGTCATAACCGTTCAGATCCCTGTTGCTGTGCAGGAGATGTGGTATTTGCACTTAATTGCATCATTTGAAAGCCTTAGAAGAGGGTATTCTAATGATTAAATCAATGTAAACCAGGTTTCAGAGCCAAAATAATCAAAAGTCTGACCAAGGCAAATGTTCTCAATAAAGTGAGCTTGCCAAACACAAGTGCTAATTAACACCTGATTCTAATTTGGTGATTGTGAAAGTGTGGCAATGGAGCCCTATGATTTTGCAAGTGGAAATAACATTGCTTTTCCCCATTGGTAGATCGCATGAATTGCCCTCGTGGCCAAAATTCCTCCTTTTGATCCGTTCTGGGTACAATCCATCAGCGTGGAGGCAGCCACACTCAGGTTGTACAGAACTTCTCTGTGTGAGAATATTTACCATTCCTTGGTGTTTCCCCAGCTGTAACGGTTCTGAATGAAATTTTATCTCCCTCGATGTCGGTTTTCACTGAAAAATTTCAAGATGAGAAAGCTGAAAGTATCCCACGGACTACAAATGGCAAAAACAAGTGGTCATGTTCTTTCATATTTCCTGTTATGATGGATTCAGGTTTTTGAGGGAGGGAGAATTCTCTTTCAGCCAGTTTTCACACAGGGAGCTCGGGACCTCCTGCGTACTGCGGCAAGTCTTTCATTCAGCAAGACATTTGTAACAAGAGCAGATGCGGCAGCATGTGAGTAATTCCTGAAGTCACTGGGCACTTGGTCAGTCACCTGAGCAACTCAGGGCCTTGTGCTCATAGTGAGGACACTCAACAGCCCAACCACAACCTGGCATCAGGTGGTATCTTTGTTGGCACCCCAAACGGCCAGGACTGGCTTTGCAAACAGAAAAGCACCGGAAGGACAATCTTCCCTCCTGAATTAAGCCATGAGTCTTCCCGGCACACACAGTGAGTCTCCTCTGTGGACAACTGCAACACTTCAGACCTTGGGACCGTTGATCCAGTGTCATCTCCCAAAATATTTTTTTTTATTTCTTAAGTGCACAGTCAGTGACACACTCACTCTTCTTCGCATGAAGGTGGCATCACTACACCCTAGCATCACACAAAATAAAGTTACTGCTGCCTTAGACCTAAAAGCTGTGGCACTTCTCACTTGTGACACGCCTGAAATAACGTGCAATTGAACCCCATGTGCAACATACACAAGTAATTAGCAGGGCATACAATATATGAAGCATCTTCCAAAACAAAGCGACACAAATTTAACTTCTAGCTGACTGTCGATGAATCCAGTTATAAAATCAACACCTCGTGTATTTGATCTACACAACAGCTACATTATACCGTCTACTGATCTTTTTAATGGTTTACTCAGTCCCTCATTTAAAAAAAATATATATGAAAGCCAAATTCATAAGTGCAGGGTCTACAGAAATATTTCAAAAGACTCGTAAGTGCTTTATTACCTCTGCAGTGCAAATGTATTTGACTGTGTGTTTAAAGCAACTGCAGTTTGTCCTTAATAAGGGTGAATTTGCACTATAAATGGCATCCCCTCTTTGGAAACAATACTTCCTTTATCTGCTTGTGTTCAAAAGCTCCTACCAGGGAAACCTAACTTATCTGTTTCATCTTAAAACTGGAGCTGCCTGTCAAGCTTTGACAATCTTCAGATTCTTTTGGAAATAGGAAGCAACCCATTGTGTTCAAATTTGCTCTTAGTGACAGCTGATCCCACAGGAGCATCTAGTTAGAAAATAATTGATAGCACTTGAAACAGAAAGGACTGCAAATCAGGCATGACAAGTTTGCATTCAATTGCAGCCCTAAAACTAATTGTCCGGTTAAGAAATCAGCTTCAAAAGGGGAAAAAAAAAACAAAACATAAGGGGAAGGAAATGAGAAGTTTGTTTATTGCACATACACTTTCATTCTGACAATATTTTCCTCTTTAAGAGGCAGGTCTGGAATAAGCAGCACATTAAAGGGATGGGCCCAAAGCAAAGCCTCCAAACTGAATACTCAGAACTTTATGACTCAAGCCCATCTGTAGTTTGTTATAAACAAGTCATAAGGCATAAATGAAAAAATCTGGATGCATTAGGATAGGGGCTCGATCCTGCTACTATTGAAGTGAACAGAAAACCTCTTGCTGACTACAGAGGGCTTTGGATCAGGCATTAAAATTCCAGAGTAATACTGGCATAGCTTCAATCGTGTGTGCGCGCCCTTGTGCATAAATATACACACAGCCCAATATTACGGATTTTTTAACCCTGACTCTTATGTCAGACCATAACACCGGATGTCAAAAATGAAGATAACATGGGAGGAAGTTTATTTTGATGAGGAAATCCCTAAATGCTGTCGAAAATATGCTTGGAATGGTTAATTAGTATGTAGGGGCTTTGGAGGAAATGATATCTTGCAGCTTGACCATCATCTTTTTGCCAGGTTTCCCTTCAATTTATTTCTTATCTGCAGGAAACTGTCTCACAGCTTCTGAATTTGCTGTTGGCTAAAAAGAGAAAAAGGACAATGACTCATTGTTGGGCAACAGGACAAGTTCTATTTGGATTCTAAACTTCCACATTAATGCGAGTTAATGTCCTATCTACTGTACTTCAGCCCATCCAGGGGATATCCAGGGTGGGCTCTGAAACCAACCAAAAGCGAAAGTTCCTCCACCAAAATAACAAACACTAAATGAAGAGAAGATATAATACCCAAGGGATGAAAACACTGAGTAAGAGAAAA
>VWZW01004511.1:217535-245222 GCA_013397115.1 Edolisoma coerulescens | reverse complement strand
AAAAAAAAAAAAAAATCCACTGTATTTTCTATGACTAAGGCATCAAAAAGGCTTTATTAAAAAATTAAAGTATTGCAAATAACGGGTAAGACACCGGTGCCAGAACTGCAGCAGCTGATGCCCACCGAAGTTACTGCTGGTCAGACAACATTAAGCACCTTGCCTGCTGTGACTTTTCTATTCCAAGGGGTATTTTCATGCACAGTCAAGCAAGGCAGGACTCCTTCCTCTGCAGCGTTGGTTGAGGGCTGGCAGGGAAGGTCTGGTTAGACACACGTGGTGAGAGGGGCTGGTGCATCCAGCAACCACAAACAGGGGCCAGGAAGATCACTGGAGCATCCCGGCCCCTGGCTGGAAGTTCCTATGGAAATGCCAAGCTTAAGGAAGTGCTGCGGGAGGGACGAGATGCATCAGACGATCCCCGTGCCAACACTAATGAGCACATCAATGAGAGGATTAAGAAGGGATGGGGACGTGTTTCTCCCACTCCCTCTCCTACAGTGATTGCTCCAGTGCTCAGAGGTGTGGCTTCATCTGGGTAAGAACCGAAAATTCAGCGCCTTCTCCAAATATTACATAAAAGGAAAGAATTACATAAAAAACACGACCTAACCGTGTAAATATTTTTTCCAGTTTCGCTGACCAAATCCCAAGCATGTCATGCGTCTTGCATTTTTTATTCCCCCAGCTCTCTCTCCCCAGCGCTGAGCTAACATCTGAAACGAGAGTACACAATCAGTATGTTAATAATCAAGGAGTCTGCTCGCTGCATTATGCAGACATCAGAGGAATTTCTTCCACTGTCTGATGAATATTATAAACAGGCCCGTTTGTACTAACAGAGCCTTGTGTAGCAAATCCAAAAGTGACAAACCAAACAGTTTTAAGTGGTTGCATTCCATCCCCCCAAAGCCCTGAGTATCAAACATCACTGGAGACCTGCACCCCGGCTGCATGTGAGCAAAACAAAGAGGCCCACACTGTGTTGGGCTGGAGGCTGGATGCTGAAGGGGACGACTGTGACGAGGATTTTTTAACTGCCAAAGTGACACTGCAAATGAAATCTGGTGCTGCAGCTGGAGAGCCGGGGCTGTTGTATCAGTTACCGACAGGGAAGGCATTTGTTCTGGAGAGAGAGAGCGAGAGTGACACTTCAGGAAGGGTTTACATCTGAGTCATCATCTCTGCCTGTGTGTGTGTGTGTCCATCAGCTGGCTGAGCAGCAGAGATGCTGGAAAACATCGCAGGGATCGCAGGGGAGTCCTGAGATCTGTGGCCACCGTGGGCCTCCTTTGCTGCCCTGCCGAAGGAAAGGTCCCCATCCTGCGGGCTGAGGACTGGATGGCAACTCTTGGACTTGGAAATGGTAGAAAGCATTCCATGCAGGTGGCCAAACTGCTTGAATGAGCACCCAAAACTTATCATTTAGGGCAAAATAGGCACAGCTCCTTCCCATTCCTGCATAAGGTGCGTAACACTCAAAGCAATGAGGGAAAACACTCAAAGCAATAGCAGGAAAGGGAAGAGGAGAATCACCTGAATGTCCCTTTTTTTTCCCCTACTCTTTTCCCTCTCCACCTCCTTAGTCTCTTGGGAGACCGGGAATCCTCCTGGAGCACACACATGCAGGCTAAAGTGAGAGTGGGACACCTTCCTTTCTGCAAGTCATTATCAGCAGACACATGTGGAGGTCGAGGCTGCAATCCTGAGGTACGGTGAGCTCTCAAGAGCTCATTTTTAGAAGAGAGAAGGCTGCAGGCCTGCAGGCCCCTTCATTCCACATAACTGCATAGAAAGGAAGGTTCAGACTACTGTGAGCCAGCCTCAGTCTCCTCTGTGCCTACCTTTGTCACAAGGCTTGTATAACCTTAGAACTAGGAGGGACTGGACCAGAAATGCTGGAGTTTTATCCACCCAAGCTGGAGGATGCCTATTTGCTATTTATTTCCACCAAACCACTTGGGTTTCCAAAGTGGGGCCTGGAAACTGTGAAGGGACAGTCTTTCTCATGAGATTTCCTGTTGGTGCTGCATCCAGTAGCACCGGAAATATCACAAGAATAGCTTTTCTTGCGGTGTTTTATTACTTCTGCTTCTGCTCCAGACCGGAATTGGGAAGTACAGGGGTGCATGGAAATGAAATATAGTGGTCAGGGGAGAGTCGGCCAAAAATTTGGAAACGACAACAGCAAGAAAGGTCATTCACTCAAGCCTCAGGAACTGCTTCCAATCTGCTCTTATTTTATTCAGACACATTTACGTGGTGCTGCTTTTGGAAGTCATTCACCCAAGGCTGGCACCAGCACCCATTCAAGCATGGACTGTCTGTGGTTTAGCTGGGAGTTCTGCTGCTGAGTTCCTATAGAGAAGTGGCTTCTGTTTCCTAAAATGTTTAACTGACATAATCCATCATCAGAACAGGTCCAAGCNAAAAAAAAAAAAAAGCCCCATCCTGCTACATCTCAGTTGCATTGCTTTTATTTAATATTATGGCAGCATGATTAGCCATATTAGACAATACAAAATCTGCTCATATACTTTCCCTGGTCAAAAGAGAATCTATTTATCTGTATTTACTTCCCTGCTCGAAATTGTTTGACAAATGCTTTGGGCAGACAAAATCTGTCTAGCAATTGTTTGTAAATACACGTTGCAAATATTTTTCAGCTCTCTCAGGCAGCGGTTCTTGGTGGCAGTGGTGACTAAGCAGTGCAAGCAGCTGCTAGCAATTCTCCCCCAGCCACGTTTGCCCGGCAGGCAGCTCAGGGGCTCGATCCAGATGGGAGGGGAATGGCTCAGGCAGGGGTGGACACCTAGGAGCAGTCAGGAGGAAGGGAAAACCAACAGCAGCTCAGGCCAGCAAGAGCTGCTCAGCAATTTACACCCTTGGCATTGCACTCAGACTACCTAAACCACACGGGACTGATTCCATTTCCTGTTTGGTTGATTTAATCTTTACAAGTTACTCCTGTTTCTTCTTGAAGTGAATTCTCCTTCGCTGCAAAACTAATTTCATTCCATTATTAAATAAGTGTTGGCTGCTAATCAACACTTTGCCTTCCTGAATGAGCTCCATTTGCAAATAAACCAAATTAAAAGGAGAATAATGAAGAGAAACGATTTAAAAGCCAGAAAAAGATTCCCTGAGTTCATTTCCCTTATAATCTCTCACCCTAAGAGGACTTTGCTCAGTTTAGACCAGAAAAGTGAAGTTTTGCTGCAGAAATGCCAATGTCATGAAAAAATCAGGGGTACTTTCAATTCTTTTTTTTGCAGGAGACTTGGGACACTTGTTTCACTCGTGAATAATTGCACTGAAGTTGAGGGGACTATTCCATCATGACAAAGATAAGACAGATTTGGCCCAAGGAGGCTGTTTTCCTGCTGGTGTTTTGGAGAGCTAAAGGCACATGCTGATGGAAGAAATAAACCTCCTGCAACAGTTGGTTCCATAGCCTCTGTAATAAAAAGGGACCAAATTCTGCACCGACAACCTGTTCAAGCAAGACAGAAAACATTTCTTTCAAAGTTACAAAATCCTTGTCTCGTTCCTCACTCCCTCACAGCTGCAAGAGTATTCCGAAGCACAGTTCACAGTTCAAAGTGATTATTGTTGTAAAATACCCCGGCTATCATCAAGGCTTTGCTGCACTCTGCAGAGGGTGTGGCTCCACTCTCAGTTGTGCTCCCCTGGAGTCGCCCAGCACAGATTTCCGTGCCAAGGATGAAGATGGTTTGGAGGCAGCTTCTCCGCTTTTCCCTTTTTTTCCCACATCCTGTTCTGAGTTGACACCGTTGGGCTGTATTTGGGTCGTGTCTAGTGGCTGTGTGTACATTTACTGCACTCCTGCACTTTCCACCGTGCTAAAAGCTGGGACACAAAACTATAAATTTATGTCGTACAGTTGCATGATATATAAATACTTTCAAAAATCAGGGATAACTGAGAAATTAGCTGAAAGCTTAAACAGCAGCAGATGGAATCTTTTGAAGGACTAGCAGGTTGTTGTAGGCTGACACAAACAAGACTTCTCCGTTCAGAATCATAGAATGTGCTGGTTGGAATCATCAGAATCACTGAGAACATTTCAATGTCCTTTCACACACTTCAGAACTAGATATTGACATAAAACGTGGTAAAGATGCCCATTTAAACCTTCAAGAACATGCAGCACCAGCTTTCACCCAGGGCACAAGAGTGACTCCTCAACTTGATGGCCTTTGTGCTTCCTTCTTAGTAAAACTGTAAGAGCCTGCCAGGAGAATTTCAAAGTCAGTGGGAAATTCGACTGAAAAAGACACAAAATCTCCTTCATCTGGAATTTGTCACAATTGAATGAAAGTGAAAATACAGACCTGGGTCACACACATCCAGTTCACATAAAATGAAAATATTGGATAGGGATAGGTGGTCCAGATGAATATTGCCATCCCTTTCCATGATGTTCCTCAAAAAGCCTGAAACAGTCTGGATTCACTTACACGTTTCTTTGGCATTCGGGAATGTTTGGGTCTGAGGTTTTGTGCTGAAATGTCAGGCACCTATTGTTATAATTTTGGTATCTATGTTTTAATTCTTTTCTAGCACTTCAGTAGAATGCAGATTTTTCAATTAGCTCAGTGCTCTCCGGACAACTTTTCAAAGCAGCAAGTGCAAATTAGGTGGTGAAGAAGTAGGAATGGTGGAAGTTCTGAGTCAGTTAGAGCTGGTTGAGGTCGTGGCCACCACAGCTGAAGCATGGGACAAAATTTGGACTTGGTTCCTGATAGCCTCATAAAATTCTTTCCATATCACTTGGGCTTTTTTACGTATATGAAGAACCACAAATAACGGCCTTGTTTCCCAGGATTATTTCAAAGGTAAATAAATTAATTAATGTTTACAAATCATTTGGATTTTAGAATGGAGGGGGAGTGGGGGAGAAAATGAAACAAGAACTCAGATGGGCCAAGAGAAACAGCAGAGTTTCTTCATTCCGTTTTCAACAAAGGACGTGCTCAAATCTACCCCAGTAAATGAGAACAGAAGCCCACCGAGTTAATTATGTGCTTTGGTGCTTTTATAACAGGGAAAATTGACAGGTATCACTGAAAAAATGCAGATTATGTGGCAGTCTGACCCCTCAGTGCTCCTCCATCAGTCCCCATGCCTTGCCACGACTGCCCCGAGCCGCTGCAAACCCTGGATATGCCCAGATGAGGATGGCAGGCAGCAACACTCAGGTACCTGAGAGCAGAATTTGTCTCATTATGTTCGAAAGGTGAGTTTTAAATGTTCTCCAGGGCAGATGGAGCGAGTGGTGGAACAACCCAACCCATTGGGGAGCCTGGATCATAAACCTGGGCTCAGGGCTTGGGGGCAGCAGGGATTAGGACTCCAGCTGAACTTTGCGGCTCCTGCTTAGCCAAATGGAATGAAACTGAACTGGAGCACGTGAACTGGAACTACTTAATCAGTAGTTATTTGATCAGCACAGCACACGGGCACAGGCGCTGTCCCAGCTCTGCCCTGCGAGAGCCCTCGCAGTTATTGAAGGAGCGTTCTTTCAATGTACTTGAAAGAAAGCAACTCCTGGCCGGCCGTGTTATCAGTCCTGTGCATCTCAGGATCTAACACGTTTTGGAGCCGGTTATCAGCGGCAGTAAAATCAACATTTTATAGGCTTCTATTCTTGTGCCATATTTGTAGAGGTTGCAACGCTATCGCCGAACAAATGCCGCTTTCATTGCCTTTCTGGAAACATAAAGTTCCTTTAAAGCCTAGAAAATTAAATTGTGTTCGTCTGGGAGACGGCGTGTAGACAAAATCTGCTTCAAAAGTCAGAAGGCCCCTGAGTCAGAGGAAAGTTCAATTAATTTGTCAGAGAACTGAAAACAGATGATTTCAATCAGCACCGGGGAATGACTTCATGGCTGGGAAAGGCCAGAGCTCCGCTTCCAGCCGCACTAACGGGCGGCCCCGCAGGATTCCCGCTGCTCGGAGCCTCTGGCTGCGTTGAGCTGGGCTCAGCTGAACCGAGCCGAGCCGAGCCGGGCCGGGCTGGGCTGGGCTGAGCCGAGCAAAGCCGAGCCGGGCCGAGCCGAAAATGGCCGAGTCGGGCCGAGCCCAGACGAACTCAGCCGAGCCCAGCCGAACTCAGCCGAGCCCAGCCGAACTCAGCCGAATTTAGCCGAGTTCAGCCGAACTCAGCCGAGCCCAGCCGAGCTCAGCCGAGCGCGGTCCCGCGCGGGGGCGCGGGCGCATGAATGGCCGGGATGCCGCGCCTCCCCATTGGCTGCGCCGCCCGCGGGACTGGCCAATCAGCGCCGCGGGCGCTGCCTGGGTCCGGACGTTGCGCCGCCATCGCTGCCCAGTCCCATCCTGGTTCCGTCCCGGTGCTGTCCCGGTGCTGTCCTGGTGCTGTCCGTTCTCTGTCTCGTCTCTGTCCCCTCTCATCCTGGCCCCACCCTGGTCTCGTCTCGTCTCAGTCCTGTCTCGCCTCTGTCCCGTCCCGTCGCTGTCCTGTCCCGTCGTTATCCCATCCCCCCGCTGTGCCGACCCCTCCCTGCCCCGTCTCGGTTCCGGTCCTGGTCCCGGTCCCATCCCACCGCTGTCCCATCCTTGTCCCGTCCCGTCCTGGTCCCGGTCCCATCCCACCGCTGNCCGAGCCCAGCCGAACTCAGCCGAATTTAGCCGAGTTCAGCCGAACTCAGCCGAGCCCAGCCGAGCTCAGCCGAGCGCGGTCCCGCGCGGGGACGCGGGCTCATGAATGGCCGGGATGCCGCGCCTCCCCATTGGCTGCGCCGCCCGCGGGACTGGCCAATCAGCGCCGCGGGCGCTGCCTGGGTCCGGACGTTGCGCCGCCATCGCTGCCCAGTCCCATCCTGGTTNGTCCCATCCTTGTCCCGTCCCGTCGCTGTCCCGCCCGGCCTCGCCCGTCCTTCCCTGCATCCCATCCCTCGCTGCTTCCCGGGCTCCGGCGGAGCGAGTGCGGCTCTGGGATGCGGGGCGGGAGCGGCTGTCCTGATGCCGGGCTCGGGATGCTTTCCCCGGGGGACTAAATGTCGGGAAATAAGCCCCGTGGCCGTCTGTAAACCCCCGTCCCATGCACCCCACGAACACGGATGGCCCCCCGCGGGAGCACCATCCCTCCCTGCTTCCCTCCTGTTCCCGGGGAGGCTGCGGCCACGGCGCTGAAATCCACGTTACCCCACTGAAAATGCTGGTTCCAGCACTCCCAGATTGTCCCTGTCCTTTGGGTAAGAAATACCCCAAAACTTTCCCCGTGGTCTGCCCAGGCAAGGAGAGATTTGTCGTGCCTGCACGGAGAGCGTGGTGTCAGCACACAAACCACAGAGACAAAAAAACTCCTTCAGTGGCAAAAAACCACTTGAGTGGGAAAAGCCCAAAATCCACTGGCTCCATCCCTGCAGGATTTGGACTGTAAGAACGTCTGGATGCATGAGAATTTTTTATCATGCCCCTAAGATGACCGCTTTTATGAACAGAAATAAGGGACAAACACATGAAAAACGGGGAACGTTGCTTTAAGGGATTCCAGGGAAACACCTGTTCCCGTATCATATGGTTTTTTCTTACAAATATATGTGTTGTTACTTCCCTCAAACAGACGATTAAATGAAAATTAACTCGATTATTTAAAGCAATATTTACTTTAATTTGAAATAACTAGGATACATTTTAAAATCAATACAAAATAATAACAATAACAACAATAATAATACACTCCTTTTAAAGTTTTGTGCTGTTTTAGCTCTGGCAGTATCTCAGGAAATCATTTTATGCCATAAAAAGTACATTGATGGATTATATGAGGGTGCACTTCTATTACTCTACAAAATATTTTATGTATTTTTGCCTTTTTTTTGACAAGGAGAAAAAAAAAGATAGTATTGTTTTGACCCTCTACACAGGCGTTGTTTCCTTCCATCTTTGGATCACCTTTGCCACTGATGCCAAGGGACTTTGAACCAGCTCAGAAATGGATGACTTCAATCCCAGCCCTTGTACATAGAATCAGCCCCAGCCTCAGCATCTTAATCACCACGTTGCTGAAAACACAGAGTTTCTCTTTCAGGGCAGATTTTGTCCTTGTCTATTTAACTCCAATTTAGCACTAACTAAGCGCTGACAGAAGATAGATAAAATGGTTGCTAGAAACTGCCAGGAAAAACTCCATCCAGCTCCTACCGAAGGGAGCAGAAAAGTGACTGATGACTTCAGGGGATAATCAACAAGTGGGAAGGATGGACGCCGGCCAAGCGTGCTGCACATACCTCACTCCAACGTAAAATAAAACGTATGGCTGCAGTGGACAAGCTATTCCACATCCATCCAGCGTCCTTCTCCTCCGCAAGCTGATATCCTGGAGTCAGCTGGGTCAGTGGATGGCTGGACTGTTGCTCTGACTCTGTTTGGTCACTGAAATGTGCTGGTGCTCCTCCTCAGAAGGCGCTGAGGTTACCAGGATCCCTCTAAGGGAATGAAATCTCTGCTGTGATCGTCTTCCCTTTATTCCTTCAGGAAGGTCTGGCAGCTCTGGCATCTCCTTGCTCTGCAACCTCAAAGGACACAATCTCAAGTAAAATTCATTTCTCTGGTTTCTCAGAACCTGAAAAGACCTAACCTGGTGGTACAACTCCTTACAAAGCAGTAAACACAAAAAATAATGCGGAATCATCTCTCAAGAAATAAAGAAAATACAACAAAAAGCAGAGAGAAAGTAATTTTAGAAGTATATAGAAGAGGGTGCTGTCACCCTTTCCACAAAGTCAGGGACAACATCACCACTGGTTTCAGGGGAAGCAGGATGATTCCTGCTCTTGAAAAGTTTTGTCTGCTGCCTGTTCATGAAACAAGCAAGCACCCTGTTGCACATGGCTCTGTTGTAAAAGCGAGAATTGATTTATACTCATAATCTTTTCAGAGTTCAAACTCTAATGGCCGAAGTTAAACTATACAAGTATCTGAATCCAAGCAGATAATCCCACTGTTCCAGTCTCTGCTATTGCTATAAAATTATATTTGTACTATTTATGGAATGTGCAGATACAGGGGAAATGTATTTATAGCTGTTTTGACTAGTTCTACTGTATGCTTAGAGAAGAAACCGTGGAATTTGGGGTTTGGCATTTTGGACACTGGGCAAATTAGAGGGCCCCTAACTCTCCTGACTGCCATTTGCTGCTGTGTGGTTCTCAGGTCAGCCAGGCATCTCTGGCTGGAAGGGAACACAATTCCCAGCATCAGCCATGTCCTCTTCAGCTAATTATCTGTAAAGTGCACGGCCAGCTTCTCTCCCTGGGCTGCAGGAAATGCTGACTTGAATCACACTTTGGAAAAGCTCTGACACCTCTGAACCAGGAGAAACTTTGTATTGATTTTACTGCTTCTGTTTAAGTCAATTCTTTGCACTTGGGATGAAAAAGCATTTGTAGCTTTTGTCGCAAAGAAATCAGACAGCAAAATCCTTTCAGATTAAACTTCTATAAAGTTTAATCTTTATTAATTAAATCCTGTAAATTAAACTTCTACTTTTCTACCACCTTGGAAATCAGCTTTTATCAGGCATTTTGATATGAAGTAATTATGTCAGCCATAGACTCTTTAATTTTTTTATGTTACATTCAGTAAGACATAAAGTATTTACTATTTGTTAAAGCTCAGAGAGTACTGCACAGCCTGTTGGTCTGGTGAAGATGGTTTACAAATGTGGAGTCCTGGCTCCTCCAGTGACCATGAGGAATCTGTTTGCTACTTTAACCACTCTTTCCCTGGAAAAAGCACACAGTTGGCTCCTGCAGGGAGCAGCACTTTTGAGACCTGGAGAATTTCAAAATGCATTTTGTGCCACTGCTCATGCCCGTGTGATGAAATCCTACACATCCGAAAAGGCCTATGAGCACAGTCCAAGAAAAACTGTCCCTGAGCAGAAAACCCTAAGCAATGGGTTTTCTTTTGCTTTAAGAATTAGAGTCACTCAACAAAGGCCGCTGGTGGGATGGGAACATCTCAGACATTCCTGGCTGTGGAGATGCCATACCACCATCTCCAGATAGCCTTTCCCTCTGCCACATGACTGCAGTGATAAGCAGAGTCAGATGAGACTGCTGGGCCCATCGAGGCGCCTGCTCCTGCTGAAAGGGAGCGGGGTGTCCCCCCCACCCCAGCATGATGGACCTGTGTGCCCCTGTCGCTGACACCAGGGCTCATCTGATCCCTCTGGGAGCTAATTCAGCTCTCTCAGGCACCACAGGGGGGAAAAAAAATATAATTGAAAGAAGATGTTTAGGTATTTGCTGGCACAGGGAGCTGAATCAGTTTGCTAAGGGGTCATAGGAGCGCCAGGCCTGGCCTGAGTGCTGTGTCCTGCCTTGGAAGGGGAGAGCATGGCTTTGCCTCTTTCACTGGCAGCAAACTCTTCTTCACCCACCTACATCACTCAATCCAAAGATTTTTATCCACTGAGACAAAAAAAAAGGGTATTTTTTGGTGTAATTACACTCATTTTCTCAACATGTCCTTCCCAACATTTCCCACTCTTGCAGTATTATGGCTTTATTGGAGGGAAGACAGAATGTTTTCTCCAGTAATTCAGAATTCTTCCTTTCTTCCTTTCTGAGCAGGAAGAAGAAGAATCATCATAAACCAGCATTGTACTGAGTAATGAACCACACTTGTTTTATCACCCTTATTTTTTTGTACGTACTGGTAGCACTTAAGAAAATCCAATCAAGAATCAAGCCCACGATGTGCAACACCTTAAACAAACACATAATAAACAGCCAGCCCATGCCACCAGGGACTTTGTATGCTTGGGGTTTTATAAAACCTTCAAATTGGAATATTTTGGATGAATCCAGACATTCCAAAATGAAGCATCTAAAGTAATAAGTGAAGGAGGTTCTGTTGGAAAATGTCATGATTGCATTTAAATAAATTGGCCTAGTTAGATTAAATGAACGGCCTTTAAAGGAGTAATTCCTCCTCCATTCTGTGCAGAGGTTCTGTCACAGACCACCAGTACTCAAAGTAAAGAGCCTGTGAGAAACAGCTGGATTGAGTGAAAAATCAAGAAACAGCCTGATACGCAGTCAAGCCCATTTAATTACGCTTCCTAATTATATTTCCCATGATAATTATACACAGTATTCAAATGCAGCATGCTATTTCCTGTGCAGAGTGATTAAAAACACCCTCGTGATTGGCGAAAAGATCCCGGTTGGAACCCAGGGACGTTTCAGATGCTGCTGATAAGCCGCGGCTCCCTCGCAGACGGGAAAAGCGCCGGGATCTGAGAGCGGCCCCTCCGGGGTGCGGAGCCGCTGCTCACCTGAGAACAAACTCCCGGATAAATCCCTCCGAGTATCTGCAGCATCTGCGCTCGTGGGTCAAAACATTTAAATCTGGGTGCTGCCGAGTTCAGCGTCTCGCTGCTCATTAGCACATCTGAGGGAGGCTCGCAGAACAGGCAAGACTCCCGGGAGGCGGGAGCCAGAAGTGCCTCTCCTTCGCCCTCTTGATGCCTGAAGTGGCCACCTCAAAAGAGAGACTGGACAGGATAAGGGAATAAAGGCAGGTGTTTATTTGAAAGGCCTTCAAAGGTACACCCTGGGGTGTACGGGGTGTACGGCTTTCAAAGGCTACATCCAAAAATGGACCCCAGGATGGACCACGAGTCACGAGTTCTTCACACTTTTATGGGTTTGGTTCACTTGCACATCAGCATAAATTCACCAATTAAAGCTTCAGCTAATGATGGAATTCCTTCAATGTCTCCCCCTCTCTAGAGGCCCTGGTTTACACCTTTTTGGCCTGGGACAGTCTGAGTGTCCTTGAATAACAAGCTCAGAGAGGCTTTGTTATGTCTATCTTAGCATGAGAGAGCAGAAGCTGACAGGCTACAAGAAACTACCAGGCAGTTCAGGATCTGAAGAATATAAAAGTTAAAACCCAAGGCATCACTCTCACTACTGTGCTGGCGATTGCTGTTCAAAATTACAGCAGTGCCTGGGTCCTCACAGGTATCATACCCCATACCTGCATCAGGGAAGGAGGAAGCTGGAGGGGAAAAGGAAAAGCGGGCGGCAGAGAAATACGGTTTGGGTGAAGTTTGTGGTGCTTTGGGAATGGATGGTGTCCCACAGCAGCAGTGGGCAGAGAGACCTGAGCCCTCTGCGAGCTGCTCTCAGGGAATCATGGAGTGGTTTGTGCTGGAAGGGACCTTAAGGATCACAGAATCCCAGAATCTCCAGGTTGGAAGAGACCTCTAAGATCACAGAGTCCAACCCATGCCCAAACACCTCGACTAAACCACGGCACCGAGTGCCACATCCAATCTTTTTTTAAACACATCCAGGGATGGTGACTCCACCACCTCCCCGGGCAGACCCTTCCAGAACTTTACCACTCTTTCAGTGAAAAACTTTTTCCTAATATCCAACCTAAATGTCCCTTGGGGCAGCCTAAGACTGTGTCCTCTTGTTCTGTCAGTTGTTGCCTGGAGAAAGAGACCAACCCCACCTGACTACAACCACCATCTAGTTGGATCATCTAGTTCCAAGCCCTTCCACTATCCCAGGTTGCTCCAAGCCCCGTCCCACCTGACCTTGAACACTCCCAGGGATGGGGCAGCCACAGAATATCTGGGAAACCTGTTGCTCTCCCTCCAAGTCTTATTTCTTTGGTGTATCCAGGAGTCTGTAGCACCGACATGTGTGGCCTCAGGGAGACAACAGGAGGAGAATCCCCCATTTCATCACGTGGATGTCACTTATGGGAGAGATTTGGACTCCCCAAGTCCGAGCCCTCCCCCAGGACAGACGGTGCAGCAAAAAAAATCCTTTGAACACATTTTCAGCTTTTGTGTTGCTAAATTCACACACTCCAGATTTTTTTCCTAGACATGAAATATTTGTCATTGTTAAGGCATGGCATTTAGTTTATAGGCATGTTCTCCTGGACAGTCCCAAAAGGGAAGCATTGCTTCTTGAAATGTTGCAAAGGAAAATGCTTCCAGGAGTTGGCCTTTGAACTAAGTTTCTGCTTCATTTAACTGCTGAGTTTGACAGCAGTGGAGCTCCTAATTTCTTCATGGAATGAAATGCTTTCACTTCTGATCAATGCAGGCTAAATGTATTTGCAGCACTGCAGGATACTCCCTGGAAGAGTTATTAATGTTACATTAGACCTAAATAAGCTGAATATTGTATGGATTTCTGGGGACAGCTACAGATCATGTTCTAATTAGGCAGAATACAATGGGAATATTGAACCATTGCTGTTACTGCGGATGCAGCTACAACCTCAACATCCAGAACAGAAATATCAGCCCCTCAAGTCTCAAGAATGTTCCTTACCAAAATCAGCATCTAAAATTAGTGAGGACAACCTCAAGTCAGACTCTGAGCCATCCCACTGGATCGAGCATATTTAACAGGAGTAATCAGATAGGGGTAGCATTTCAATTATCCAGTACTCAGCTTATTACACGTAGAGATGGAATCTGAACACTTATTAATGTTCATTTTGTCAATAGAAGAAAACACAGTCTGTGAGATAAGACAGCGCAGGCAGATGGAAACTTCTGTGTGTAGAAGGAATACAGCAATTTATCCATCCACTGCTAAAGGTTCCGGGCAAGATATTCAGCAAACATTGACTGGAAATGAATGGGCAGTAGCTTTTAACAATTTCTCTTTTTTCACCATTCTTGCAATTTTGAGTGCTCTTGATAAACTAGCACAATAAGAGACAGCTAATCTGTTATGCCATCATAATTCCTGCATGAAGGCAGTGTTTACTAATCCTGAATAATTCCAGATTTACACCACTCTGATTGAGACCAGTATCTGGCCCAGAAACATTATACAAGGCAAGTATTTACATCTGGGAGCACATAAGTACCAGAAACACCAGAACCTTTGATTTTTCAAAAACCCCTATCATTCAAACTGATTAAGACATGTGTCTCAATTTACTGGTTTGAGGTTTTCCAGTTACATTCCCTAACTCTCCTTCTCTTCTCTGTTACTCCTTCCTGCCTCCCTCACTCCTCCTGAGTGAGAAAACATGCCTTTCAGGCCTTTCAAAACAGTTTAAACTCAGCCTAAAGCTCCATTCCCATCTCAATCCCATGAACCAAGCTGCTTGCACTGTTTCAGCAGTTAATTAACGATGAATGCCTGCCTTTGGAGACTGGGTGAAGCAGGGTGGGGATAAAAGATGAAGAAGGTTGAGGACAGACATAACAAGAATGGGGAGGGAGCAAAGTGGGTGGCTTATCAAATTCCACAAATACCAGACGTGGAGAGGTGTTGATTTGTTGCTGGGAAAACCCTGTTTGTTTGTGGAGTTTAATCACCTGTTTTATGTTTGTTGTTTGAAACATATGGGAGACAATGGGATTGTTTGCCCCTGGTGCACTGGAACACGGTACAGTAAGAGCTGTGCACAGGAATTTTAAGTCACTGGTATGTGTAAATTAGGAGAGCTCAGATCATTAACAGCTCAGGCTCCTGCTCAGGCTGTGTGAAGGAGGCACCAAAGAATGTGCCCAAGGTTGACAGTCAGAAAAAAAAATTCTAGCTTGTGATCCATAAAATAAACATAATTCTTTGAGGTGAGGTGAAGAAACTTGGAAAACAATGCATCCCACATAATATCTGTCAGCGAGGCACTGCCTCTCACATAGTTTGGGCTTCTTTTGCTCGTGCTATGTCTCTTTATTTTTTTCTTTTTCTTTTTGAAGCAGCAGCCAGACTGAGTGGGCAAGACCAGAGCTCTGCATCACTCTAAATGAAACATCAATTGACATCCTGTTTCTGAACAGCTCCACTGCTTGGGCTGCGTGTAGAAGGTATTTTTGCATCCTTTGTGCCCTCCCCAGAGGACAGGACTTGTGTGCCCCATGCACGAGCTGTGCTGCTGGGCTGCAGAAGGACTCTTCTGATTTAATATTTAATCACATCTGGTCCAACCCTTCTTGGCAAAAGCACAGTCTTGACAAGGCGGCCCAGCAACTCGTCCAGCCAAATCTCACCCTCTGAGCTCTGCTGCAATTCAGCTTCCTCCCCAACTGTTCAGGGATGCTGCTGCCCCTCTCCAGTAAGGAAAACACACAAAGAAGCACTTTTGTCTCTCTATTTTCACCATAAACATCTGTAAAGTCACTCCATTCTCTTTCTTCAACTCTTTCTCAGATAAAATGCTCCTGAATAACCTCGTGAGAAAGAAACTGTGACTTCATCTAACGCTGATGGCTTGAAACAGCATTTTTTGTTTATGTATAAACATTTCTCAGCTAGACCTTAGCTTGGAACCTGATAAGGGACAGGGACCCTCTGGATGTGCAGCTGCTAACACAGATATTTCCTTTTCCACCTGTAGATGGAAACATGACAATAAAAAAAACAACAAATATATATAAAATACAAGATTTTCTAAGAATCTCAGCTTTCATTCACCATTGAAAGGAAACAATTTAGCCTCAGTGTTGCCATAAAAAACATTGCCATGCTGGTCCACATTCACTGAAAGGCTGTGAAATAAGAGAAAACTCAACATCCATTCTTTTTTTTTTAATCTAAATATTGAATTGGTAAGTCAACCCCCTTATTCCAGACAGTCTGATTCATGAAATCTGCATGTACTAGATCAATTCAAACAAAAATACAGCACAGCCCCTCCATGGGACAAGGTCTTACAAAGTTCACGCCATTCATCAATTGTTTCCAATTCCTACGGCAAATGAGTGTTTATTATTTTGTTAAAAGGGGAAGAAAACAAGATCAGCATCGCTTAAATGGTGGGCCCAGGTTGTTGGCATGTTCTGGTTGCAGCCATAGTTTTTGTGAAGTCAGAGAGATGCATGGTGGAGGCTGCAGGCTGTCTCCTGAGCTCTCTGTGTGTGTCCATGTGGGCAGGGTCAGAGGCACACACATAATAATTGTGGGGTTTGAGAACCTGAATTTTAAGCCCCCCCCCCCCTTGGGTTTAAGCACTGTAAATTTTATGAGCTGTTTTTCAGAAACTGGAATCCAAATCAGGTTTTTCCAACTTTGCAAGTTTTTGATTTTTTTTTTCAATTTTCTTTATTATTACTATTATTTCTTGTCACCTCAGCTTGCCGAGATCACAAACTTCGGTACAAAACCAGTGTGAGGGGTTTCCGACCTGGGCACAAGGCAGAAACAGGGTTTTTCCACAGGCAAAAGGCAGCAGGGCAGAGTCACCACTCCTTGGAAACAGCTCTTTATCTTTATCCTGGCTGCATAGGGGTGATAAAGCTGATGTTTGGATTTCATACAGCATCTTCTCAATTTAGAACCAGTGTGATGCTCAGAGTCTTGGGCTTTCAGCTCTGCTCTATAAACAGCTCCTGGTAAATTATCAAAGGCATATAAATGATGTGGGAGTCTAAATTCTATTTTTCCAAAGGGATTTGCACATATATTAGGAATGTATGAACTTAGCAGACTTAGGCAATAAATCTAATTGATTTCAGGAGGGTTCCTAGGTAGCTTTGATATTTTCAGAATGCAGCCCTTGTCCGATGGGCTGAACCATTTCTCGTTTCCCTCATTATCACAGTGAAATGGATCTTGACTATCTGCCATGATCCAAAACGTGCTAGAACTCAACCAGCAAAAATAGAACAGTGGCAGTCACAGCTGATGTCTAACTTGCTTTTTCCTCCCACTGAAACAATATTTCTGTATTTTTTTCCGTGAGTACAAAAGACTCTGGGTTCACCTTGAGAATGTGTTATGCTGTCTATGGTGCAAGTTGAGTGGGACCACGTAACATTTGCTTTCTTTTGTCACATCTTCTCTGACTCCTAAAGCTCTGGAAGAGAAGACCAGGCTCTAAGAACTCCAACTCTGTTTTCATGAAGCTCAGCTCAGTTGTAACAACGTCTTGAGGTGAATTATAACACCTTTTGGTAATTCAGACCAACCCTTTCTTGCTGAAACCTCAGACCAGCATCAGCCGGGGCTGACTGTGAAGTGGCTTCCCTGAATCACAGTTTCACTCTGTGTGCACCAACATGGAGTTATTAAAAGTCAGTGGTGAGTGACACAAGGGCGTGACTCCGTGGGACAAACAATGTCCTCCCCAGATCAGCCAGCTTCTGCTTCAGCATGTTCTCCATCAGGCTGGGCTGGATGTGTCGTGGGCACCCAGAGAGAAGAATTCCACTGGGATTCCAAGGCCTGTGTTCCCA
This sequence comes from Edolisoma coerulescens, assembly GCA_013397115.1. NCBI lineage: Eukaryota > Metazoa > Chordata > Aves > Passeriformes > Campephagidae > Edolisoma > Edolisoma coerulescens. Next base: position 227,998 of record VWZW01004511.1, on the reverse strand, counting down.
AACATGTGGAGAAGGTGGCCCCTTTCTGAAGCACTTGTCTTCCTGCGGCCCCCCGAGCCAGCAGCCCTTCGTGCCCCACAGGCAGAAGGAGAGCAGGCCTCAGCTGCAATTTTGGCTTTAGGGAAAAATGCTCGCTCCCCTTCTCTGGAGGAGCTGAGCTGCTGCCAGCAATTAAGGCTCTGAGAAGCAATTCCTCCTTCTCTTGAGAGCATAACCTCTTGCCACCTGTAATTAAATCTCCCTGGTGGCTGTGGTGTTGCCAGCACAGCCCTACAGCTCTGTGTTCCTGCTCCTCGTCCCTCGCTCCGGGGTTGCACCGCTCCACTCCCTCTGCTCCACCAGTCCAGCCATGGATGCATCTGTGCAATGAACAGGGAATAAGTCCAGCTCAAAAATAGCCTGGCAGAGAAACACTTAGTTTTTTATGTGTCTTCCTCCAAATTGGATCGAATTCCTGATCCGTTTCGCAGCAGAGCCACAAACCAACACTCCAGGAGAACCGAGGGGCCCGTGCACTGCAGGAGGGAAGATGAAACAAGCAGTAGGAAAAGGCTGGAAAGGGAATACCAGAAGCCAGAATTGGTGTTGAAGACTTAATCTTGTGAAACCACAGCCTCACTCTTCCAGCCAGGAAAAAGTCAGCAGCTGCTGACCAGCACTGTTTTTTCTAACACTTCAGAGCCCCTTTTGAACTCTTCTGTGGCCCTGGGGGTATTGTAGCCCACAGTCAGGGAAACTCTGCCCTGGGCTGGCCATTCAGCCTCAGTGCACTGGGACCAACTTTCCAAGGAACAGAAATTTCCCCGACTGTTGGCGCACTCAGAGTGTCTGCTGGGGAACATGCCTCTTTCCACCCACCCTGGTGAGAAATCACGGGAATCCTGGTGGGGAAAAATGTGAGAGGTCAAATATAGCTCTGGTTAGAAAATCATCTTCCCCCACAACACGTCTTGAAAAGAAGAGCTCAAAAAAATATTTTCCTTAGCAGATTTATAGCAAAAAATTAGTTTCGAGCACATTGTAATGGCAAAATATTGCACTCATAACAATCAATCATTTCTTAAGAGAAACTTTCAATTTTAAAAGTATTGGCTAGCCATGTTTAAAACAACACTGAAAAATAGAGATCTTGTTTTGAATTGTTTGCCAGTAATGTACAAAAACTTCCTGAGATTCATAAGGAAATGGAATGATCTATGACTCATAAGGAAAACGTGAATTGCTTCTTTTTATTTTAGAGTATAAATGCAAAGATCTGTGTATGAACCAGGAGCTAAACAAATGTTTGGGTTGTTAGTAGCAGATATTTCATCCACTTTGAAACGTGAATACTGCTTTTCTGAAGGAAAACAGACTCTGCTGCAGGACAGAGTCTCGAATTATCGATAGGAATATTCATACACATCCAGTTGCTGGGGCAAAGAGACAGGCAAAAATGAATGCCAGATTCTTGGAAAGCCTTGCATATTTTACAGAAGAAATTAAAGCCATGCTGTTGAAGGAACATTGTTTAATAATATTCTTTCTTTCTGCCACCCTGTGTTCTTTTAGTTCTTTTGTTATTCAGCGTTCGCATTCAGGACAGATATTTAAGTGTGTGCATAATACCAAGCAAATGTATCAGTGCTATCAACTTTAAAGTTCTAAAGTTAAGATCTTATTTTAGTGGTTTCCTGAGCAGGATTTACATATTTTCTTTTTCCTTGAGCCATGACCTTTAGCTTGAAGCTTTTTGAGACTTTTTGTTATGGTAGCGCTGATCTTGATTTAGACCTATGAAACAAATGATAGGTTCACATTAGTCAGAGGTTGTCCCCTCCAGGATGTTCCATTCCTCAGTACAAGCAAATGGAAAGGAAAAGAAAGTCAATTTTTCTAAATTAATTTCACATATTTTCTAAAGTAACATCATTAGCTATTTGTTCTCGAGAGTTTTTCTGTTTCTCTAGGCATTCTCTTTCTTAAAATGAGGATTTTATTCTATTTCTTCCCTCTAACATTTAAGAAAACATTTCAACTCAAACTGGATGGCATTGGACCCCAACTTGAAGAGTTCATCTGGATGGGACTCAGTGTCAAAATAACAAGGCTTCTATCCCAAAAGAAAGGCTCAGATTTGGCCAATTCCACCGTACATTATTTTAGGCAGTGCCCAAAACATTATAGTTTGTAGAGAAAACGTCCTGCATCTCTCCAAGGACTCCAGCAAGCGCTCTGTAGTCTTCCAGTGGTCCATGAACCACAGCTTGGGACACAAGAGGGTGGTGAGGTTTATCTGACTCTGTCGATCTACTCCAATTGAGGGGGAAAATGTGCCATTGGTTAGATTAGATTAATGCAGCTCTTACAGTTAATTTACTGAGCAAATTTCCCTTTACGCATGCTTTAGTTTCTCTTTTGTCGTTTCCTTTTTTTCCCTTACCTTTTCCTTTCTGTGAGAAAAGATGAGATCTCCAGCGAGGAGAAGAGGGAACCCATTAAATACCTCATTATCTCCGAGGTCTGTGTTGATTTAGACTTCCAGCCAGAGGAATGGAGTTCAGTTCCTCTCTGACTGAACTGACGCTGCAGATAACCCTGGCACATCCATCTCAAATTGTCAGCTCAAGACAAATTACCTTCTCTCCAGGATACTCTCTTTCACTGATTACCTGCTACTCAAATTAAATGCCATCTGACTTCTGAGAGCCTTTTGTTTGTCAGATTCCACTGGATTATGCAAAAAAAAACCCAAAACGATGGGGGGAGAATCTGGTGTGTTTGAAGTCTTGAGAGCAGAGTGCGCAGGCCCTGCTTCCTCATCCAGCTTTGGAGGAAGAGCTCGGCCTTTTCCTAATCTGTTTGCCACCCCACTGTATAGTAAACTTTACTGTCAATAAGAAAGATAAAACCTAAAAGCCTTCTGAATAATGCCTTAAAGCAATGGGATACCGTGAAATCCTCGTGTTTGGTGGCAAATGTTTCACACAACCACGTTTTTAAAAGCCTGGGTTTTAGTTTATTTAAATATTTCACTTAATTCCTTTTGTTTTAATGTGTGAAAGAAAAAAAGTGTCAGGAAGTACTTCAAAGGAGTACTTCGAAACGTTTACTTAAAATTTTCTCTCAAAGACTTTTGGACTTTTTATTTCATTCAACTGTGATTGTCTGGCCTACTATTTTCCATTTATTTGCCTCAGGCTGTTTGATGCATTTGGGGGGTTTTTTTGGTTAAAACTTTCCCATTCTCCAAAATGAGATAAGAGGCAGGGAAAAACAACATTTAGATGTTTTGCAGAGAAGCACTTTCAAGAATCCCACACTTGAGAGAAAGGATTTAAATTATACAAATCAGGGGCTGCCTTTTGCCCTTAGTGTTGGGATTTTGCTCTGCACTGGTGAACTTATAAATTCTTGGGAGCTTGGAGTGTCCCCTGTGCTCTGACAACACCACAAGAAGTACATGGGTGATGACTTCAGCTACTCAGCAGGCCCTGAGTGTGCCATGTGCCCTGTCCTGGCAGGGGTGTAGGGACTCAGAAGCCTTTGTCCTGATCCTGGGGTTGCTCAGGAGGTCTCGTGGCGTTGTTTCTGGGGGCTGCTGTGCTGCTGGGTGCTGGGAACAGGAGCAGAGAAGGAGCAGCTCTGTGTTTGCTTGGGCAGAGCCCTGCCAGGTGGACAGTGAGCTCCTCAGCCGAGCCTTTGGGGCTCCATCCTCAGCGTGCACAGCAAGAGTGGGTGATCTCACACAGAAAGCTGCATCTCAAAGCCCAGCAGGTTGAAGATTTGAACCTCTCAAGTGGGGAGCCCTGTCAGCAGGAAGTTGGGAAGTAATTAAATCCCCTGGTGAGGCAGCACTCCAAGAAAAAGTGCAATCCTAAGTGAACTTGAAGACAAGACCACTGCATGAAACCAAATTAAGGAGTAAAATGTAAGCCCTTCACTTAATTCCTTTAATTTTTTTTTTTTTTTGCAAACTTTTGGAAATGCACCACTTTTGGAAATGGTGTTAAACCATTATGGCATATTATACATGCCATTTCTGTATGAAGCAGCTCGTCATAAGACAGTCTGCAATTTAGCAGACACTATCTCCTTGTTGAGACATTTCTCCTTGTAGAAATAGAGTTCTTAACGTTGGCTGATTGAAGGTGCAAATGAATCCTTTTCATTCTGAAATTATTGCAGAAAAGCAGAGATGCACCAATCTGTGCTAATAACTGCCTACAGAAGCACCACGTTCATGCAATTCATTCCCTGTCCTTTTTTTTTTTCCCCTGGTATGCTGAAATGTTTTCCTGAAACATAGCTTTGAAGATTTCCACTTTGTTAGAGAGTGAAAGCTCCTGGTGGTAACATCTCTGGAGATGGGACAGTGATTAATTGTCACACCTTGCCCGTGCCAAACTGATAGAGCTTCAGACAACTGGGGAGAAGAAGAATGGCTCTGCGGAGGGCACAGGGGATTTTATTTCACATAAATCCAGCAGCAGCACTGACAGGCTCTCCCATCACCCTGCTCTAACTCCAGCGTGCCTCTCCCAGAGTCCCTCAGCACATCCCAACTCGCTTGTGTCCTTCCTCTGGCTTCGTGAATTCCTTTCTGCTGAGTGGCACGGCCTGGACAGGATGGACAGAGAGCATCCTCACCCAAAGCAGAGTTTTGCTCATTGGCCAGAGAGCTCTCCCGGGAGGTAGGACATGAGCCTTGAGTCCCCTGGGGCAGAGGAAGAAACTGAACCCTGACCTTCTCTACACAGAGATCAGTAGCCATGGGTGCCCTGCATGTCCCATGTCATGGATTTCCCAGGGCTGCCGTGGCTTTGGATGTCCAGCCTCCTGCTAACCCAGTCCTCCCCAACAGCCCCTTTGCCTCTGCTTCCAGTCTCACACTCCCGGGTCCCTTCTGGCCACTGAGAGCTGACATTCCTGGTGTCCCTTCTGAGTTCCTGCTTGCATTAATGAGCCTCCTCGCTGCCCTGCTCCTTTACTCCCACTGGCAGGAAAAGGAGGGAGCAAAACAGACATTCCACTTAAAACTGCTTTTCTTTAAGTACTGAACTCTTGGTCCTTCCACAGACCTCCTTCCCACCTTGCTCATTTTGCTGCTGGAGGTGTCCTTTCCATGGCAAAGACAGAATTGTCTTCATCGAATGTTTCTCCTGTGAGGGTGGGACACTGACTGGAAAACCGTGGGAAGCTGGAATCCTACCCTGATTATATTGACAGCAGGAGTATTTAAGGATTTCCTGGCTGCACATAAACATGGAAACAGGCTGGAACACCAACTGGAACGCAGTTATCCCTCCTGGCAGACTTCGGAGGATGCAGGCTCTGCCTTTTGCAGGAGGGGCTGGCTCCGTGTTCCAAGCACAGCTATTCCAAGTATGGCTCTTCCAGACTCAGCGAGCCGACTTCAGAAAACACTTCTCGTGGGTCCAGATGTGTTTGTGCAGGAGGCAGAGCTTGAAGGTGCCCAAGGAAGGTATGGCCATGGTACAGGAAGTGATAAGAGGAAGGACAAAGTGGAAAGGGCTTTTTGAGCCAGCAGCAGTTGGAAAGAATTTTCCAAGAATCCAGCCATGTGATTTCGAAGAACTTGGAAAGAATAACCACCCAAAGACATTCCATCCCTTGGACCTTTCACAACTAGATAGCGATCAAGCATTCTGCAGAGAACAATCCTGCACTGGCATGAATATGCCTGGATGACCTCAGGAGTCCTTTGCTCCGTTAATTGCAAGGACTTGTTACAATAAAAAAGACAACAATGTTGTGCATGATAAAAGGGGCATTTGCAACTAAAAGGAGTATTTCCACATTAAGAAACCCATTGGGTATCCAACCACAGTAAATATTTAAAACTGCACCACTGTGAGAAAGAGCAAAGAAGATAGTGGGGGGGAAAAAAAAAAAAAAGAAGAAGAAGGAGAAGGAAAGAGAAGCAAGGTTTCAAAGGCAAAGTTCCCCTCTGTGTGTGAGCTTGCTAGTGTGAAAAGACAGGGACAGAGTCATCACGCCCATTAACACTGCCAGGCACTAATGAACTGGTTTGCAAACTTGGTGCTGAAATTCAAGCCTAGTCATCAGAATGAGAGAAAATGCTTGACATTGATTTAATTGCCATTTAAATCCAGTGGCTGTTTGTTCAGTGAATCTCTTGTAGGCTGTGTATACTAGGACACCTTAGAACATTGGGTTCAAGCTCTAAACACAAGCCAGATATTTCCATTTCTAGTAGGAGAAAAAAAAAGCTGGTATTACTGAGCAGCTCTGAACTCTAGGGTGAAAGCAACTTTTTTTTTCTCCCCTAGAAAAACAAACCAATTTTATTTACATAAAATAAAAAAATATGAATCTAAGTGTGAGCAAGATGTATGTGAAGTGCTTGGGCAGCAACTCCCAGCAGTTCAGGAAATGCAGATTAATACCACATTCTGCTGTGTTTAGCCCATTGATCTGCATTTCCACCTCTAGTGAATGTTGCAGAGTGAATTCCCATTCGGATTTCCCTCGGAAGGCTGCAGGAGTTGTTCAGTACAATACTGAAAAAAGAAAGACAGCAAAATCAAATTCAGCTCGAGAGACAGGACTGTGCAAAACAAAGGAAACTCTTCTGTTTCCCCTAACCCAACCACTGTGTTTAGCATCTGATTTCAAAAGCTGTGGAGATACGCTTTGGACTTTTCCAAAATGCCACAGAAAAGGCTTTTTTTCTTCTTTCTGAAAACTCTGCTTTTGCTCTGTGCTTGTGTCTGGTCATTTCTTTGACATCTGAAGACCAGGTCTACGAACTCAAGCAGCTTAAGCAGCTGTTTAAAGTTAAGCATAAAGCTATGAATATTTATTTTGAAGTATTATTCCACAGCATAATGAAATCAAAGTCCCCCAAACTCAGCAGCAGGCAACTGACTGTATTCCAGTTCTGCCAAAAATACTAGCATTTTGTGATTTGGGAGAAAACAAAATGGTGAAAAAGCACATTTTCTTTCAGCTGTATTTGTCAGATGAAACTTTTCCAGCCGTATCTCATCCATTAGGTAAGTTCCTAAGTTCGGGGTACCTCTAGCTCCAAATAAAAATTACAGCACAGAGAGGGAAACCCTCAACTTTACCTTTGTCAGGGTTTGCTCCTGTCCTGTGGGGAAATACAGTTGATGCCTTGGGTTTTAACTTTTATATTCTTCAAATACTGAACTGCCTGGTAGTTCCTTGTAGCCTGTCAGCTTCTGCTCTCTCATGCTAAGATAGACATAACAAAGCCTCTCTGAGCTTGTTATCCAAGGACACCCAGACTGTCCTAGGCCCAAAAGGTGTAAACCAGGGCCTCTAGAGAGGGGGAGAAATTGTAGAAATTCCATCATTAGCTGAAGTTTTAATTGGTGAATTTATGCTGATGTGCAAATGAACCAAACCTATAAAAGTGTGAAGAACTCGTGACTCGTGGTCCATCCTGGGGTCCATTTTTGGATGTAGCCTTTGGCTCCTCGGGGTGTACCTTTGAAGGCCTTTCAAATAAATACCTGCCTTTATTCCCTTACTGTGCCTAGTCTCTGTTTTTAGGTGGCCACTTCAGGCATCACAGTCAGTAAGGATGAGCGTTGCTTAGTCAGACACTTCCATTGACATTCCTTGTTTCTTTTCAGTTTGCTGACCACTTCATGGGAGAATCATCATCCAAATCCCAGCCTGTCCTTTCTCTGTTCTCAAAGCTTTACATTTCTCCTGGTTTTCCTTAGCTTTCTTTAAAAAAAAAAAAAAATTATTGTTTCTCTCTTTATCCTTCTTGGGTTTTGCAGAGGATCCAGCAATGTTTTTACATCTGCCCAAAGACTGCCCAGCTGCTGCCCAGCTGAATGCATTATTTTGGCCATTTCTGCCATATCTCACTTTTCCCTGATTCAGTTTTCCGCAAAGGGCCAACAAGAGGAATCCAGCAAACAACTCTCAAGTGAAAATTGTTCAGGCATCATGTCTGCCAACTGTGTTGTCGTATTCCAGTAGGAAACCCCATTTCTTCATAGCAGCACTTAGAAAATTATTAAATAATGACTCACATTAGCATTTCCTGTTTGTAATCAATGCGTGCAGTAAATTTAATTAATAAACATGTGTGATTTTGATTGGTCATGGGTGTCACACAACTAGAGAATAGATTTTCCCCTGGCTATTTATCTGAAAGTAGTTTTGTAAACAGAGACTTGTCTTGCCCAAGATTATACACAAGGTGTGAGAAAAGAAATGAAGCAGCAGAAGCCTCTGGCCCTGCACTCCCTGGATTTCTTTTGTTACACTGAAATCCATTGGAAAGACCTGGTGATCTGACAGGGGCCAAAAAGGTGATAATTCTTCTAGCATTTGGGGGAGAATTTGTTTGTTTGTATTTCTAACCAGAACTGGTTGAGGAATGTCCCCTCTCCTAAATATTCTGCTTTCTGGCTTGCTTATGCCCTTGAAAATTTGGTCCCAAACATTTTATCTCAATGAGAATTGGGAGGGTTGCAGGTGATTTGTAATCCAGGATTTAGAAAAAAATGAATCATGGTTATGTCAAGCAAGAAGATAATAATGGCAAAGGTGTGGCAGAGGTGGGTTGCTCAACTATTCGAAAATCTGGGATACTGAACTACTCCAGGGAAAATCCACGCCACAAATAAGATCAGTACACACTTTCCCAGTGGTCTGCAGATGAAATAAAGGTGCTGCTTGAAGGTGAAATTAAAATCAGAACATCCACTAACAGAACAATGTGGTGGCTGTCACTTTGACAGTGACAGAAGATCGTCTCTGATGGCCTCACTTAATTTGAAACAAGCGACTTTCAAGGAAAAGAAATAACCTCGAAGGAAAAGTAAGAGAGAACGACTTCCTTTAGGTCACTCTGACATTGTTGTCCTACTTGTGAGAAAACATTCCCAGCGAGGAACGGACTTTCTAGTCTTGTGAGGGTTCATAGTCAAAATAAACAGAGAAGAAACTCTGGGTAATGGACAACCTTGAGCACTCTTGTCTGTCCTACAGGAAGTTTTTCATTTTTATCCAATCTTTTTATGCACAAAAAGATGTGTGAAAAGGCTGTTGGCATTACTTTTGCTAATGCACCCAGGTTCTTCCAAGGAATACAAACACAAATTTAGAAGGCTGTTTTATCAGCTGTCTTCAAAAGTTGGCGTTAGCCTTAGCCTGACCTGAGAGGTTTGAGGAGGCTGCTCTCAAGACCACAGAATGATTTATCACGGGAAGAGGGGAAAAATTTATAGTTAACATCATATTTTGAAGCAGCACTTTGCTTTTATCAAGACTCACACACTGTAAAATGTAAAAGGCACGCTCAGGGGCTAGAACGACTCCAAAGCAGGTGCTGGTCTCTGCTGACAACGTCAGTGGAAATTAAACTGTGGGAGTACATGTGAAAGGGACAAACACTCCATCCCTTACCACTGCGGCCAGGCAGGAGTCATTGGCATTCCAGAGGAGGCCGAGTTAATCAGTAACACACCTGATGAGTGTCTCACAACAAAGATCTTTTCTCCCGCCGTTCACATCCCTCGGAGGATGTGGTGAGGCACAGGGGTGCTGCCCCTTGGCCCTCAGCATCCCTCCGCGGCACAGGGGACAAGCGCTGTGAAACTGGGCATGGCAAGAAACAGCTCTGCCGTGGAGATTTAACATGGAAATTGCCGGCTGCGGTGTCCACATGGACACGTCTCATTATCAGAGATAAAGGGTCATTGGGATCACCCTTTTTTTTTTTTTTTTGATGCAAATTGAACGTCGCCCGCAGACTCCTTGGCAAACTGCGGGTGTGTTCCCCTTTCCGTTCTGCAGGGTTCAAAGAGTGGCTCGGGTGTATGACCTGAGCGTGGGGCACTTCCAAACCCTTCAGCCTCAGCGAGTCATTCAGGGCACAAGGCTTCCTCGTGAGGCAAGAAAAAGGGCAATTTACGCTTCTCGCTGGAAAAGGTCCCAGTTGCTCTTTCTCCCCCTCCACCACCCCCCGACCTCACGGGCTCTCACCGAAATCTGCATGAAAGCGTTAACAAAACAAATGAAATCCATTGTGACTTCGGATTGCCCAGCAGGAGCAACCCGTAGATCTGGGAGGAATTTCCTCTTTCCTCAGGGCTCCTGGAGCTTATATGTGCCTGTGGGAAGAGGAAGGAGAACTTTCCTCTCCCCGAGTGATGGCGAACGTTTGATTTGTGCACTTCCAAGTGGCACGTACGTGAAGCAATTTTGATATTCTCTAAAAGTACCAAGTTTCCCTGAAAGGAGGTGAAAACATGACTACAAATACAGTGCTTACTTCTAGTTTGTGGAAGAGAGGGGTGGACCAGGTATTTGCAATCGTTGCAAAGTGCTTGCAGATCCACAGATGACAGACCCTCAGTTTTAGCTATTTTTGGCCGCCTCTGTAACCTTCTTGCCTTTCCCAGGTACTTCCCAGCACCTTGTAGCTATTAGGAGAGCAAAGCAAAAAAAAA
>VWZW01004511.1:201098-217529 GCA_013397115.1 Edolisoma coerulescens | reverse complement strand
AAAAAAAAAAAAAAAAAGGGGAAAAAAAAAAAAAGAGTTTAAAGGACAACAATTTAATCCTTTCCAGCGCATGTATCTGTCTCATTAAAGCATTCTCGTGGAGCGGTGTAATGATACATCAAATGGAATCCATTTCAAGGTAAAATGAGTGCTGCTGATGGCTAACACACTGCTCCCGAGGCCTGGCTTAGACCCCAGTCCTAGTGCAGCCTAGCACTGAAGTAGATTAAATATCAACTCGGGTCACGTTCTCATGGCCCAGGCACAAGTGCCAACATTCTTCCAATTATTCAAGGCCAAAGAAAGAGCAACCTGCCTGACAGAGCTGTGACACAGCTTGATTAGATTTAGCTTAGAAGCCTGCCGAAAAGGATACTGTGGTATTTAACTCAGATGGAGAAAGGAATGGCCTCTCTGTTTAAATGAACTGAGGAGGGGGGGAGGAAGAAAAGAAAAAAGAAAAACAGTAAAAAAAAAAAAAAAGAAAAAAAAAAAGGCAGAATGTATTTCTGTAATGAGGGAGAGCATGTTTTAAATTTAAAATGATTGTTTCTCCATAATACAGCCAGCATGTTCCACATCTATAAACCAGTTTAATTATAAAAGGTGGCTTTGTACACCCTTTATTTAAACAATAGCTTTTTGCAGTCTGCACAGAAATCTTTCAGACCAAATAATTTTATCTCCCAGTTAGTGTAAATCACCTTGGATAAAAAGGGTTTAAGCTGGCAAACAGGACAGAAAAGCATGGACAGAAACTGAGTAAACACTGACATTTCAAACAGAAACAGTAACAGGAGTTCGGGTAGGAGAACACACAACTCCAAAGATCAAAATATCCGAGTGATTTGGCCGCGACTTTAAAGTCTGGGGAAAAAGGCAACTGCGTGTTCTGTGATTCAACCCTGAGCTTCACATCTAATCTGACTGACAGGAATTCCAGGAGCGTAGTAAGGCAGTCGGGCCCGATGCTGATTTCGCACGGGGCAGCGGCCAGAAGAATGCTGCTGCTCCATCTCCTGACATTCCTCAGAGGCCTGCTGTCCAAGCATTAGTCAGAGCTCAAAAGACCCTTTATTAGGGCAAATTGACACATTTTTCCATTGAAAATTAATCTAATTTTAAAAAAAGAGAAGGAGGTAGAGGAACATAAAAATCACACAAGCCCATTTTTTTTAAATGAAAAGGTATCTCTTTTTTTCCTCCAAAACCCATTCACCCACCGCACTCCCTCCTGTCTCTTCTGGAGAATTTAGGAAACACTTTTCACCCTGGGTATTTTATGAGGTATTGCTGTATTCCAGAATAGGATTAGTGTGCTCATTCTGGAGATTTGTGCAGGGCATGATTATTTTTAGGTGCCTACTGCTGTTGGAGAAGAAGCAGAGCGTGGACAATTCAATAAAAATATCAAGGGACTGCCTGTAATCACTTACACATATTCTTTGCAGAGATCCTGGCTGAGGAGGCAATAACTCATACAGCTGGTAGACAACACCAAATTTTACATGGCCTCAGTATTTAGGACTCTCTACACACCTAATTGCACTATAATTTACCTGTATTGGTGTAGTTGACTTATCCTGTCCAGAAAGAGAAAAGATAAAATGTGTTCTGTCAGATTGGAATTTATCAGCAGTCACACAAACATCAACCTCATGACTCTGGTTAGAGGAAAAAGAAAAGGAAAAATATTATGGGGATCCAAAGTTATTACACCAAGGTATAAACTACACAGGGACCAGAGGAAATAAAATAATATGTGTATATTGATGTAAACACCCGTCTCTAAATTCTGATATCTACATTCCAGAATGCTGCTCAATCACTTGAATGCTGGCGTGAGAAAAATATCCATGTAACAAGAAATTAATGAAATTTTCAGTCAAGTGCTTTTAAAATCATATATGAATCTTTATAGCCAAAAGGATTAAAGTTCTGTGTTGAACACTTTTTCAAATACTGGTTTGATTTGGAAAATTTAAATTATTTCTCTCACAGTTTATCAAGATGGGATACTTCAAATTTTTATTTTGTATAAGAGTTTCACTTGGATCTTCAGTTACATTTTATTAAAAAAAAAAAAAAATTGAATCCTCCAAATGAGATGTCTCATTCAATCTGAAATGCATTTCCCCTCCCATTTCTTGCTTGTAAGCTGATTTCACTCCCCCCAATTCCTTCCTCTCCCTCTTTCCCCACTTTTGGTTCTTACAGCAAATGTATTTGCACAGCTGTACTCATAAAGCACATATATTTAGATTTTATTAGCATTATGCTGGCACGAAAATTCTATTAAAAGTAGCTTTTTAAGTTTTAGGTTATTCTAAACAGGTATTTAACCACCAGCAAAGGGGCAGAAATCACACCAGGTCCTTGTGTAGTAAATGTCCATGTGTTCTATTCCTAATTCCTAAATGGTTTGATCAACTTGGGTCCAGAGTTTATCACCCTCTACCAACCCTGTCCCACATCAGCTTATGCAGGGGGCTGTTTGATGATGAATTTACCAAATCTCTCTGTGTCTAAAGGCTCCTATGTGCTTTTCAAAAATATTCTGATTTTTGGCTTTTTTATTGTTCTCTCTCTCTCTCTCTTTTTGACACCACCTAATTCCCCCCTCCCCAGGCTTTACCTGGCTCAGTTGACTTTCATAATTCATTTACATTTTGTGCTGAAACCTAATAAAGGTTTTCCTTCTGACACGCGACGGTCCAGACAGTTCAAAATAGATGGGGCTGGACCTGGAATCAGAGCCAGTGCATTTTAAAACCGAGCCTGGAAGCACCTATTCCTTTCTTTTTTTTGTCTGGAAATGGGAAAAGAAAGATCATCCTCAGCATTCTGTATCAGTCTCTTCATTTTGAGAGGGTTACTGTGACCCACGTAGGTTTTAATCTCCTCTTTGCCTTTTCGGGCTTTTAAGGAGAAGCTAATTTTGGCCCTCTGACTACAGGAATTTGTTGGGGTTTTGTTTACAGGAGAGTCATGTGGAATGTGACACTAACTGAGCATCCACTTGGGAGAAGCAAACACCTTGCACCTCAAGTGCAGCTGCAGGAAGCAGAGGGGCACCCGTCTGTGAAGCAGAGGTTTGTTCTGCTGCTGCAGGGTCCCTGTGCCCTTCCAGGCTGCCTGTGAAGGGAGCAGCCCCCCTGATACAATCCATTTTCCCCTCTACATTCAAGCAGAAGAGCCCATAAGTCTTGACATTCTGCCCTTGACAAAATAAAATCCCCTGCCTGCCTCTGCCTTGTCCCAGGGCCGCTGGACTAATTTTTAACAAAAGAAACGTTTCTAAAATGAATGAGTCACAGAAAGAGCATCGTGTTCTTCCATCTCCTGCTCCTGCTAGCACGTGGCACTCTGAAGGAAACAAATCCACATAAAACTCCCATGTCATGTTATGAATTGCAGGAATTATCAGTTGCCTTAGAAATATCACCCCATTTCCACAAGTAGTGGTTTACCTATTAACTGAAATATAAAAAGCAGCTCCTGCAAACACAAATGATCCACTCTGACCAAATGGGATCATCCATCTGAAAATGGGTTGCCTAATCAAGGCCTTCATTTTCTATGTGGCATCCTGATACATATTTCAGCTTGCCAAACAAACTGGAAAAACCGCAGTGGAACCTTGGGCATCCTGGGTGCAGTATCAGCTCCACAATCAATCAGATACCACGTGTAGCCCTGAAATAAAAGTTATTTCACGTCCATTCCTGCTCCTGGCAATATCAGTTGTATGAACAATTATTTCAAATAGATTTATTTTAATTTAGTGCTGTAGCACAGGGGTTATCTAGTGCCTAAACCCTCAACTTTCTTCCTGGTCTCCAAAAGTCCAGCCAAGTGCATTAGAAAGATGAGGTGCTCAAGAGGGAATTGGTAGGGATGGATATAAACCTGCATCTGATTGATGTGCAGTGTAACTCAGGCTTCCAAAAAATCTACTCATATTCTTCAGAGGGGAAAAAAAAATGGATCTGAAGTTCTGATCTGGTTGCAATTTTAGCCGAAATTTAAATTTCCAGTTTTAAATGCGAACTTTCCCAAATGTCATGGCTACAGAGGACCCTTTCCTAATTCTAATGGTTTATTGAGGTACCCAGGGAAACATGAATCAGCCAAAGGAAAGATTAGACAAGGTGCCTGACACACCTACTGGCAAGTGGTTGAAACACTTCTAAAATTATAACAAAAACGTGAGAAATCAAAATGGCCAAAAGCTGACAGAGAATGTAACAGCTCCAGTGGCAGGAGTTGTGACCAGGTTGGGATCCATCCTTCCAGCTCCCATTTGGCCTCAGAATGATCATCACCCTAGAGGAACAGCCAGTTTTCTGTTTACCCACTGCACATCCCCTTCATTCCCAACTACTTTAAGCCCACCAAGAGTCTCTCCGAGCTGGCTTTAAACCGTGAAAAATTTTGGGGGCTGAAATGCATCAGATGGAAGAATACCGAGCTGTTGAAGCTGTAGGGATGGAAACTTGCCAGCATGAATGCAATCCTAGGAAAGATGCAGTGGCGTGTTTTGTCTCAGGGAAGGGGCAGTGGTCATCGTGGCAGCCCATGACAGCCCTTTGGGTCCTGTCATTCGCCGCCGTACAGCAGAAATCCGCGTGGAATGTTTACAGCACAGAAAATGTTTGAAAGGAAGCTCAGACCAAGAAGTTGGCTGGTTTGATGGTTCTGCTGCAGATATGCAGGCAAATGACTCGAAGACAGCAGGTGCTCTGCTGCCATGTTTCTCCTGCTTACAGCTGCTGGGAGCTGTCCCAGTGATCAGGGGATGGATTTTTGGATTTTAACCTTAGAAAATCCTGACATAAAATTCACAGGAAGATGGTTCCAAGAGCTGATGTAACACTATTCGCTTCTTTCACACCACTGTTCCAAAATCAAAGACATTTAAAGCTCTTAAAATTAAGAATTTGACTTCACAGCGTTGAATTGGGTGAACTTCAATCCCCGTGAGTTAAGGAAGACTTTTGCAGTAGAAGTCCTTTCTTCACCCCTACTTCTTATCTACTTAAAACAGAACTGAAGTAATGTTATAAATTAGTCTTTGAAAGAGTAAATTATCTTTATAATGTCAGGAAAGCAATATAATAATAATAATAATAATAATAGTAGTAGTAGTAGTAGTAGTAATCTTTATAATGACAGGAAGGCAATATAATAATAATAAATAATAATAATAATAATAGTAGTAGTAGTAGTAGTAGTAGTAGTAGTAGTAGTAGTAGTAGTAGTAGTAATAAAATAAGGTCCAGATAATGAGGATCTTACATCTCTGAGGAAAATTCATAGTCAGATTTCTAAAGTCAATGCAACTACATCTGCTGAAAAAAAGTCTCCAATGAAAAAGGAGTTGGAAGCCTGGCCTGAAACCATCCTAGTGATAGAAGTAGTGTTCCAGTAACACAACCCACTGCCTCACTTATCTTGTGGTGATGCCTTACCCACAAGGATCCCAATAACTTCAGTACTCTGGAATAAAGCACCAATGAGTAAGGGGATCCAGATCTCACCCAGTGACAGTGAGGTGAAAAAGTGGATGTTTGACAGAAATGTCTCCACACACACACCCTGCTCTCATTTTTTCAACTCACTGCATGCTGTGGTTCAGGGAAGCATATCCAGGAAAGATCACATTATGTGCTTAAGGGTTGAGGTCAGTGGCAGCTGGCACCTGGGGCAGGGCTGGCTTCCATCAGGGCCTTGCCCACATTTCTGTCTCTCAGTGCAGAATTTCAGGTCATGGAGCAGCTCCCACAGGAGTAGTTCCATGATTTCGTGGAACTGTCCTACACAGAATCACAGAATCCTTAGGGTTGGGAGGGACCTCTGGAGACTTTCCAGGCCAACCCCTCTGCCAAGGCAAGTTACACAGGAACATGTCCAGGTGGGTTTGGAATACCTGCAGAAACACTTCAGGTCAGTGTGGCCCAGCATTGTCACCTAAAAGAAGCCCTTCTGTGCTTCCCCACCTGCTCATTCCTTCTCCTGAGCAGCATTTCTTCATCCTGGCACAAGCCAGTGCAAAGGTAAAACAGATTAGGAAACTTGATCTGGCTGAAAACAAACCTGGCAGGAAAAAAATTGTTAAAATTTGTCCATTTTCTGCCAAATTGATTCTCCAAATTGTTTCACTGTGCAGCCACTGAACCAGTCATGCTCTGCCAGCTTAAGAGATGAAGTGCAATCGGGTGGGAACAGCCCAGGGGACAGGAAAGGATGACAAAACTCTTATCATGTGGTTGCAGTGATGAAAAACTACTTTCCCCCTTCTGCAGAGTTCCCAGTTATACCCCCAGGGCATTGCCAGTGTTCCAGGGACTGAAATTCCCCAGTACGTGATACAAGTAATCTGCTGCTGACAGTGATGGAAGAAGAGAGCATGAACTGGATGAAGAAATTCTGCCAACCTCAACCAGCTTTCTTGTTTTCAGGTGCAACATTCTTTGACGTGAATTGTGTTTAGCCACACTTCTTCAGAAACTTCTTCAGAGTTGCCTGCATTTTTCTGTGGCTGGAGGGGTGTCACAGCTCCTTTCCAATCTTCACAGTTCAACCTCTTTCCCTTTGAAATCTGTCACTACCATTTCTCGTGTCTGTCCTCCAACATTTCAGTGTATTCACCACCTGGCTCTCTTACACTTATTTCAGAGCTGCTAAGCAGCAGTGGAATTCCCTAGAAGGGATTTGAGCTGGAGAAATGCCAAGAGTCATAGCAATAAAATAAAAATAACAACAAAAACAACAGGGTATTATAGATGTTCAACACTATTCAGAATCAGATTCTTAGTGTATGAACTGTGGCAAGTTTTGGGAGCCGCCTGCACAGTCTAGAGCAACCCTACAAAAACTGTGTGTAATGCAATAAAATGGTTATTCTTATTAGCTGATGTAACAGCACAGGGATCTCTGCCAAGAGCTATGGACCTTACATGTGGTCCTTTGATAAATATCTCTGTATGCACTTGGTATTAACAAAAGCATTACCATCTGTTTACCTTGCACTAATACACATCAGATTTTTGCACAAATTCTGGCTGGTGTTGCCTGAGCCAAAGCTGGGCACTGCATCCATCAGAACGGGTGACAAAGGTTTAAATCAAGCAGGCCGTGTTTCAGCACATTGTTCATAAAACTAGGTCATGGGATAAATGTACTGTTGGAACATGGCTTTGTACTAATTTTCCCAGTAAGATGCATCATAAATATTAACTGTCCTGAACACATACACACAGGCTCATGGCCTTGGCTCCGGGCCCTTCACATGGAAGCTGGGGAATGAGCGCTGACTTAAGGTGGTGAGAATGTGAGGAACTCTGAGCTATCATCAATAACAGAGCCTTTGCTGCCTCCAGCTTTTCCAGCCGAGCAGTAACACGGGAACTGAGCACCACGGGGCCTGGTCCTGCAGCACCTCTCTGGTGGGAGCAGCATCAGGACTTGCCTTCATGTGCTGCCCCTTCAGCAGCCCCGAGCCGAGTGTTCCTTTCACGAACTCGCACAGACTTGTGCCTCTTTCCTATTTTTCTGCCATTAATGTGGGCTCAGGGCCTCCCCTCCTTCCCCCAAACACTCCCCATTGTCCTATTATCTCCCAGCACAGCTTCCAGCTCGCCTGTGATACCAGGAGCAGGTACCCCTCCACACAGCGAGGCTGCAGCGCCGCGGGAACTTCCAGAAACAATAGTGTAGCAATATCTAATTATTTACAGCGGCGGCGCAAAGAAGGAGATTAAGATTATTTGTGATCATGGGTACGCATCCTTCTTTCCATTCTCATGGTATTTCCTGCCTGAGTGAAAGGAGGAAGAACCAGAAATCCACTGAGAATGTCTGTCTCTAAATTTTTTTTTCAGCCTCAAGAAGTATAGCCAATAATAACAGTATTCAGAGTGCTTTTCCCTGATAATTTTCAATGTGCCTCACAAAGAGGGTAAGAATAATGATCCTTATTTTATAGACTATAACACGACCAACAAAAGAGCCAAGAAAGGAATCCAGATAGCTCGCCCTTTCCTCTGGGCTTTGCTATTGTTTAAGGATTAGGACCCACATTCAGGATAACACCTCAACCACATGCCTGACTTCAAGCATTTGCTTAAGTCGCATTGATTTAAGCACATGCTTAAAATTAGGCATATTCTTAAATATGTTCCCTAACTGGGGCTTAAATAACCATCCAGTCTTCTGGGTGCATATTTAGATAAGACCAGATTCCATTTAAACTCAGGAAGAGGAGGAAGAACAGACTGGGTGCTGCTGTTTTGCCTTGAAGTCATCCTAGTAGAGGTCTCTATATTGCAGTTAAAAACCATATAGTGTTCCTAGTTATTGCCAAGAAAGTAAGCAAAGTCAATGGCGGCTCACCAGTAGGAAAAAAATGATGATGCCAAATGTCACCCAAATTAACTGAACTTTCAAAATCCCCAGCGTTTCCCAACGTTGCTTTCCCGGATTTCCCTGTGAGAATTACGAAACCTTGCTGCTGAAAGAAGAGAGGCAGCAGAAGAAATCTCAGCACCAACTCCACCTGTGCCTCTGTGAAGCAGAGAAACCTCTTGCTTAGCCCAACAACAAGTGTATTGCTATTATCCCACTGTGACAATATTTATCTAAAGTAGCATTAGAAATTCTTCGTGTTTACCCACACTTAATAATTCTCCTCTTCTTTTGCCTAATTTTGCCTAATTTTGCTCTAAACATACCTTCCTTTCTATTGATCTAACAATGATATTTCTACATCTATCTTGATGAATTACTTACATTGGACTTTTATCGAGGACGGGTGAAATGTCTGAGTTTGAAACTTCTGAAATGGTTTCACAAAGAAAAATCTTTCTCCCCATTTACTGTCCTGGAACTTTTAGTCTGGGACACTCCAGTTTAAGGAAGCGATGACTCCAACCAAGCCACTGCTTGACACACTGCCCATATGGAAAGCAAAGAATGTTTTGCAACAAACACCTTTCATCTGTGCACCCAAACCTTTGTTGAGGGATATATTTCAAATTCCCATTGAAGTTACAGATTGAAGACTGGGGGAAGGCAGTTTGCCATCTCACTCACTCCCTACTGTCAGACACCTTACTGTGTTCATGTGTATCCATTTTGCCATGGAAAAAGAAAAGGGATTGGGGGATCATTTTTTCTCAGTTTAGCAGCCCAAATGTACAGGAGTTGTAATTTAATACATCCAAAATGGGACGAGGTCAGAGCCAAATTAATGAAATATGGCCCTGAGAGTAAGCTGATGCTATGGCATAGAGCAAACATGCATACGTGTTTATAAATGATATCATGTATAACTCTTATTATCTAGTCAGAGATATTAATAATAAGCAAATATAAGAAAACAAAATTACACAAAGACACTGTCACCATAAAAGCGGACACCCTCCATCCCCAGGAAGTTTCTCCTTGTCCACCACCAATTCCTTTACAGTCTCTGACTCATGTGGGAGGTTTTTCTGGTCTTTCAGATAGTGACTTCTCTGAGCTTTTTATAACCAATATGTTGTGCTCTCTAAAGGTCACCACTGAGGTCCAAACACTCTGGCAATGTGTTACTGGCGAAGAAAAAGATTTCCAGCTCTGAGACCAAGCCAAATTTATGGTGAAAACTTTACTTGGCTCTTAACTGACCACAGAAATAATCAAGGGTTAACTCTTCTGTCTCACTTGGAAGACTTACAACAGGTAAAGGGAGGGACATTGAATTTATCAGCTGAAGAATAAGTAATAAGTTGGAGTGCTCCATTAAAGACAGATCGAGGTTTTCAAACCTGATTCTTTTGCTTGGTGAAAACATCCCTTTTAGCTGATGTGCATGACTTGGATATCGTGACAGGTTTTACAACTATTGCCAGCGTGAATGCAGAAAATGATGGTCTCAAAACCATCTCTGTTGTGATAATGCAACAACAAGGTGGATGTAATGTGGTCATCACCGTGGTGATGCCTGCGGTGTGTTGGCCCCAAAACATGAGGAAGTTCCTTCTTTTTCCACTCTTCTTTGCATGTAGACAGACAGAGTGAAGGGAGATATAATGGAAGACAATATGTAGGGCACCTAAATGAGTACTGAGACATTTCCTTTCGCTATTAAGTGAGAAAAATTCTAGTTATCAAGACCTTTTTGTAGAGACTTTGGATCAGCTGGTACATATGGCTGGGCCTCCTTGAACAGTGCAGCTGAAATCATGGGAAATATTCACCACTTGAAAGTCAGATCCAGGTTTAAGTCTTCTGCTGCCTTTGTAAAGAAATGTGATTGGAAAATGTTTTGTCAATAGTGAACTCAGATTAGGATGGTCCAACCAAATAAGTGGGCAGGAATATATTAACCCATGGTGAGAAATGACAGAAAGTTTTTAGCCAGATCCACAGCTTGAGAAATTCCAATACCTGTAATAGAGCCATGCTGATTTCCACCAATTAAAGAGCTGGCCCTTTATTTTCTTTTTGATATGTTTTCCCCTAACACATATACAATACTTTCCCAAAGGTAAAAGCCACTTCAAAGCATTTTTAGAGGAACATTAAAGAAAAGGAAGTTGTAACACTGACTGCCATTATTTTATCTAGGACTTTACCGCAATTAAAAAGAATATAAAATGCTGCTGCTGCCCTGGACACTTACTTTTGGATTTTTAGCCTTGGAAAAACACAGGCTCCGACTCCTTGTGTCAGAGCAAGGGCCTCCACACATTGTCCCTGCATTACGCTTTTTGATCCCGTTAAAAAATGTTACCCTGTGCAGCTCCACGCATCAAAGGAACGCTTGTACACACTGGGATCTGTTTCAGCCCTTAGGCAACGAGACCAAAAGACCCTTCTCATAAATTCTAATTCAAAAGTTTTTAGTTATCAAGAGGAAGTTTCCAATTGCTCTCTCACATGTGGGAAAATATGTAAGCTACTGAGAGGACCTTTTGTCTGCAACTTTAATGGGGGCAATTTGCAAGGGGGAGTGCAAAGGTTCTAATATGCAGTGTGCACAGACAGTAAGCAGGCACATACTTGGTATTTAATGAAGTTCCATGAATCATTAGCCATACAATAACCATTGGGTTCTATAAATCACCTGCAAAGATTTCTTTTGGGTTTTTTTTTTAGGCCAATAATTTGAGCAGCAGAGTGGAGCACCTCAAGGAAACCGGGAAGCAGGAGGAGGAAGGAAAAGAGAAAGAGAAAAGCGGGGCACACGATGTATTATCTCTTAGCTGGCCTGCCAACCCAAAATTAAATCCTGTTGATTTAACTTGTTGACTTTACAGGAAAACAAGGCAATAAAACGAAACTTGTCCTAATAAAACCCACTATGATTTGCAAGAGGAAAATGCAGCTGGAAGATCACATGTATTTTAGACATCTGAACTGGAAAATATGCATGAGGAATTGTTCAGTTTGTTTTTTTTTTTTAGTTTTGTCTTTTTTATTTATTAATTCATTCT
Organism: Edolisoma coerulescens; assembly: GCA_013397115.1. Classification (NCBI taxonomy): domain Eukaryota; kingdom Metazoa; phylum Chordata; class Aves; order Passeriformes; family Campephagidae; genus Edolisoma; species Edolisoma coerulescens. The sequence continues at coordinate 206,049 of VWZW01004511.1, read as the reverse complement.
ACTGATGAAACATCCCTTCGGGAATTCCTTTCCTTTAAAAACATCAAACCCTACCTGTACAGCTAAATAAAAGTTTGATTTTTTCCAATTAGTAAAAAAGTAAATGTTATTTGCAAGACAGACTCTCGCAAGTGGACTTTTTTTATACTGCAGAATATTTTAGTAATGCATAGCTCTGTACCTAACCTGAAAAGACCCAATTTTTGCTGTAATTATGCAGGATACAAACTTCACACTGTGTGATTAAAAGGCAGAAAGGCCACAACCCTCTGCTGAAAAATCCAAAATTGGTTTTAGCTGGTCAGGAGGCCAGACAGCAGATTCTCTCAGTTGCTCAAGTCCCTGATAAATCTCCCTGAAGCAGAGCAGTGACATCTCACTCCTTCCATACTCACATAAATTCTGAGATGCCAGACCGTAAGAAAGTCCCTAGGTTAATTTATTTTTAGTCTCAGAAAGACACAGAAAGAGATCACACCAGCACTGGCAATGCCATGTATTAGGACAAAGAACAAAAAAATCATATTTGGGATTGATGCTGTGTCTTGTTCACCTCAGAAATCTTTAAAACTAGGATCCAAAACTACCCAATTCCCAGCCAGCGGAAGGACAGTGGGAATAACGTTTTGCCATATCACTTTCCTTTGCTCATCAGTGAAAGTCAGAGCCTAAGCCACTCAGCCTAACACCCCACAGCCCTCCCCAGCTAACAGGAGAAATTAAAAACGAGGGACAACTCTGCAGCTACAGCTGAACTCCCACATTTTGACTGCATTTTCCCCTCTCACTCCCACTTGGTGATGGGTTATAAAATGCAAATGGCAGCAATCAGTCCCCGAGGTGGCATCCTGCCTGCCTGGCCCGCAGCGTGCTGGTGGCTGAGATAAAAGGAGGTGGCAGCACGCTGTTAATGCATTTACCTTTAAATACCACCCCTGCCCGCCAGTATATCCAAGGGTTTCCAGCCAGTCCCTAATGATCATTTGTCCCCATGGCCATAAAAGCACCACACAGCACACTGGCCTGTCCCTGCCCAAGAGAGGCCCCAGCACTAAAACAGCGGGGAGGTTGCAGGTAAAGAATCCAAATAAATTAGCGCGGAGCAGTTTGTCCGGAGCGCCTGCCCGCCTGGGCCCTGCCAGGATCCAGACTTTGTTCCAGCTTCCCATCCAATCCATCACGTCAGGAACCAGAGTAGGGCTAAAGCAGGGAAAGATGGGAACTGGGAGACGAAACTGAGAGTAGAGAGGCTAAAAGAGAGATGCTGCCATAACCATCTCAAGACACAGCACAAGACATAAAAGAGCCTTTTATTGTGACTCTTCTCCATCCTGAAAGTGATATGGCCAGCAATAAAACAAGAAACCCACCAGTGTGATTCCTGAGCTGAGAGCGATGTAAAAAGCTTGGTTTGAAAGAATAATTACCCAATTTTAATTCACACAAGATATTTCAAGTTAAAATGTAAAAATAGCATAACAACTCCCGCAAATGCTTTTTATGGTGCAGCTGCAAAGAACTGATTGCTATGCAAACTCTTTTTTTTACAACTTTAAATAGCTGTAATTCATCAACACAATTACTATTTTTCCATCTTTAAGTTTATTCCCTGAAAATGATGCCCATTGAGTAAAGAAAGCTCTCTTCTTGGGAAGCTTTTAAAGTTGATATTCAAAGCTGAACTTTAACCTGAGGGAAATAACTATTTCATTGACTCCAGGACAGTGGGGAGGGAAGGAAGGTCTGAAAGGAGGGGAAATATTTGAGAGGAACAACATCACACATATTGAAACTTCACAGTATATTCACATGAATTTGGATGAAAAATATTCAGTAGCTTTATCCAGTCCTAGCTCTGTCCACAATTCAGTTAGTCTTGTCCTGTGATAATCCCTTCTCCTTTCACTGAAAGAAGAAGCACTTAATCACTTAGTGCAGATAGATTGCCAGGAGGTTTAATTAAAACAACTTATTTTAAGTGATCTTAAACAAGAGGTAAATGTATTTATTGTTCTAACATTTGGAGTGGGATAGGGGAGAGAGGAGGAATAACAACCTCTTGGTACTCGGTATCAGGTTGCTCCTTTTATGAGCCATACGGTAGTGATTAGGAAGCTTAGTCCCTAAAAGTTTGCAGTCCAGCTCTGAAGCACACTGTTGGGATTGTTTTCCCATGTTTCCGAGGCTCTGCTCCCTGACATCAATGCAGAAGGCAGCAGTGGGCTGCATGTGAAAATGGTGATGGCCAAAGACATCAGCAGGGCAATGTCAGTTCTGTGCAGGGAGCTTCCTCACCCTGCTCTCCCGGGGAAAGATGTGTGGGCTCTTCCGTGTCTTTCTAGACTCATGACCTGAGATGATATCCCCACATCCAAACCCTTCCAGCTGCCAAAGGAATTCTGATCCTTCTCCAAATGTCTTCAGTCATTATTCACAACTTGCAAGCAAGTAAAGAATAGAACAGGACTTTTTTTTCTGTTAAAACACAGAAAAGCAGAACTCACAAGTCCAACTAGCAGCTATGTCTTGAGATAGAAAGAAATAAGATGATCCCTATCACACTCAGAGTTATATATATATGAAAGTGGATTTTTTCCCCTTGTTTCCAGACTAAGAAGTCATGATTTCTTAACAGAAATCCATTTATTGCAAGAATTCAGTGCTATGCCTTGGACCTTTTAAGGGATGTATTCGTGTTGGGAAATGAAGAAAAGAATCTACACAGCTTCTTCCTTGGGAGAACTTCAGCTGGGATGGCTGGATGAAATATAGGCCTCAAAAGAGCCACTTGAAAGATTCCTGCTGATTTCACTGTGTTTTACCTTGTTAACTCATCTGGATGCTTCACTTACTGCCGGTTCTGCTGGGATAATCCTTGCAGATGAATGGAGGAACTCCAGTTTGTAGCATTTAATAGCACGGCAACACAGTAGCTGGAGCTAGATTCGGTGTCTGAGTCAGTTAAACCTTAATTTAAACACTTAACCGCTGTGTATTTTGAGTGTGGGCCAAGTCTTGTTCGTGCTGAAATTATATGACAGGAGCCGCGCTAAGATGTCAGCTCGAGCTACGTGCTAGAATGCACCGGGGCGTGAAGAGAGCTTGGGCTTGTGCTGGTCCTTAGCCCAAGCTCAGCTTCGTGCCTGCCTGGGGACATCAGTGCCTGTGGCCAGCACTGGGCCACCGAGCCAGCAGTGGGGCCAGCGGGTCAGCAGGGTGTAAGGCCACGCTGATCCCGCTGCCAGTGGCTGCCAGCCTTGAGTACGGGACCTGCTGTGCTCCACCAGGATGTCCATCCCTGGTGCTCCCCGGACTAACCACCCTTCCTCTACAGCTCCGTGTGGGATCCACAGGCTGCCAGCGTGGCAACAAATGTCTGTGGAGGGAGAAAACACAGCAGGGGCCGAGGGCACACCCCACTGCCCAGGTGGCAACCTGGTGTCGTCCCAAGGAGACCCAACTGGGGACACCAGCTTCAAACGATCTCCCACATTGCCATATTTGTGTGAATCCAAGATAAAAGGGCCACTTCAGACCTGGGAGAAGTTAAAGGTTTGCATTAAAAATTGACTGGCTTGAAAATTATGGAGCTTGACAGATGGAGGATGAAAGGCTGCAACAGAAGTAAAACACAGGCCACCACCCTTGACACCGCTGACCACCCCGTTGCTGACAGCTTCTTCCCACAGCCCCGCTCTTAAAGCACTTCCCACTTTAAGGAAATGTATCAGAACACAGGAGTTTATCTGCCCTGACCTCTACCCCCAAACTGAACCCTCTTTCATGTTAATTCTCTTCACAAAACCCACCACATGTAAGGTCCCTGCGGTGCTCTGGCTTATTTGGTTCTCATTATTTGTTGTTGTTGGTGGTGGTGGTTGTTGCTGTTATCCTACAGCAGTTAAGCTCTGATCAAGAAATTCTGGAAGCACATTAAATATGATGTCAGGCTTGCTGCTTTCCACGGGTTTAAGATGGGGAGCACAAGTCACAAGCTGTTATTAAGAGAAGCTTTTAAGAAATAAGAACAGATGAGAATTTTATATTGAAACATGTTAAATCAAGACAAAAACCCAAACTTCTGTGATGGGAAGACTGACAAGATTCCTCTCCTGTATTTGGGTGGCACCTTTCCACAGTTATAGCTTAATAGTTCAGAAACAAAAAAATTCAGGGCCCGATCCTCTGGCACAAATACCACAAATCACAATCTGTCTATTCAGCTTAGGTTCCCCAAAACAAGGCAGGCATTAGGGAAATGAGCTGAAATGAGGGAAATGTTATATTCACACAGTAACAGCCAGGATCATTTGTTCCAGCAGACCGCAAGGACTCTGATGATGACATTTTGACCCCATGATGATGATTTTAACCCCTGTCCATTCTTTGGGTGAACAAAATAACGTTCTGAACAAGACCCCAAAACTTTACAAGGCAACTGAAGAAGGATGCTGTAGTGTAATTTAAAGTTCATCTAGCAGTTCTCCTGACAGTATAAGTGAAGTCACAGCACAGGTGAAGAAAGTTCATTCTTAAATATGAGTGAATGAATGAATGAATGAATGCTTATAAGACCTTTTTTTTTCTCTTTTTTCCCAGAGTTGAATTTCTGCAGATGATTTTCCTCTGTTGCTGACACTTAGATACACACTAATATGGGAGATGAGGGGAGGGACCCTCACACGGAACAGGAAGAACTGAAATAATCACTAAGATATCAGATTGTAAAACAGGAAAGGAGAATGTCATTCCTGGCTTTGCCCTAGTTTTCTGTGTGACCTGGAGCTACTCCTCACAGGGACTGGGAGCAGTAGCTGGCACCGTGGGAAGAAGCCACAAGCAGGGCGACCTGCACAGAGCCTGGGCTGAATTAAACATCTCAGTGTTCTTGAAATAGCCTGGGGGCCACTGGCAATTGTGATGTGCTGGACAGGGAAGCATTTTAAACCCA
>VWZW01004511.1:79677-200992 GCA_013397115.1 Edolisoma coerulescens | reverse complement strand
GGGGGGGAGGATGGGGGGAGCGGGGGTCTAGAAATCCCTGTCCCGGCTGCACTGAACAGATGTCAGACCAGGATGTTTGCCCAAAACCCTCTCCCAAATATATACAGCTACATTTCTTCCTATCAAAAACCAAAACAAACAAAGCGTAAAGCAAGCAATAACAGAAAACAGAGCAGAGTTTACTCTCACAGTCCAGACAGATGATACAGCTGAGCTAATCTAAAGCATCCCTACTGCCAGAAGGGGACAATTCTCCCTTTACTCCTTCCCCCTTATTTCCTCTTGATCCAGTCCCTCCCCTCTGCTGCTGTGTCAGCTCTAAAGCTCATTTGACTGGACAGTGAGAGCCTCAGATCACAAACCCAATGAAAAACTGATCCATCAAAACACAGTTTTCTGCAAGATTAGTGGGTTAAATTGCCTCAGCATGTGGTCAGAGGAAAGCAGGACCTGCATGAGACAGGGACTGGGATCAGGGCTGGAGAGGGAGGGAGTACTTGGCTGTTGGAGAAGGTAACCTGTGCCTCTGATTCAGGATATGCAAGCCAGATTTTATTCCCACCTTTAATTGGTGTTTTTTCAGACCCAGGAATACGTACAGGGGAACAAGGCTCCTATGCTTTTATTTTTACTGCATTTTCTTCCAGCCCTAGTGCCAACACACCACCGTCACTCTCCAACTTCCCTGTCCCAGCCAAGGGAGAAGTTGTCACACTGCACACAGGAACATCAGTGATTAGAAGTAGCTGTCACTGACACTGAGCTGGGAGCCCAGTCCCTCCTCATGCCATGGTTTACATTTCTCCCAGGAACTGATGGAGAGGCTGAGGACCTCATCTTTCCCATCACAGACGTGTCCAAGCTGATGATCAAAATCACATCTTGAATCTCTCTCAATCTCTGGTGGAGTGGAGAGAGAACTTCCTGTTACCCGGCATTTGTATCCTTTCCGGTCCTTGGTGTAGGGACTGGAACTCCAGTGCATGCCCCTCTCCTTCCCCCTCCCCTCCCCAATAAATGCCATCCCTGCAAGGTTACACAACAACTCTTACTTGAAATACATCTCCTGCTTCCCAAATTAAAGATCAGCTCAGCGGGCTGTGGGCTGTAGGGACTTAAACTCTCTAAGCAGTTTAAGTCAGTCTGCAGCTAAACAGGGATTTTGAGAACCTAAGTTTGCAGCTCGTGGACGGGACAGAGCCTTTAGGCACCTGGGCTGCCCACCCTGTCAATCTCCCACTTTGTTAGACAGCAGAGGAGGAATCCGACTCCTTTGTTTCTCAAAGCAATTATTGTCACTGTGATTTTACACCATAGAAGGACGCAGTGCTTAAGGAACAATGATTCAACGTGCTAAAGGGTGTTTTTTCTTTAAAGAAGAAGCTTAAAAAAAAAGTATTGCTCTTCAGCACAACATGGCACTTGGACACGGGACCACCAGGGTGATGGGGATGTTTTTCCTCTCCATTCATCCATTTTTAAATCCATAAGTTGCTATAAAATGAACAGATGCTATTAACACTTCAGTGGATTTGTGCGGAAACTGTGATTCACCCTCAGCAGCCAGTTAGTATAAACACGTGAGATTGCCTTCAATCTGCTTCCCAAGCCCTAAGAGGGCTCACAGAGTCAAAAAAAAAGACATTTTTGCAGAAGATCCTTCTGGTTGCACAATCAGAATAACTGTCTAATTTAATCATGGATGCCAGTTGCTTGTAGCTGAATAGCAAATGTGGCTTTTGCTGTGGTATTTGCTGTGGAATAGATGTGAAATAATTGCTCCAGGTAGGAATGAAGGTGGAATCCTTCGATCACTGAAGCCTGGAAGAGGTAGATGGTTTTATATCTATATTCAGAGAAATAACTGAAGTATAAGCTTGGCCTATGTCAATGAAAGAATGACACAAATGACCAGAAATCTCCTGAATCCCAAACACACAAGAGAATTTTATCACCAGCATTTTCTAAACTGTGAAAAACATAGGAAATAAAAAAAAGTAGAAGCTGTTATTCAGATGGGCACTGGAACAAGAGGATCTTTTCTAAACCATTTCAACTTCTGTAATCATTCTAATGCCTAATTTATGCTCTGTAATGGTGAACTTAGAGGGCACAGGTGGTTTTTTTGTGGTCAAAGCCTGGGACATCCCATCATTTTACTTTAATCCTGGCACTGCAAAGTTTCCTGCATGGCCTTGGTGAAATGTCACATTATGGTTCAGCCCCCTACCCCTGAAAATGAGCTTAATAACATCATTTACTCTCTCCATTGCACTGTTCAGATTATTCATGGATTTTTCAGGGTAAGAAAACATCTGCCATATGGCAGCAAGCACCAAAGAGCCCTGTCTTTAACTGCAGGCTCTGGGCTTTTCTATGGCACAGATAATTCTGACTTGGAATAGCTGTTTTGGGGCAGGATAATTGTTCTGCCACAGCGAATTGCCAGGAGTGGAGACAACTGGTCCAAACACGCAGATGAATGAAAAGCCATTTTTGGGTGTATTCGAGAAGATGCTGTTTGAAAAAGACATTTTCAGAGATCTGCTGGATGCTGGGGCCAAAACCAAATGGAAATGTTTCTAAAGTAGGTGATAGCCTGGTGGCTGAGGCATTCCTCTGTAATGGTGGAACACAAAAGAGGGAGAGCTGAGTCCAGGTCACCCGTTCCCTAAGGAACTGGTCCAACAAGCACCAGATCATTTCCCAGCACCTTTTTGCCTTTTTTGGTGAAAAAGTCCAAACCATCTTGATTCTGTCCTGCTAATGAACGGAATACTTTCTGAAGCTTTAAAACCTTGGCAGGACAGAAAAAACACCTCGTCTCCTCTCTTAATTACAACTACAACTCCCTAACACAGCGCAAGCCGAAAATCCCTTGTGTTTGTGCCTGGCCACTGGAAATATCACAGGTATGAAAAAATTTCATGCAATTATGGGATTCGGGGCACTTCCCAGACTTTTGCTCTTTTCTCTTAATTGTCAGGTTCTGTTCAAATACATGAAGTCTGTAGCTCTTTCCTTTGTGTGAATAGCTTTCTCAATCCCTATACAACTTAATATTCTGTTGCCCTATTAAGCTAGCCATGCAGAAAACGGTTTCTAGCCAAATAATAGGAATAGCAAACGTATGAACTCTATACCTCAATGAGGTGTTAACTTCAAAGCCTTGTTATTTGGGAGTTGGGGCCATTTAAATGCTGACATTATTAGGCAAGGAAGTCTAAGAAACAAGCACTCAGTGGGAGTCAACGATCTTTTTAAAAAGCATTTTCTTTATGCTCATCACACCCCAATTCATTTAGGATGGGCTGCTGTTCTATGCCTACACGTTTCCTAATTAAGACTTCTTTCCTTGCCATAATGTTTAGGTTGGAAGGAATCTGAGGCTCTCCGTGTACCCCCTTCATGATTGGCATATTTTTTTCTTTCCCCTCTCCCATCTCCCTGGTTGTAATTACATTACAGTGGCTTATCTCTCCATCAAAGGATGGGTAAGTGGTCCCTTTATAAACCTGCTCGGAGCAGCTGTTGGCCAGTCAGGGAACACTGAGGCCTGACCAGAGCTACACTTTCCCCAAAGGGCTTATCTATATTGTGCCTCATTGAATGCGATGTGAATCGGTGTAGACAAGAACAAATAGCATTCAGCACATGTCAGCTAAGTGCAGTTTTAGCCTGGCCTCATCAGTGTTTAATCATGATTAGCTGACATGCACAGTTTATTGTGGTCTTCACCAGCCAACATATTGTGACCGGTGTTACGTCAATTACTCAGTTACCCAAAATTGCATTCAGACATGATTAAACCCTTCCATTTGTATGGCTCTGTGGAGACTTGGCAACACAAATTTGGCTCTTTGGGACCTGGGTAGCCAAGGCTCACATCTAGGTTTGGGCCTGACTCTTGTCACAGGATGATGCAAAGCCTCTGGACTATCCACTCAGCGACAGCAAGGCATGGCTGCAATACGCACAGGGATCTCAGACTGGCTGCAAGCTAGGTCTGAGTGCTCAAAGCAGTGAGGTCAGAGCACCACAGGCTTCAGCTGGCAAAGAGGCAAATAATTGCTCCTGGTTCCAGGTAGGGAATACCATTTGTGCCTTACCCAAATCCCAAGGTGTTGCAGCTTTCCTGCTGCAAAAGCCACGTTAGCTCTGCAGAGCATCCTGCAATGCCACACCTGGCTGCAGCGTGGGACAGCCCAGGGAGGAAGGTGCTAACTGAGGCACTGCCAGAAACTGTCTCAGTCCTGCTGGGAGAAAAAGTGGGATTTATATTCTAAACATTATGAAATGATGCTCCTTTACTCCTTAGACTCTTGCATCGCTAGCATTTAAATCAGTTCTGCGCAGACGCGCTGAGTGAGCCCCACATCTGCAGCAGCAGCACAGAGTCCTTCTCAGGTCTCACTGGAGCTGCCCATTCATGTGCACGAGATCAGCTTCATGTTTGCCCCATTCAAGCCTAATTCCACCTTTGGTTCCAAAAGCAGTACACCCTTGGCAAAACACTCTGCTGATACTAATGGACTCAGAATTTTCTGTGTGCTCGGCATCTTTCTGTAACTCAACGTTCACATCCAACTCACCAGCAATAGCCTAGGCTTTTTTCACTTCTTTGAACTCTTTCTAGAAATCACATGGCACCAGGTGAATGGCAGAAATCATAATATATGTTTTTCTGGCCCAAATCACTTGCAAGGATTTCACAGAGGCATAGTAGGCAGTCGATATCTTTTCAGCTGGAGTCCCCTTTCTACTTTTGCACCCAGTAACGACATAGCCAATGTATATATTATCCATTTTTTTTTCCAGAAAGGAAAATGTCCTATGGCCCCTCCTGCTTTTGCTGAGCTTGCATGTTGTGGGGTCGATGGGAGATCACCTCTTCTAGCGGTGCCCGTTCCTCCCAGTGCAAAGACACGTGGTTTGGGAACAAAAGGCATTATTCAGCCCCTGGGAGCAGAACACTGGCATCTATGTTTTACAGACTATTTGAAGCCTGAGATTTTTAGGGGTCAGCAGCCTCCCCAACCCCTGTGCTCATTTTGCTGGCACCCCTTGGGCAGGACAGCTACAACAAGAGCAGTCTTTCTGAAACCTGGGGATCCTCAGGCTCCCAGAACTGGCAGTTACTGTGTGCAGGGAAATTCTAAGTCATGTACAGTTGAGGCCACATCTGGTGTGAAATGTATTTACCGTAAGCACCCCGACCACACTGAGGCAATGTTTAAAAGCTACAACATTTTCAACTAAAACACCATGAATCAGTCATCTGCTCTCTACATTTTTTCCTTCCTAACGCAGCAGATTGCTGAAATATTCATGCATACATTTTCTTTCCTAATCTTCCTCTTCCTCCCAGCCTGAATCTGAGGAACAGGAAAGTGTAACATGCAAACCCAGAAATATTTGTTATATTTGGATGTCTGGCTATAGCTCCCAGTTGTGGTATCGCTGGACGATTCCAGGCAAAGAGAAGCAAGCTTTGCTCACCAAAGTTAAAATCTGGCACCGATTCTGCTTTTGCTTATTTTGGTATAAAGCAGGAATTTCTCCTCTTTAGTCAGTAGAGTTGTACCATGAGGGTAAATTAGAGGGGAGGCAACTCAGCGTGTAATAAACAGGAGCGAGAAAAGAGAACCCTGCGGGAGGTGAATATGAATTGGGTAATTTGAGCAAAATAAAATAACCCACAGGGATAAACTGAAGCTTTTTTGCTAAAAAAAAAAAAAAAAAAGGACCAAAACTGCCCTCACTTGGTCCAGGACTATCAGGTTTCAAGCCTGATAAATTCAACAAACTTTTGAATCACCAGGTAAGGAGCCTAAGAAGATTTTCCTGCCAATGTGCTGAGCAACTTCATCCGCCTCTGTCATTGCCATTCCTGTGCCTGATCCAGGCAGGGTCCCTAGAACCTGTGCATGGATATGGTGCCAGTTGTATCAACGGTTTTGGAAAGTAACAGACATTAGGAAAAGAGCCACGAGATGAACTGAAAGGTACAAAATCAGGAAAGTGCACTATCAACCTAACAAGGAGAAGGTTTGGGGAAAATAAATGTGGGAAGCAGAAAATGCAACAGGCAGATCATCAACGTAACTGCTGTAAGTATTCCTGGAATCTGAAGTGAAACAACACTAGACTAAAAAGACAAGCCTGCATTTCAATTATTAAGCATTAGGTCCTATCTCCTCACCTCAGTATTGACAGCTGGGATATTATATTAATTGTGTTANTATATATATATAATTATATTATATTGTGTCTCAGGCTGCCTCTTGTAGATCAGGGTTATGCTCACGTTATTACTTCAGATATTGTCAATTTCTCAACTGTTCCAGCAGAAATGCCCAAGTATAATATATTTCTCCAAATTATTTCTGACAGGAGCTAATCCAAGGAAGTTCTGTAGTTTGCACCACAAAGTGGGTAGGAAAGATGAGCATGAAGTGTCATCACATGAAGGATTTCTGGATTCATAAACTGATTATTCCCATTTTATAGAGGAGTCACTGAGTGGTTTTGTCCTATGGCTGTAAATGGAGGCTCCAAGAAAGTCCTTGATAAGAACACTGCCCTTGAAACTCTGCTAATGCTCTGTCATCAGCTCAGGCTTCCTCCCAAAAGATGGAGGTGTTTAACTAGCCAGCTGGGGTCCGACTGCACTCATTTGAGCTCTGTTCTGGAAGGTGCCTGCCCCTGCAGCCAGAGCCCACCACCTCTCCGTGCCACCATGAGCACCTTCACACCACTGTGGTTATTTACCCGAGGACTGATTTTGGGAAGGGGTACCTTTTCAGAGTCACAGTTGCACCCAAACTATGAGCTGTGGCAGCCAGGCTCGCTGGGAGAGCCAGATCAGTGAAAAAACATGAATTAAGGATAGGCCTGGCCTTAGTTTTAGGGGCTGTCTCATCCTGGTTTTGACTGACTTTTCCCCCTGCAAAGTCCTATCCCCAACAGTGCCTCCTGTCGTCAAGGCCTGCCCTGAACTGCTCTATCAGCAAACCTTCAAGCCTCACAAAGCAAAAAAGAGCACATGAATTAGCTGAAATAAAAGACCTTGGCCAGATTGCTTTGTTGGATAAAGCACCTTTGTTGCAAGAATGTGGGAAAGGAGAGTCCAACCACAGCTCATCCAGATTCCTTAGACACACACGCCCAGTGATATGTATTTGTGAATATTTTCCACATTTATATCTGCTAACCAAAGTAACCAGTTTTTACTTGTTTAATTACTGCCGAAGAAAGAGGAACTGTCAGTGCTTTAAGAGTTATGCCAAAGCACAGGGTGGGTTCTCTCTGATTCATATGCTGCATGGCTACAGAAACCAAGACCCAGCATCAGGAATGCCAAGCAGTTAAAAAAGCAGCAGTCCAGCTCTATGGCATAATTTTAATCTAACTCCCTCGTTAAATTAATGTTTTTCCTAACTTTCCCAGCAATTTAGCAGTGTATCAGCCATTTTATCAAAACACAAGGAAACAGGAAGACCTTTGGGGGGTAAAAGTGTGGGACCTAACAGACTGTGTTATGCTAATGAAGTTTTACTCCTCTTATTTTCCAAGTGAATGAAAGTCATCCCAGCTCTGACTCTCTCTTTAGCTTCATTGGTACACAACATTACCACAGGAAGTAGATTAAATAAATAAGTATTATTTTTTTTTTACCAAAGTGGAAAAAATCCCTTGTGCTTTGCACACAGAAAGGCATGGAGGTGACCTATATGAAACCTTTCTGAAAATCACCACCACCATTAAAAACCCAAAATCCTCGTAGCCCAGAAAATTTCCAAGAAACTTGGTGGATTTTGGTCTTTCCATTCCCAGTGAAGAGACAAGTTGATGGAAGAGGAAGGTGAGGATGCCAGCTACCTCCTCTATATATCCAAAAACTGGTCCTAAATCTTACAGGAAGAGAGGGAGATGATACACTACAAGAAAGAAAATTTGGTGTAATATTCCATGGACATTTGAGTGGATTAGAATCAGGATGGAAAATGTACTCTAACAAATGACATCTGCACCTGGCTTTGGGAGGATTTACACCAGGCTATAAGGAGACACACAGGGAAGCAGACACTTCTGGATGCACAGGAATGCCGTGTTCAGCCTTGAGGTGAATTTGCAGGATGATCCTGAACCCTCCCAGAGGCCTGAAATTTCTGCCCATCCATTTTGTTCCCATGCATCTTATCTCTGTCTGGTTTTAAACTACAGGATTTAACCTCCTTGCTCAGTCTTTCCATCTGCAAATTGCAAAGAGCAATATTCACCTTTCTTGCAGAAAAGGATTTTAGGATTAGAGAGATGAGAGCGCTGCCTCTGACCATGGAAAAACCCCAGGCAGATGCACAAAAAAAAGTCAAGATTTTGATGTAGGATGGCCACCGCTACATGCACTGTGGAATGAAGGAATGGTGGGCAGGAAAAGAAAGACATTTCTCCTGGGACCTACAAAAGTAGCTGTCTAAACCCAGAGATTTCACATCTAGAACCACACATTTGATACCCCTTTATAAGCCCTCCTGCAATTTACTCGTCACAGGATCCAAGACAGGCAAATTAACTTAATTACAACCATCACACACTTGAGAAAACTGGGACACAGCAAAGAAGCAGCTCATTGTCACCACTGGCCCTACAGCCCAGACCTTTCTGATGGGTAAATCACTCGTCAGAAAACACCAATCCAAGTTTTACTTTCCTAACATAGGATTCAACCCAACACCCTGAGATTGGCCAAGTGTCCCTGAGGTTATTCAGAGGTAAACCAGGGTTTGTTTTATTCGTTTTGAGTGAAATTGCACTGATGAAACGGTGTTGGAGAGAGAAGGGTTTAGTTCTGCAAATCTTGCACCTTGCAAGTTCAAGTAGCCCGTCTAGACAGTGTATTTTATGCTGTGCTGACATGTACAGAGAGGAACAGTTGAAGCAAGGAGCCTCTTATCCATGATTTGAGCAGGAACAAGAAGGATACTCTTCAGGTGTGTTTGTTATATCCTCCGATACACTGGTGGTGCCAGTAGGAGTTTCCCAGGGCCACGTTCCAAATGCACTTGTGCCCAAATTAAAAGTGACTCCCCTGGACTCAATTATCCCAGGTCTTCCCTTTCAATGTCTAATTAGGGACCAAATGATGTTGTCACAGCTGTGTTCACAACCAGTGTCCAGCACAACATGATTCCTTTCTATGGTAAGTGCAGTTTTTGGGGGCTGCATTACTCATTGTTCAGGAGATAAGTGATAAATTCATGGTCAGGGAATATACAGCAACAAGTGAAGGCACAGTCAAACCAACATGAGAGAAGCAAAACAAATTCTGAAAGTGGCTTTTTCTTAATAACAGCTCCCACCCAGTAGAAAAACTGTCAGTGGTGAGGACCTATTAGGGAAAACTTGCATCACCAGAAAAGTTGTCCCAGAGAAAATTGCTGTCTAGGGAACTGCAGAGGAGAATCCAGTCCTTTTTCTGCCCTGAGCATATCAGGTTTTGAGGATTTTGTGCAAGGCTTGAAACAATTTCCAATGCTAAATGTGAACAAGGCTTTCAGATAGTCGTGGCATGTTGGGATGTAAAGACCGAACGAGATCCGTTTACACAAGCAAAATGGATATTTAAATAGAAAGCAGCCACCATCAAAAATGTTTTTAAAAATGCTGTTTTGGTTAACGCAACATACTGTACTTCTGCCAACAAAGGCAGTTTCTGATCAGGACATGCCGTGCTTTCCTCTGGAGATTTTGCAGGCAGGGTGGTCTTCCATGAGGGACGGGAAAGGGCTTAGTTAACATTACACATCCTTCACGTATGCAGGCTGGTAAATGTAAGGCATTGCAGCTGTGCAGTTTGTCACCAAAAACCAAGCTGAAGGGAGTCTAAATGCAGGAGACCGACGGGAATATGACCCAGCCACTCTCAACACCTTTGATTCTCCCCTTACATAACAAAGCAACTTCTCCTGCATTCGTGCAGCCTTGGTCTTTAGAGAGAGTGGTCAGATGGTAAAGACAGGGAACAAAAAGGGACAGTGCAAAAACACCCTAATAAGTGATTTATTATTTTCCCATAGACCACAAAAGAAGCCTGCAGTCCCATTATGCTACATTACTTCTATTTTGATAGGAAAAAGCTTTGGCACTGGAAGAAGACTGTGCTTTGTACCACAGAGATCTAAATCCATTCCGGAGGCAGGACCTGCTCTAAAGACCTCAGCTTCCTCTGTCTTTACAGATGCCTGTAGAAATCACCTCTGTGCAAAGGAGGGGTGTAGCTGGCAAATCGAGTGGATTTCAGAGGGATAACATATTGCTTCTATTTAAGAAAGCATCCTCGACCAGTGCATGTTTAAACCCAGTGAGACCTGAGCACAGGCTTAAAGCTAAACATATGCTGAAGTCTGTTCCTGAAACAGATACACGTGAGGAAACACTGATCAGCTGGAGTTTGGGATTCATTCTCTGGTTCATGTCCTCTTTTCCTCCTAGAATTTCTAGAGTTTGAAATGCAAAGAATCCATCTAAGCCAATAGGGAGATGTTTATGTAATTATATGTGTGTGGCAAGTACAAAGAACCCATTTCAATATCATAAACATGATGGTCACCTTCCAGGTTAAGCAATTTACTAAGATAATTTGTTTTTATATTGACCAATCTTTAAAAAAATCTGCTGGAAAGTTGGAAAATTCGTGTCTCTCTTGGAGAGGTGAAGCAAAGTAATCAAGCCATACTATCTCACAGGTACTGATTCCAAGAAAATAGATATTACACCTATCATCCATATCATTAATGTCATTATTATCAGCAGTGTTTTCCACGCTGTGCAAAGCAAGCATTTGAAACAGGGCATGGATATAAGATTATTATACCATTAGAACCATTCTCCTTTACTTCTGTGATTGAGACTAGAAAGATTTAGAAAACCTGTTTATCAGATTTCCTGAATTCCAAAGGTTTTAGCTGTAAAAATTCAGCTCCGGCAAAAAGGAATCATTTAGGAAAAGATGCCATCATTTTTCCAAATCTCAGCCACGGCGTATTCTGAAAGAATTTCCACTGAAATGAATGGGATTGTTCACAAAGTCGAGTCTATTCAGCATACATACAAGTGAAAGAATGCTGCACGCAATTTTGAGGCATTTTCCTACTCCCTTTTTCCCAAGTTACAATATAGTCAAGATGGCCACTTCACTTTTCAGGCTCACAGCTTGGAGTGCTGCTCCAAAAGCGTATTCCCAGCTGAGATGGGATCTCCAGCAAGTGGGATCAGCACATGACTGAGCACTTCCAAGAGCACAGATGGACGCACAGCCCAGGCCATGGCTACTTCCAGTTAGGAGTTTGTGACCTGTCACATTCCTGCAGAGACTGTGTCACCATCCCTCTTCTCTTCCACTTCCTCGGATTTGCCACATCTTTTGGCAGAACCTCCTCCCAGCTGGAGGCTTTAGAGGATGAGTGAAGTGGTTGGGATGGACAGGAAGGGTAACCTGAATCAGCAGCAGCTGAGGCAGCACATCTGCCCACACACAGAACCTGGGCAGCAGTGCTGGAAATCTCCTGTGTGGGATCCAGCTGAGGGCATCTTCAAAGCTGCTGTTCCCATACATCAGCAGCTATGGGGAGGAGGAATACACAGCCCCATCCCAAACTAGGATGATCCCATTTAAGGCTGAGGCATCCCTGCCATATTTAGTCACCAACACAGAGAAAGAGTAAGGATTTACACGTTGTACACAACAGTGGGACCATCAATAGGGTTACAAACCAAGTGCTCCTCAGTTACACCGTGACTTTGCTCACTTAATTCTACCTAATTCAGGTCCTTCCTGGAAGCCTTTGAGACATGATGAAATCTCCTTATTCTCTAGCTCCCGTTCACCTCAACTCCATGAGATACATACCAAGCTCATCCCGCAGTGACCTCCACAATCCACGCTTGGCTCTCTGCACCTTGTGCTGCTCTTTCAAGTCTGTCAGCTCATTACTCTGCACACAGGACAGAAAAGCCCAAAATCTTGTCACTGCACAACCGTAACCTGCTTTTAGACCTTTATCAGGCATATATTCACACCAGATGGCCTACCTGATGCCACAAACCATGAAAATCTATCTTGAATTTCTTTATAAAACACTGAAATTGCTGGGGGTTGTACCAAGCAGCAGGTACCAAAATTCTGAAATTAAACAATTGCAAAGTCTGTGTTGCAAAAATAACATGTGGTGATACCAGCTTTGGAAGACTAGAGAAATGAGGCACAGCTACAACCTGCTCACCTTGGACAGTCTTGATGGAGCACTCATGTAAACACAAGGACACCCAAAAAGAACACGTTCATTACAATTTCCTGGACGAAAATTCTCAAACTGCTACAGAAAACACCAAGATTTTGGGGTACTCATCCGAAACATAGGATAGAAGAAGAGCTGTTACAGTGTGGAAAAGTTGTGCTTGGAAATCCTTGGAATTCTACAAGCCCCAGCCAGGTATTCATGAAAACAGAGGAGGAACTTGAAGGAAGAGGAAAGTCATGCTTAACAACATGTCTTTGGTACTTAATAAACCATTAGCTTTTGAGATATATGCATCTCATTTACATATTTACATATTTCATAAGCCACAGATATTTACCATACAGGGCTTTGCTCTTTTGTTCTTTTTTTTTTCATAATGCTATTTCAGAAAACTAAATTTAATAAGTTTCTGCAATAAAATTTTCCCCTCTGGGTTGTATACTGAAAAGCACAAAATAATTAAGAGGTCTGACTCTCTGACTTCCTGAGACTGCTGTCATTACTAAATGAATGAGGTAATTTTGTGATGAAAATCATTCTTAGAAGAAAAATATCCAAATATTAGTATCTCCCTACTTTTTAGTAGGAATGGGTGACGTTAAATTCTTGCTGCACTAACTGCTCTGAAATACTGATGTAAATTGATAAAACCAACCCAAACTGATCTGATTTGGTTCCCCTTTTTTTTTTTCTAGACGGTGGAAATTTTTTTTTTGCTTTTTTCCTGACTCATGAAAGACACCAGACAGTGATGTGGATGATGTGGTGAAAGCTCTGAAGAAAAAAATCTGCTTAAGTCAAGGAATAGGGGAAGTGGTCACTCTGCGAGGTCATTTTCCTGTGAGACTCTGTGACAGCTGGAGAAAATTAACCAAAATATCTGCATTCCAGAGAGGTATAAAAAGAAGAAAGAAAGGGAGGGGAGGGGGTCAAATGTCTTGTGGAAACCTGTAGGAACGGCAGTGGCATTTTCTATATGGGCTCGCTCAATCTGGTTTCCTGACAAAATTCTACAAAAATAGGAGGAGATTTTTAAAGTCTCAGAGGGTAGTCAGGCAGCCAGCTCCCTTAAAAGTCAGCAGGACATTCATTAAACTTGAACAGATTAGCTGCATTGGATCTTTTCTCTGATGCTGGCACAGGGACCACACAGAAATCCTATTCCTAACACTTTATTACCATTTAAAGCTTTACAGATCAGTCACACTTCCAGAGTGGGAGAGCTTGGAAGACAGCAATAATACCAAGGTAATCAGATGGATTCTTTGGTTTCCATGTTTATGTTTCAAGGAAATAGCCAGTGAATGCCAAATTTGCTTCTACACTGTTTCTGAATCCCCAGTGTTGCTTTTGTTTCGTGATAAAGTAAAACTAAAATTTTTTCGAACATTTTAAAAACTGATTTGTATTCTTTTAAAAATCTCACAGGTTTTTGTGTCATATTTCACCCAGGCCAGAACCAAAACTGGACTTTAAAGCCCAAAACCTGTCAAAATTAGTGTATTTTTGTGAAACATTGTGACTCTGACAGATTTAATATTAATTGAAACCATACCTTCCCACCTTCAGAGCGCTTCCATCCCTGTGCATCCTCTGGTCATTTCAGACTACTCTGGAAAGAAAAAGAACAGAAAACAAAGTGTCTTTGAGGTGAAGTAGCTCGCTGTTGTAAATTCAAGCAATGAAATCAATTCATGCATGAGGGATTCTGAGGTAACAAAACTCTGCCCAAGTCCCTCTGCAGACCCAGGCTCAGGCACTCCCTCAGCGTGAGCCAGACAGACAGACGGACACAGGCAGGACTCGGGAGATGACATCCACAAGTCAAATTAAAGGGACTCAAAAGCAGAATTAAGATATTATTTCAGAATCCCAGCCACTACAGTTGAGGTGAGGATTTCAAAACAACACAGCTCTCATTTGGGTAACTAAATTTTACAGACCAGTCCATATCTGTGACCTCCCACTTCAAGATACAGAGCCAGATGTCCCTCTGAAAATCCATCTACCTCTTGAGCTTTTTTGGGAGGCTGAGCCTTTCCAAAAGCCCTGTGCTAAAATCATAAGCCTTTCTGAAATTGCTGAAAAAAGGCAGAAAGACAGACAAATGCTACAAAGAACTTCGAGACATCACAACCTGTACCAAGTTATCTTCAAGTGGAGAAGCAACCACTTCACATCTGCAGCAAGGCTGTGCATTGTGGTGAGGTCTGGACATTCCCTGTTCACTGCTGGTTTCACATTCATTACATCCAGGATAAAATGGCCTGACTTTTAGTCAGCCAAAGCAGAATCTGCAGAGAAAGTTGCAGAAGGACTTCACGTGGTCTCCAAAACCTATCTCAGCAACGCTATATCCTTTCTGTTGCAAAACACCACCAGTGTCTTTTCCTTTCATAGCTTGACCACTTTGTTTGAAGTCTCTGTCCACAGCTATCACAATGTCACTGCTCTTCGTTTAACCTGATTTTCTCAGGCAGTTTATCTAGTTTGTGGAGCGAAAAGAAAACAGTGTCTGATTTAGGGAAGACAGATTTGTTTGGTTTTGTTTTCTAAACAAATTTTGATTTGCCCATTCTCTCTTTTCCTTTATCCTTCAGATGATAAATAGCTGTGAGGGAAATAAGAGAGCTCCAAAAGGAGAAAAAAAATAAAAGGATGTGGAAATTTGCATTACTAACTCCATTTAATGCTAATGTCATGTTGTGTTTGGAATCTGATGTAGATATTGTCCAGGTAGCTACAAAAAATTTCCCCAGCTATTTAGAGAACAGGTAATGGTTTAAAATAAGCATAAAATGGTCCAAAATCACACCTAAAACTGAACTTAACCAATTCAAAACTCAGTTAACTCTAAAACACGTTGAATTAACTTCCTTTTTAAGGAAGTGTTTCATTCTTGCACTTCTTGTTTAATTTTTAAATGGACCAGAAGCAGAAGTTCAAAATGCCACATGAAGCCTTGCTTTCATAAGATTGCTGCTTGACCTTTACCTCAGTGGGATTCAGAAAATTCCAGATAAACTATTTAGCTTGCTATCTGAACCAAAATGCTGAACTTTTGAGGATTACTCAGCCCCCTATCTTTACCAGACACCTTTTTTACCGATTAGTGCCTCTAAGCCATCATAAAACCTCCCCCCACACTGGGGATTTTCTTGACCTGGTCATGGCTGTGTTTACTCCTGCCATGGAAGTGGCAAGTTTGCCAGAGCAGCTTTCCTGGGTACTTTGACCACTTATTGCTCTTCATAAGGAAGGAGAAGGGAAGTAGTTCATGAGAAACTTCTTGGTACTTGTCGTATTTTTCTCTCTCAGTACTTTTCTGTGGTTAATTTGATTAATTTTTAAAAGGTAACTATTGAAATGCGTTCACTGACATCCTATTATCTGTGGTTGTTTACATATAGAGGACAAATCCTGTCCTCCACTCGAAGCCAAAATAAACAGATCTTGTACAGGCAAGTTCCAAACTGTCCGAGGGTGCTGGATTTTTTACCACAGGCTGCAGAACTGTTTGATGCCTATTCCTGCACCCCAGGTATGCTTTTTTTGCAAAGATGCTGTGTTTCCTAGAGAATCTTCAGGCACAGTGAGTAGCTTTCAGCCTTGACTGAAGCAATGTCAGCTTAGCAACGTTTCACTTTTACGTTTTTCATTAATAAAGAGAAGAAAGACATGACAACATTAAAAGAAGATATTTGGCCTATTTATCTACCTTGACTGTGAGACTGAAAAGCACTGTAAAAGGCTGGGTGATCTGACTTCTTAACCTAACTCAAGGCGCCATTTTCAAATTATCTCATTTTAATGAGTGGATGAAGTATGCAAAAGCCCTTCACACCTTTCTGCTAAGGTGTGCAGTATCTTCATACCAGATAATTGCAAGTACAAAACGATACAAAATTATATTTTAAAAAGACACAGAATAATTCACTAACCAGCCTCCTAATTCTTCACTGAATTCTGTGTTTGAAAATCTACCAAGTCTTCCTCAAACAAAAATAATTCTTAGAGAATTAGCTGTCAATAGATATATATATACCAAAATTTGTAAGAGTGTCCTATTCAGGAAAAACCCAACACTTTTGTGCTTCAAATGAATATATTTAAAACCAAATATATCAATCTGAGAACATGTATTTGATAGAAGCACGAAGAGTATTAATCTGTGAATCTCTCTGCAGCAGAGCTGAAAACCAAAATAAACGTACAATTAAATGTTACCAGTGCTTGTCATACAGGGTGATGTTCTGGTATTTGCTTTCAGGTAAGAGCATTCCTCATCATAAATTTCTTTCTCCTGGATTATCATTTTAAAAAGAGATAAGAAGCTTTTGAATTATTTTCTGCTACTAGGAAGGTGAGTAGATTGTATAACTACTTTTGTTCCATGGATCAATCTCCATTTCTTTGCGTACAGGGTAGACTTAAAATGTTACCATTAGCAATTTACACCCACTTGCTGGCCATAAATAACTTTCCAGGTCCAAGGCAGTGGATTGTAAAACTGCTGACTTCACTGCTGGAGCACTACAGAAGAGAAGAAACTGGATGAGACAGAGCAAGTCCTAAATGCCTTCCATAATTAACAAACATGGCAAGACAAGTTATGAAAAACAAAGGAAGACTGGACAGATTTATGCTTGGAGTCTGGTACTTTTGAAGGTCTGTCCGACTACAAAAGTCTCTTTTGATCTACATTAATTGAAAGCACTCAAAATTCAATCACACGTTTGCAGCCACGTGTTTAAAACTGACTCCTAATCTTGCATCTATCCGTAACTCCCTGGTCAGGCTGGAATGCCTTCCTTCTGCAGAGGACACAAGTCTAATGAGAGCTGTCTTTAGTTCCAGCTGGAGAGCTTCGTGGTTGTGGCCTCAGAATTCCCTGCACTCAATCCTGAGTGGCATCCACGATGATAATCATCCCGGATCTCTGGCAGCTCACGGCAGCAGCCGCCTGTGGAAGCAACAAGACCTCTGCGGATGAAGACACTCGTTCCTGGTTTGGTTTCTCAGGGTAATAAGAGAACAGGATTCAGCTGGGTGTGGCACACTGCTTCCCGAGCTGCTCTGAGATGGAGGGAGCAGCATCTCCCTTGTTTTTTTGGGAGGCAGGAGATGGAGTTCACAGTTTGCAGTGGCACTGGTCAGCAAAATGGAACCACCACGAGTGTGCCTGTAGGGAGATGCAGCCAGCCTCGCCTTTGACCAGGTAAAGGAAGGAAGAATAAGGAATCAAGAGACCACATTTATTCCCAAGGTTGCTCTTAGATGAAAACCTGCAGTGCAAACCTTAAATCCCACCAGACAACAGGACTCCATCTCACGTGACAGGGACAGGTCAGAGAGGTGCTTGCCCAGATCCACTAATCTGCACCAACACTGACTGCAGGAGCAACATCCAAGCCCAGCTTTGAATCTTTTCACAAGCCAAGCCATTGTGTGTGTTATATCCAAGATTCATGGACCCCTACCCTTTTAGATCCCCCCCAAAACATTGAGAGGTAAACAAATTCTGCTTGAATATTTCATTACGTTATGTATGAGGAGAGCTCTGCTAAAGAGCTTGCACTATTGTACTGTCTTGACTAATAGTTTGTGTGACATGCATAAGGAAGACCAGATATTTGCAAATTTAGGGATTTTTTTTTGCCCAAGGACGTCTTGTAAAACCCATTAACCTGAATTGTGTCTGAGCTGATGAGGAAAAAAGAAAACACTGAATCCAGACCTTCAATATTTTATTGGTGTTTCTGAACTTTTATTAGCTGTACTTTCTTCCATAAAATCAATTTAATAAGGGGAGCAGTGTTTTGGTAATGCATCAAAAGCAGTTCTTCTCTTCAAAGGGCATCTTTTTCACTCAATCTCTTCTCTAAAGACAGTGACATTAGTTTTGTAAATTAATAAACAGGCCAGCATCTGAGGACTGCATGAAGCCTCCATCACCCCTTATTGTGCTTTCTCTTCTGACCCCACTTTCCAGTGCAGGGCCCTCATCTCAACAACAATACCCTGAAAGCCTGTGTGGCACTCTGGGATCACACTTGAAAAGGCCTTTGGCTGAGGCTGGCTTTCAAGGAGGGGGGACAATTGGCAAGAGGCCTGTGGCTATTCATGCAGAACAGGCAGTGAAAAATGCCTGAAGTCAGATTCAGGGGTGGGCAATGCCCAAAAAAGAAAGCCCACATAACATGAATGGCTGCTGCTAGGAGACTAAAACCAAAGGCATGCCACTAGCAGGCCTCCATGTGCCGACATCAATGGGTTCATCCTATCCCTATTAGGGGCCTAAAATGATGGAGAAACATGAGAAGGGACTATAAGCAGGAAAGGAAAATAATACCAAAGTACACAACGGTCAATGCTTATATTGTTATCCTAAACACTCAGGAGAAGGAAATAATATTTTCGATGCTCGGCACCTCTTCTGCTGACGGGGGTTGCGTGGGTTGCAAAATCTGATGAGCAAAATAGACATGGCACATTTTCTTGGGGGAAGAAAGCCATGCACTTCGGTAATTAGTTATTTCTCATGCCCATAATTAAGCATGATTATAAAAACATATCAGAAAAGCCAGGCCTGAGTTAGAATGGCTCCAGACCATGGTGCTGGAGCAGCTCCAGTCCCCTGGCTGTGCACACACAAGCCCAGTTCGGTTCCAAACCCAGCAGTGCTGGTCGGAGGGAAACAAGAGGTCTACACTTTCATTAAAGGAAACCACTATAATGCACCACAAAAGCATTTCAGTGGCATACAAATGACCCAAACCTCAACTGTGCTCAGGGTTAGGAAGCCTGAGAGGTGATGTCTTCAGTGCCTCTGGTCCAAAATAGCCCATTGTGAAGAATTTACCTTGCTTTAAGTCACCAGGTAGCTGTTTTTTCCTCTCATAAACGACCTAACCCCCCATATTTACATCCTTACATTTCACACTGGAAAGCAGGGACTGATGATCTCTTTTGAAAGAAAGGAGACTGCCCATACCCTCATTAATTTCAGCAGCATTCTGAAAATGACACACCAGTTTCTGTAGGAACAACCCATCCTCTCTAAAATCCTTTCCACTTCAGTACAGATGTTGGCTCTTGGCTAGCAAAAACCTTGAAAAAATGAATTACAATGTCTAGTCATGTTTGGACCAATTTCTAGGCATGATCTCAGCTCTTAAAAAATGATCATGTTATTTAGTTTATGAGTAATAATGTCTGACTAAAAAAGGTGTAAAATACAATGTGATACTATAATCAAGTGATTTATTTCAAGGGGTGATGTTTATTATTTGGTGTGGAAGAAACCTCCCCATCTTGCTTTACCAATTATCTATTCCTGAAATCTGAATTTCCAATTCTTTCTAAGTTTGTTAACGACCCCTTTCCTTCCTGCACTCAGAGGTAACATGGCACAGCTGCTGAAAGGAAAGTAAGACCCTCGTTATTGCTGTACCCTGCCCTACACAAGGGGTAGGAAGAAAACAGCAGCTCCCTGCCAAAAGAGGGGAGAGCAGTGGGAGTCAGCCTCGGATTTCCCTCATGTGGTTGCTGGTTTGGGTACGTAACTGGGTGGGCAAATGGTGGATCTGATGCTCCTCTGGAGGCAATGAAGTCATCTGCTGTCCTCCAGTGGGAGTCAGGAGAGGATCTGTGTGCGCTGCAGAAACAAAGCTGTGATCCACTGATACCTCAGGGAAGGCTCTGGAGCAGCAATTCAATGCTGTTTGTCTGTCCATTTGGATTAAAAATTTCTAAATCCATGATGGAGTAAATCTTAGCCCCACGTGAGATCTCAGCACCTGCATGTGCTTCTCTTTTATCTAAAATTGCTCCTGTAAATGGCTACTTCCAGCAGAAAATCTGTGCCCGTTTTGTGTCTCCTCGTGTATTGGTGAGCAACAATGTCTAATTGCTTTAATGAGTGAAAAAGTCTCAAGAACACCAAAACTTTATATAGAGAGATTTTACAGATTTTATATATATATATATATGTATATATGTGTTTTATAGATTGAACAAGTGGACAGGAGTAAGGCTAAATGCAGCTCCACTGCTACTCTGCCAGAGGAACTCTAAGTCTTGGGTGGTTGTGATGCCTGTGGCCCCTCAAGACTGAGTATTTGGGACTTGATATTTAATTCAGGGAAGCAAGTAGAGGTGTTTATGATGTGTGGGCAAGCCCAATCCTCTAAATCAAGAAATTGAAAACTCTGTCACAGTTTTCCCATATCTTGAGGCCACTGCTTCTCTTCCTCTCTTCTTCATGGATGAGCAATCATTTTCCCCCCAACAAAAAGATGAATCCTTCCAGGAACTAAAACATTTGTAAAGCACAGGATTGTATTTGAGATATTTAAGTTTACTTTTGTATGTGAAGCACCACGTGAAATAAAAAAAGAGTCAAGACCTGTGAGATCCAGTCTAGCCTCCCTAAGTGAAGAGTTTATCTCTATTTCCAAGGCTGAGATTTTAAAAACCCTGTTCATGTCTTGTGGTGGACACTTACAGAGGTTTTATGTGGACTTAATATAGACATAGATACAGATATAGATATAGATTAGATATAGATATAGATTAGATATAGATATAGATATAGATATAGATATAGATATAGAAGATTAGATATAGATATAGATATTCCATCATCGATCCTATGGCAGGACAAACTAACTCTCTAGATATGTCTTTCTCTCTCCAGGGATCAAAGTTGTATTAGGTAAGTTCCTAACATTATTTAGACAAAAAAGAGTTAGGCTGACTCTCTTCCACTCCAAACAGAAGGAATTTTACTCTCTAGGATTTGAGTTTAGCTTGCCTCTGAGTATCCTTACCAGTTGCAAAGGGCATTTTCACAGTTTCCCTTATCTAGTTATATTAGCACACTCAAAGTAATATATTCAGCACACATCAGATTTGACAAGAAAAAATACTTGAATGTTTCAGGTTTTTCAGGATTCTTCAATGGATTTTGGATATAATCTGTGTCAATCGAAGGAGGGCCTTCCTAGCTTTGGGAGTTGAGAAAACAATCTTCCAAAGCCTGAAGAAATATATCTTTTTTAAATTTGTGAGATCTGAAAGGAAAAGGGGTGGGTGGTCTTAGCCCTTCAGAAGGTCTCTGATCCTCTGACCCATTAGACCATTAGTTCACCTAGCCCAACCACCAACAGCTATTCAAGTCTAAGGGTATAAAGAAAGGTGGCAATAAAAATAAATTACAAAACAAAAGGAATAAAAATAAGCAGTTCAAGGGTTTTTTTTCTCTTGTGAAATCTGAAAAGTGTATCGGATGTTCCATTCTATCTATCCAGTCAAGATAGCAACTTGATATTTTCAGGAAAAAGTAAGATTAAACTACCATGGGTACCCAACTACAGAAATAGAGTTATTACTGACGTTTAAAGTTTGTGCTGTGTGTACAATGTTTACCCAGCTCATCAGCATGATATTTAGCCACCCTTTTCTGCTCGGACCAAGGGATTTTGCATCATGAAGCAGCAAATCCTGATTAATAATCATTTAACTGCAAACACCAAGACTGTTGGGAGAGAGCAGAAGCTACCCATGGATGCCCTGGCTGGTCTGCAGGAGCTGCCTTTGTGGACATCTCCCAACTCCAGCTTCCCACAGAACAAATTTTAGCTCTCAGACTTTTGGCCAAGGGTCTCTAAAAAGTCAGGATCTCGTGCAACTTGTTGTTTCCTTGCCATTGAAAACATTGAGCCAAAGCCATCCATTGCCCTGGGTCCAACTTATCATCACGTTTAGCCCCCCCTGATGTTTCTTCTTCCTTTGTTTTTATTCCAAAGAGCACTTGCTAAACATCTCCTAACAGCAGCCAGAGCCAGACAGCATGTGGAAAATGAGAATATCCTCCTCATACAAAATCCATTAGGCAGCACTTGCTCTCTATTTGAAAACCAGAAATCAGATGATTTTTCAGTGAAATAGCAAACACCCACAGTGAAATCTTTCCTGCAGTTTTGAGGCTGGGGAAAGACTCCCAAGTCTGATTACAAATAAAGCATAGCTACTAAGGGACAAATATCATGGCCGAAGCTTTGGACTGGAGATTCTGCCCATGTTTTCTTGGGTAGCTCTCTTAATCTCTCTGCTAATCCCCCAGCAGAAACATCCAAGGATGATGTTGGCTCTGGTGATGCCAGCAGTGGGCTGCATTTCACCTACCATGGCACTAAGAACATTTCCAAATTGCCTGCATCTTAAATTTATAGCCACAGCCACACACTGGCTTTATTTAGAAGATGGAGACCTGAAATATGAACCTCCAGCTGTTTTCTGCTCCCCTTTGGATCCAGCATGGATTCAAGCACCATAGCATGTTTCCCTGAGCGTAGCCATAGGACTGGCCACATTTCCTAGGCTGTCTGGTCATTTCTTGGAGAGTCTCATTGCTATAATTCTTTTTTACAGCTGGATACAGGCCTGGAAAAAAACCTTGAGCTTCACGCCAAGGTAAAACATTACAAAAAATAAGCTAAGAGTTGTCTGCCCACTGAATCTATTCCAGTGGTCCTTTACTAAATAAAATGTGCCTAATTGGTGTCAGTGGGTGTTACCTCAGCAATGAAGGCAGAACTGGGCTTACATAGTCAATAATTGCTTAAAGCCTCATTCTTGCTGAATAATATCAGTGCTATGAGGACTGAGAATCCAAATGAGTGAAAAAAATGTTATCACCTGAGTAAGAAATTGCAATAAAAGTGTAAACAAAACTAGATTTTAGAATATACTTGGAGAAGATTTGATAAATGGCCATTCAGAAACGTTCTGGGTTCAGTGGAAGCAGACTTTGATAGGGATAAAATCAGACTTGAGATGCAGTATTGCTAATTATTGCTAAGCACCAGCACCACTGTTTCCCAAAGCAGACATTCTTAACAGTTCTCTTATCCAGTGATAAGTCTGAAGATTACCAAGAACATTTAAGCATTTAACTGAAGCTGCAAAGTCAACTGCACTGTCCACAAGCTTGAAAAAAACATTCTGAAACAACGTCCTGAGCCCTGAGTCCTGGACAGGAGAAGTAGCAGGTCCTAAGGCAGAAGATGAGGTCGGTCCTTTCTGTTTTCCTCTCAACACACGTCAGGGGGTTCCCTGCCCATCCTTTCCCGGGATAAGTGCCCGTCCCTGCACTGGCAAGAGCAGGCACAAACACCTATGAGTGCCAGACCCATCCAACCTCTTCCCGGTTTGATTTCAGATAACTGCTCATGGCAGCAGTGGAAAACTGCGTGGGGGTTTCCATAACAACAGAAATGCTGAAAAATAAAATCTCCTCAAGCCTTGCCTCGTTTGTAGCTGTTCATTTTTCCCCGTTCCCCTCGTGTAATTTTGAGGGCTGACAAAACTCTGCTTTCATACCTGCAGAAAGTGTCTGTGACACCGCAGCAATGGCAGGTTTTTATTAGCTGAGCTGACATCTGAAGTCAGGAGAAATTCACATTCCCTTTCTCTGAAGAGGAAGCTCTCATTCACCTACTTTTATAAGACTTTTATTGCGTCTTACAATTAATCTACTGAATACCTGCCCTGGAATGATCTGTTTCTCGTAACATGAAAAACTTGCATAGCACGTTCAAAATCTAAAATCAGACTTTTTTTTATTCTCTGTATGCTACACAATCCTCCTTATTTTTCCAGACTTAAGCAGTCTAAAGCTGACCACCAAGCCTTGCTAGAGATCAGTCCAGTGAATGTTGCAGATCTTCAGCTGCTGCTTTTAGTTTTAGCATTTTAATACATTAAAATCTTCCAAATAATATATAACCTATGTATTATAGCCCCTTTCATTTATGATCTTTTTTTTATCCCTGAAGATTAAAAACATCAGCTGCCCAAATCAACTAAATCCAAACATTAGAGTCACAACACAATAGTTTGCCTTCCTAACATTGCTATCTACTTCAAATAAAACTGATCACACCTGTATTTCTGTAATTATAGACCAAAAAATAGTTGTGTTGAGGCAGGCTTTGACTAATCCATCCCCTGGCCATGAGGCAGGATCAATTGTTTCTAAACATCCACAGAGATGGCACATTCTCTGTACCTGGAGGCTTGTTTGTCTTTATTCTCAGTGATTACAAAAGTATTGTCCCAAAGGCTGGTTAACTCTGAAGCCTCAGTCAGTAATTCTGGCTGCATCATAATTCACTTTATTCAACCTGACCTTCTCCTTAGTTTAAGTTATTCTCAGGGGTATTTCTAGTTCTGCTGTTGCTGGATGAATAGCTGCAGTGAGGGGGAAAAGAATGGGGTTTCCATATTTAATTTTATGCAACTGCTTCAAATTCGTGTACATATTCCATTTATGCTGGGATAGGAGGAATAGATCAAATGTTCAGCACCAGTTCAACAGTCGTGACCCCTGCAAGAGACTAAATGTGCAGGCAGAGACTGATGCTCTCCACGTCACAGGAGGTGGGGAGCATTCCTCTTCGACACGGAATTTGAATTCAATATGGTATTTGAGATATTCGTTGCTCTGTCATGGAAGACCAAAAGGAGAGAGGTGGGAGGCTGAAGGGTGGTGCTGGTACTTTGCCCCACAGGTGTTTGCAGCCAAACTGGTACCCAGCCTTTCCTTTTTAAAATGATGTTGCGTTTAGTTTTTGAAGAAAGCAGAAAACACACTAGAAATGATCGCTTTACGTGAGTCCATACATTGGGAAAATCATATAAGGTTAAAACTAATAAACCAACAAAGTGCTTGAAATGATTGTAGCAGAGTTCTGTGCGCTGCAAGGGATCCGTTCATGCTGGGTAAAAAGAAAACAACAGCTCTTAGGGGAGGTAAGAAACAGTTTTTAATTACCCAAGGGTGCTCTAGACAGCACTCTCAAAGGACACTCCTGTTTGTGCCAAACGCTCATCTCCAGAAGATGTGGAAAGGTGATCACTGGAGAACATACCAGTCAAGATGCAGAAAAACAGATTTAGGAACAAAACCCAACCAAACAAAAAAACTGGAAATAAGAGAAGCATTTGCATTTCTAGTTAACTTCATTCTCAAAAAGTATGCATTACGGGACATGGTTATTTTTTTCCCCCTTTCTACTTTAATTAAAAATAGTGCAAGCTGAGCATGTCTGTGTTTGTCTGGGAATTCGGTGGCCCTCCCTCTCTGGCCTCACATAAATCTGATTTGCTTGCAGCAGATCTGGGACAAATTTTGCTCTGATGTAATACTTCATGCCAGGGTACTGTGTTTAGTTCAGACCCCTCCTTCCTGCAAAGTGGGAGAATCCAGAACCAAGGCACTGGGCAAGGCAGGTGAGCGAGGGCCAAGGCAGCCCAGGACAGCTCCCAGGCCAAGCACGGGACAGCCAGAGACACTCTGGGGCAGTGGCAAGCCGTGCACAGACACATTCCCAGGCTCTGGAAAGCAAAACAAACACAGCCCAAATGCTGTGGAACCAACCTGGGCCCGCTAAGTCCAGACTGAATGAAACAGAGCTCAGTGCAAACACAGTCCAAAGGCAGTGGAAAGCAAACTTAGGCAAATAAACTCCAGGCTCTGTGAAACAGAGCACAGATAGACACACTCCAAGCACAAGTAGGAAAGCAAACAGAGACAAATATAGTCTAAACTTAATGAAGCAGATACATGAAACAGTAGCTGTCTCACTCTCCAAGCAAAATCTAAGTAACTTACTCCAAAATCACCAAGCTGGAGCAATTATGGTTCTCTTACAGGCAAGCTACAGTGTTAAGCTTCCCTTCTCACATCCTTCATGCCTTCCACTCACATTCAGCGTGGGAGACTTATTCTCCCTTCCTCAATGGCCCACAGTAACTTCTGTGGATCAAAAGCTTTCCAATTCTTGCATGCCTTCAGCAAAATGTGAAGACTTTCAGTGTTTCAAGGCAACATTCAAATGGAGCAAGGAGACATTACTCAAATATATATATACATATATGTACATACAATTTCTTTTTGCACATCTACAATGTAGCTTCAGAGGGAATGAAATAGAGGAAACAGAGATTGGATAGCAATCAACATATGTATTATAAAAAATGAAGAGAAGAGAAAAAGGGAAGCTAAAAGCATCAGAGACATTTCTACACCTGAGAGAAATGTGCCTAACATGAAAAAAATTTCCTGAAGTATTTAAGAATCTGAGAAAGTTTCCAATGGCTGATGTTTTTGAAGAAGATAACATGGTTAGTGATGGAGAGGAGGTAAACACTTAGTAAATACTGGAATAAAAAGAGATAAAGTACTTTTTTCACTTGAGGATGACAAAGTACTTCTCAGTCTGATAGTAACTGTAGAGGAGGGTAAAGAACATCAATTACTGATAAGTACTTTAAACCTGGCAGGCTGTAGATTTGGTCCCAAACAGTCCTAAAGACCTGTCTGAAGAAAATCTCTGGCACATTTTTAATGTCTCCTGGAAGGCTAGGAAGATTCCCATGAAATACAAGAGCACTGTGTTTAAAAAGGGCAGGGAGGATGACACAGGCAGCACGACACAGGCAGCACCAGGTCAGTGAGGCTGACCTCGGTCTTGGGTGAAAGAATGATTCACTTGCTGCAGGAGTCAACTAAGAGGGAAATAAAGAGAGGAAAGAGAATCCTTGTCATTCAGTGTGTTTAACAGGAAATAGGTCGTGTCAGACAAACGTGATTTCATTCCTGATGTAGATTGCTGTAATTCTGCAGATGTGATGGACAGAACAACGCTGTGGTTAAAGATAGTGCCACATGGTGACAATAAAGTACGTGGTAAAAGCATTAAGAATGGGATGAGATCTTTTTTTTAAATCCATCAGTGAGGAAACACAACTGGCCCGATGGCATTTTAGGGGATTGCCCCACGATCAAAGATTTTCAGTGTTTTTATCAATGGTTTTAAATAATTTTTATGGTATGTTACAATGATAACAAAGCAAATGCAGCCACCTTGTGTCTCCAATAAAGACTAAAAGAATAAAATGAAGGTCATTTGTACTGAAAAACTCCAGAGCAAGGGTTAATTGTGGTCCATTTGATCCATTAAAATGTTACATCTCTATGATTCTATAGTGGGCAGAGGTGCAAACCAGTGACCTGGAATATGGAAAGCAGGGAAGGGAAAGAGAATAAATGGCTGGGACATGAACCCCACTCCTGTTCCTGTCTGAGCCAGCCCTCCCAGGAATCAGAGCCATTAGTAGAACACCTAGAGAGGTCTAACATCCTCCCTTAAGGCTCAGTAGTCCTTGCATGGTGGATTCAAGTACTGTGCCAGTAAAGACATCCATCGTTTTACATGAAACTTAATTACCAGCTTCATCTACCAGCTTATTATGCTTTCAGGAGTCTCTTCCCGTGCTCACTTTGCCAGTTTCCACTGGATTCAGAATGCTTTAGTTGCTCTAAAACAGCAGAGTAAATGCAATCTATCCTAAGGGACTTATTCTGCCTTTCACCTACTAGAGCAAAAGAAATGCAAAGCCAAAGCAACTAAAAACCATCAATGTTCCCCAAATAATGATGACGATAACAATAATAACAAATTTTTAGTGCAATCTATTATTTTCTGTGTTAGCTAGATACCATTTTCCTTATTCCATGAGGTGTTTGAGCAGAAACTTCAAAGCAAATTTCTTTTTTACTTCAACCTTTATTACCTGCAGTCTCTGAGTGCAGTTCCCTGCCACTCCTTTTATTTTCTTTGCAAGTGCTCTGTTCATATTTTGCACTCAAGTCATGTGGCAAACTGAAAAAAAAAATTCTGTTGTCTCTGTTCATTTAAAGTTGTAATTATAATGCAAGTCATACATTACTTTATAAAGCGGTAAACCAGGTCCTCAGCTGGTTGAAATTAGGACAGCTTCACTCTTGAGCTGTGTCATTTATATGCATTGAAGGATGGACCCATCAATGAAAATTAAAAGGCAGTGCTGTTTATTTTATATTAATAATCAACTAGCTTTGGTTTTCTCTTAAAATAATCACTAGCTAAAGCACTATTTTGTTTCCTCTAAATGAGAAAATACAATAGAAAAAGAAATCTGGTAGCTGGTGGCAGAGCTACTAACACAGATATAAAACTTAAGCTCTGTTGACTGAGTATCTTTGTATTCACTGATTAATCTTCCCTTTTCATCTCCCTGCACAAATACAGGATGGCTGAATGATCTAGATGATGGGAAATACTTTTCATAATCTCTCATAAAAACTGTGAAAGACATGTTTCTTTTCGTATAATCGGAAAGCCTGGATTTTATTGAAAACAGAGAAAAAGAATCACTGCATTCCTCCTTATGGCAAAAGGCATCTTAGACATTAATCTTCGAGTCATGGAAAGATCCATGCAATGGATGCATCCATGAATTTTCTAGATGTGTTCCTGCCTATGCAGTCAATGGTCACATACAAACAATAACCAGCTTAGGCATTTGTTGCTCCAAGCCTTGTATTCTCAAAAAACAACCATGAAGGAAAAAATTTCACCTCTTCTCCGTGCCCACTTGTCTCTCACTTCCTGTATTTGATCTTTGCTTCATATTTATGAACTGTAATGATAAATAATCCTTTTATGGAAATATTGGAGTTTCATTAGAAAGTTAGAGGAGAATAACTGGAAGAATTACTTCTCACGTGTTACAGACAGATCTCAGGTGTCAAAATCATTAAGCACAAATGCAGAATTGTACAAAAACAGGTAAAAGATGAGCTCTTTCATGGCCTTCTTGCCATGGGGGCCACCTACCAAGTTTTGTGTGTCAGAAAGAAAGTGATAAACTCTTGACTTTTCTATTGAGACTACTTCATGGGGCCAAAATATGGATACAGAGTCTCCTGTCCAGGATTAGGGCACTGTCTAAGAGAAGAGTGGCCTATTATTCAGTGAATTCCCATCCAACAACTATTCATTGTGAACTGTGGGAACAGTCACCCATGCAGGAATGCAGGAGCAGGAACCTGTGTCCTCTTGACTGCCGACTAGGGCTCACTTTCATCATTAGTACGCCTTCTCTTGGCTTATCTAGTCCAGAAAATTCATCAGGCTTTTCTACAAAGCAGAATGGCTTCAACAGAAGGGATAAAAACTGCTCCCTGCTCCAAGCATGGTTTAGTGGTTAGGGGATCCTCAGGGCACTTGGGCCATATGGGCCTGAAACCCAGCCAAGAGAACAGGGAACGGGCTATTCGTATTCTGGGGTTGTGAACACAGCGTGAAAGGGTTTGGCAGTACTTTCTTGGCTATACTTTAAAAGAAAGGAATGATCTCCACGATAGTTTCCAAGAAAATGACATAAGTACCTTATTCCCGGAAAGGTTTCAGGGAAATACCTCGCTGCAGCTCCCAGTCAAACACTTAAAGGCAGGAGAAGGAGCTGCAGAGTTGAAGTCATTTCCTACTGACCAGCAAAAGAGTCTCTCTGCTCAGGGATCTCACCACCATGAGGCCCAGGCTGAGGCACTTCACTTTCCTCACTCCTTTTACAGGGAGCAGGGATGCCTAATTCAAGGTTCTGGATTACGCACTCAAAATTAGATGCGTAAAAGCTGCCTAAAAGTAGAATCAAATAAACCAGCAAGCTCCAAAATCTGAAAGAGCTGGCTCTGAGGAGGAAGACACCCAGATACAAAGGGACCAAACGTGGGACCATAATCAGGAAATGCACCAGCAAAAGGGTAACAGAGTGCACAATTGGAGATGAGCAAAGGGTGCTGGGTTTGGGGGAGCTCAGAAATGCAATGAATGCACACATAGGCAGAAGTGTCAGAGCAAGTCTATGCTCCATTCCCATGGGGCATATTATCACCATCTGGGAGATGATTGATATTTATTTGTCTAGCTAGTGCACACACACAAGCACTGCATTTCGGATGGAGTCTCTCAAGTTAAATAGCAAAAGGAACAATAAGACAACCTGCTGACAACTCCAGCTCAGCCTAAAGGAATCAGCCAGGAATCTCGCAGCTCAGAAGTAACTCAAAACAGTTATTCCCCCATACATTTTCACCTCGGTGATAAAACGGTGTGTTTCTCTGTTTATAAACCACTTAGCTTGGGAGGGATGTGGTGCACTTTGATTCTGAAGACTCAGAGTACATCAGGCAAACAGAAAGGCTCCGTGCGTTATCCGGAAAAAGGAAGGGTCAGGCTGAGCCCCGATTTTGACCTTCATATTTTTTGTTCCACTTAAACCAAATGAGTTTGTCCCACAATATTTTGCAGCAGCTGTGAAGTTCTGCAGTTAGTTTATATAAGCTTTGCTGAGTTTATGCTTGGAGAGTGCTGAGTGGTTGGGGGGATACTGCACACTAACCCCTCGCCTCTTTAGGGAAAAAATGTATTAAGCTGTCATTTTTGTGTGCATAAATAGGAAATGTTGAATCAACTTCTGACTTTCTAGACATCTCATTTGTTTTTCAGCTGTCCTTTCTTTTTTCCTTTTTTTTTTTTTTTTTGAGGTTCAAGAATTTGCTTGGGAACTTTGGACATTTGCAGGAAGCCACTGAAATGCCATTCTGCCCATTTACTGGGGAGCACTGAGGGTGGAAGGTACAGATGGCACCCACATGTAAAGAAACCGGGAGACACAGAGTTTTGTGGGAACCTACTCCTCCTCTGCTTGCCAAAAGCATGTAAAATGTTACTCATCAGAACTTGAACCGGAGTTATTATATAAAATGATGTCTCCTGCCTATTAACTTCTGCTTCCAAAAGTCACAAAGCAAGAAACGATAATATCATGTTTTCTAGTTCCTTGGAAATGTTTATTTCCACAGCTGCCTTTAGACCTGTCTCAGTACTGAAGTCCAGATGCTGACCAGGAGAGATATGTTGGAAAGTACCTGGACTTCTCTAAGAAACCCTAGTCCATCTCTATTAGTAAATACCACTTTTAGACAACAAATTACACCCCAGCAGCTCCAGCATCCGACAGAGATGGTGGGATGGGTTCTCTGCTGCCAACCACACTGAGGAGTCTTTTAAAGCACCACAAACGTCTACCGAAATCCCACAATCAAAATCAGACACAGAACCCTGTGCATCTCCCTGCTGTGGTGCAAATGACTAAGCAGGGCACAAGGCAATGCAGAGCTGTCTTCGTGGGCAAAATATCCCATTTTATGCTGGTGTAACTGCAGCTTTTCTTCAGCTGAGTTGCACTTGAATAAAGCCAGGCTAATACAGTGGTGAGACAGATCTGATACTTCTGCTGTGCTCTGTATCTATGATTACAGCCTGAAAGATCTGCTTCAAGTAAAAAAGATGTTTCGATTACATATGTCAGCACAGGAAACCACCATTTTTTTTTTTCACATGGGTGGCAATTATTTCACTCTTGGAGGTTGCTGCTATGCACCTATCCAAATGAATATATAACATTTAAATATCAGCAGTGACTCACGGACCACTAACAACTACAGAATCCCAGATGATGAAAAGTTGGAAACATGTATTTTTACAGATCCTTTTTGTGGTTGGTATCTTGAATAATGCCAAATGATTTACCAGTGTCTCTTAAGAGTAAAACAGTAAAGACTCCCATCTGTTAGAGGGTTGATCCAGCTTGTTCTCAACTTTTTTGAGTCAGTTTATTATCATCTGGGAGTAGTTCTCGGTCTAGTTGCTCTTATTTTCTTTTTTTTTTCTTGTTTTGGGAAGATAGCACCAAAAAAAAAAAGTCATAACTTGAATGGGGGCTAAGAGCTTTTTGATTTTTTTCTTTAATGTAGGAATAGATCTTTCAAGAATGGTTAGGTCCCGAGCAAAGCAAAGGCTACAGACACTGTCTTCTTTTTCTAGCTTGAATTTTTTTTTCCTAAAATTTTAACAGCTTGGAAAAACTGGGAAAATAGGAAACCTGTATGTAGAAGATTTAAACTAAATCAGAATCTAGCCTTTATTGCCTAATCATTCATCTTCCACTTTTGTTTTCACAAGGCCATACAATTTTGGTTTTCCAAAGGTACAAAAAAGCAACTTTGTCAAATTCCACCAGGTAGCTCTTTTTGTGGCATGTCTGATCCTCAAGAAGGCTTCATTTTAGCCTTGGAGAACAGGAAGCCCAAGGAGATTCCACTTTCTCCACCACCCCCAGCCTCTCCCAGGTAGTATTTTGGCTTGGACATGCTTCCCACCACCATCAGCAGGTTATTTTTTCCTGAGACAAACTGCCCCAGCAGTTTAACACAACTTCACCAACGTCTGCAAAGTTGGGGATTATTTTCACAGGAGCAGATCTAGGGCAGAAAACAGGTAAAGGAGAATGAAGAGGTGAAAGAGGTAGGGCAGGCAAATGGGAGGATGTGAAAGAATTTTACATGGTTGATACAGGGTTCTCAGCAATGAGAAGAAACGGGAGATGAGTCTGGGCAACAGGTTTTTTTGCACCAAAAAATAGTAATTTACCCAGACTAAGTTTATTGAATTCTTCAATAATAGTTTGGAACAGCACGTGTGAGGAATATCTGAATGACCACACGAGTGTGTCTCAAAAAACTTCAACCTGTTCATCCCCCTACTCCTTATCTCTGAATTTTCACCAGCCGCATCCTTTCTTCACATTTGCCATTTCAAAGTTATAACAGGTTCAGGCTAATGTCCTGCCCCGTTAGACTGCTAAATACCCAACTGCAGCAAGCAAAGGTTTCTCTGCCTGAGACTGAAAAGCAAGGCAGGTACATGGGTGTCTCAGGCACAGCTCTGGTTCGCAGCCAGCCAGCTGTTTCAACTGACAGAGAACCAAGCCATCGTCTCCCAAACCACAAACATGCTACATCTTATTCAGAGTGAAATAAGAGACGTGTTTCCTTCTGACAGTTTGGGCAACAGGTGGGGAAAATTATAGTGTCACTCTCAGCATTTTCTCTTGGGCTGTTGCACAGTGTCTGTGCTCTTGCAGCTCTTGTGAACACTATCAACACATTATTTCTTTCATTAACCATGAAGAACACAAGCTTTACGTGCAAAAACAGAAGCCTTGACTCTCATTGTGTGGAGCAGTTGCTCGTGCTATTTTAGTACTAATTCCAGATTTTACCCACCTTCCATTTTCCAGTTCTTGGGGCACTTTGGAGATGAAAGACTGGAAGCCACTGCAGAGTCTGTGTGATGGAGAATATCATGGCCTGGCCTTAATGCAGGTAGGCAGCAAACTGCACCCTGCAGACAGAAGAATCTCCCTGTGAAAATGGCATGAATGTCTGTCTTGCTCCGAAGTTTACTTCTTTCCTGTAAAAAAAAAAAAAAAATTAGTATATTTATTTCAAAAACCTGCAGCTTGAAGAAAACACCAGAAACCACAAAACCTCCTTGATATGGGCCAGGCAACAGAGGGTGAGAATCTAGCCAACAAAATTATTCGCTTGATCAAGTATTTGTTCATTATTAAAATGATGCCTTCTCACTGCTACTCCTCCAGCTCCTTCTGTTCCCATCAAAACCTCACAATGTATTTCCACAGGAAATACACTTCCACTGTGCAAGCACACAGTGTAAAGCATCTCTGCTGCACTCAAAACAACCCTTAATTTCAAGATTTGAATCCTTCTTCCTACAGCACGGATTTTGCTCATCCTCCCAGTGCTCAGCCTGTGCCCTTTTCCCCTGTCTGCTCCAAGTCTCAATGCTCACCCTTAATTGCTTGGTGCTAAAACAGCCCCCTCAGTGCCTTGCAGAAGGTGTGTTTGGTAGGCTGCCAGGTCAGCTCTTTACACTGCAGAGACCTTGGGGTTGGGGCCATATCTCCGTTTATGTTTGTGAATAATCCAACACATGTACAGCACTCCGGGTCTGATCCCGTATATCATAACATCACTGATGCGGGACCAGATGCTATATGAACAAATGGGAATCTGTTGCATTCATGTAGTGCCTTTTTTTCCAAGGAACTCAAAGCACTTTACAATCTTTAAGCCTCACCACATGCCTGTGGGGTACAGCAGGGTAAGTAGGCCTGTAGCATTCTTTACAGAGCCAAGTACATTTATTCAAATGTAGCTGAATAATAATAATGCAACCATGACCTCCCATGACACTTACGTTCCTCGGGAACAATGAAACTGTCAGCCACAAGGGTGAGACTCATGAGCCTGGGTGACAAAACTTTTTCGGCAGCTGGCCCACGACTGCAGGCCTCACTTCCGTAATAGATTAGGATGACCACGAGCTCCAACGCCTCCCATGCAAAATGCAAAACTTTGCTTCTTCACGTTCGTTTTCCCACCCCATCAACAAATACCAAAACAACCTTGGTGGAAAACAAGAACCCCTCTATGGGGTTTTGTGAGTCACGCTACAGATTTTAATGGACAATTACTGCTCCACCAATAGGTCTGCGTGCTTCAGGAGTGACCCCGTTTCAATAATTTAATTCTTTAATAGCTCCTGGAGATCACTGACTCATTTAAATGAAGCATGATTATATCCTAAAATTTGCTTTTACAGAATTACTTCTGCAGGAGTGAAGTGGTGACAAAGAAAGAAATTAACCTTAATTTCATCAAAATAGGGTTTTCTACACTGTTATAAACCTGTGTACACTGAAAAGTATGATAGGTTTTTCCAATTCAATAATTTGTTTCCAATCCAATAATGAAAGTAGAAGAGACATTTAACAAAGGCCATTCTCTTCAGGAAGATGAAAACAAATGAAAACCAATCCACAGGAAATGTTTGGAAGTTAAGAGCCCAGACTCCTCCTCTGGGAGGAGTATGAACTTTGGAAATCTGGGAGTCAGAGGCACAATTATCTATGGGGAAAAAAAAAAAATCTATGCACTATTGATTAACCTTGGCACTTCAGACAACAGTGTCACCTCGTGCATTGGAATGGCATTCCACCACGTGACAAACTCCACACTGGCCATTCCTCATAGATGGCTGCTAAAATAAAAATTGCATTTAATGTATTAGTGCCTGTGTAAAGTGTAGCACTTTGCTCTCCAATGAGGTTTACTGTCTTCCAGAAACAACCCAGAGTGTTAAACTGAGCAGAAAGCGTTGCTTTTAGTCACACAAACCTCTTTGTCACCCACTCTGGTTTTGCTAAGATGCCATTTTCCCCCCTTGTTTCTCAGCCTCCTTCCTCTTCAGCGGGTGCTCCTCCATCCCCTTATGTTCCCCCTGTGCACAGAGTAAGGCTGGAGTTGCCACAGTCTCCTTAATGTCTAATCCTTTAACACTGGGAGAGCATTGTATTGCGGCCCTAATGCAAGGATGAATTCTGGAATGTGGAGCCTGGAGAGAGGCTTATAGAATAAGAAAGAAAGAAAAAGGGAAGAGGAAAAAGGAATTGAGAAGAGAAAGAAGTCAAAACCACACATGGGACAGAAGGAAAAAAAGGGGATTAGGTGACAATATCCGACTGCACTGAAGGGTCAGGAGAATTAAGCTTCAGAGCAGCTTGCTCAATGTGTGCTGGGATAAAAAGACTCTGATATGAATGGAGGTGGTTCAAGTGCAGGCACATTGTGGAATGCAATAGGAGTCTGCTAGGGAACATTTAAGAGAGTTGTGCACCACTTTCATGTAGCAAATAATATATATTGTTTGCTGGGCAAAGATCTGAGCCTCCCTGTCACTTTTACAAGGTTGTTACAGAGGAACGAGAAATACAAGAGTGGAATGAAATGGAATAGCATTACACTAAATGAAATTATAAATCAAATAATCTGAGCATGTGCTCCTAAGATTTATTATTGCATATGATATCTATATTGAATATAAACTTAAAGCAATAGATCCCTGTCCAAAGAAAATCAGGGCATTTGACATCAATGGAGTCAGATCTGCTTTTAACAAATAGTTCAGAGCCTGATTTTTAATACCTAGTTGTACTGCATGTGCAACTGAGTGCATAATCTTTTCATCAGGCCAGCTCTGTGATCTTTCTAAGCAATGTAGGTGCTGTATCTTGAAGGACACTGACTCATTATGATTTTCATATATGCTGGGAGTACTTCTACCCAGCTCAACAGTTTAACTGAAAAAATTACAGATACTTTAAATTCCCATGCAGTTTATTTTCAATTTCCTATTCACT
This sequence comes from Edolisoma coerulescens, assembly GCA_013397115.1. Lineage (NCBI taxonomy): Eukaryota > Metazoa > Chordata > Aves > Passeriformes > Campephagidae > Edolisoma > Edolisoma coerulescens. The sequence goes on along the minus strand of VWZW01004511.1, from coordinate 164,669 downwards.
CCTTGCAGACAAAAAAGCCTTGCAGACAGCCTCAAAGTGACAGCATGGTTACTTTATGAAAACCAGCTCTCTACATCTTCTTACAACACAGGCACTGGGAGTTAACATAGCTGGAACCTGAGAAAATGCCCTCTGTCTTTCTGACACGCTTTTTTGCCCCAACATGGCTTCCTAATATAAGATGAAATAACAGCCTCATCTCAATCTGGCATGACTACCCGTCTATGAAGCAGAGAGAAAACTGAGAAACCTGAGAGATGGAAGAAACAAGTCATGAATAATAAAAGAAAGTGAATTTTGACTATGTAAAGAGAATTCATTCAAGTCAACCATCTGGCACAGGGCACATCCTGCAGAGAGAGCAGCCATGGAAAAATTACAAAGTCAGTTCAGTTAATATTTCCCAAGAAGACACCACAGGAGACAAAGCTAGGGTAGAGTGCCACATCCAAGTGACTGATACTAAAACTATTTTGATATTGGTTATGAAACACACCAATCCTTAGTGTCTGGTTCGGGCAGATCCAAAGAACTCAGGTACTTATGAAAAACCCTCAAAATGCCATTTGCTCATTTGTGATGCTATTGCCTTTCCTCTGCTGCAGAGAGCTTGGGTAAAGCTGAAGGTGGCTGTGTGTGTGACTTACATGCACTTTGCTTTGTTTTCAAAATAGAACAGAAAACATAACTCATTGCAAAAAACCACCAACCCAACAAAACAAAACAGAACAAAACAAAGCAGAAGAAAACCCAACCCCAAAACACTCCACTCCTACACAAAAACTTGCTTGGATTGGAGTGAGTAGGACATGTTTCCTTCCTCCTCCCCAGTGGTAACACCTATGACCTGACCCAGGACTTGACCTGGAAGCTGACAAAAGAAGAAAAAAGACAGGGCTTTCAGGGTTCACGACAGCATCTTTAGAAAGATGTATGCCTGTGCGTGGGCATTATGGAAGTACAGTGTCATTTATTCCCTGGGGACACAGATGTGAAAGCGCTGTTGATGTACATTTTCAACTAATACTTTCCTCTGACAGAGGACAGAAGAATCGTTTCCAGTGAATTCAGCAGCAATATTTTTATTGACTTCGGTGAACTGGAGCTTTACTCCAAGGTTCTAAATATATCACAAGAGTTCACAGCCATATCAGCAATTCCTCCCCCATCATCCATATCCTTAAAAATACATATATGTCCCTTCCTGCATCCTCTGAGTTATCTGGGTTTGTTGTTTGTCCCTTTTTAGTCCAAGCCAGCTGAGAGCCAGGCCCCAGAGCCTCGAAATCAAAACAACAGCAACACATTAAGCAGTCTGCTGTCTGCAGGGTATGTCTGACTAAGCTGGGAGTGATGTAGGAGCTGAAGAATCCACTGCCTCATGCAAGCAGGCACCATGGCTGGGCAAGCTCTCCGTGCTGCTACGTAACGTGTTCCCCTGCTCTCGCCCTGTGTACGCACACGGACACAGACTATCCTGCCCAAACTGAGCCAAAGCATTCCTCTCAAATAGTACAAAAAGCCCCAAGAGAAACAAAGGCATTGTTTTGCGTGGTTTTTTTAAAAAAAATTTTCCTCACAAGCCCCTCCCAAAAAGATGGCTATCTTAGAGTTGCCTTTTTGCATCACACATTCTTCTACACACATCCCTTCTCCTGCATCTTTTTCCTTAATAACAAGTAGGGAGAAGAGGGGGGAAGGAAAGGAAAAGGCCCTCTTTAAAGCAAAACCAAAAAACCCCAATAAAAATCAAGGGCAGTATTACTCATCCTCATTCAGAGTCATGCTGTAGGTACTGGTTGGGAGGGAAGAACAGAAATCACTTTCTTTCCCACCTCTAGGGCTTCCTAGATCAGCAGAGCACAAAATGTTAGGCTTTACAGCTCAGAGGCAGAGGAACTGTTCCTCCAAACATCCCAGAAGCTACTTCCTCAGCGGGGCTGAGCTGGCCAGCAGAGTTGGACCAAGACAGGAGACCGTGAAGGGATGCAAGAGGTGTAAATCAGCCTCTACAAGGGCAGGACCTCTAAAAGGAAATGTCTCTCCTCACCAGCCACCTGCTAGCAGGGTGCAGCTTCTCTCCACTCCGTGTTTCTGCTCCGTGTCTGGAACAAACAATCAAGCCTTAAATAATGTTTAGCTGACTTGCCATTGAACCTGACCGGAATCAAACCTGTAAGAGTTCGAATAAAGTTCATCTAGAATTTCGCTTTCGTTTTTGGTAAATCACAATGCCAGCTGGAGCCAAAGGTTGTGGCTGCATGAGAAGACTGATCTTATATTGCTCTTATCAGGAGGAAGACTACTGGAATCTCAAGACACAGCTCATTATTGGCTACCTGATCCCATTCTGCTGGTGAGAGGCTGCCTGGGCAGTCCAAATCAGATTTGACAATATCCAGGCTGTTGTGTTCCAGACTGAGCCAGAGAAAATCACATATAGCGTTTGTAAAAACATTTTCACCACAAAAGTTTTCCCTCAGCAGAAAAGGCATGACGTAAATTGCAATAACTTCAAATTATTTTGAGATGTTAAACAAAACATAACACGGCTTTGCATGATCTTTCCCCACGTGAATCACCACCCATGCCTCGGAATCAAGCTCGTTTTTCTGAGAAATGAAAGCATTGGAAAATAGAAGAGAAGAGCTGATCAAACACTTGCCTGCTGTCAGGCAGGGGCAGGCAGGGATTATTTTCAGTGCAGAACCATTGGTTGCTCTTGCCTCCAGTGCAGAGCGGATGCTTGCCCCTGCATTTTTCCGAAGCAGTTATCTGCAATTCAGGCCTCTTAATCACAGCTGGCAAGGAGAGAAGGCAGCGTGGTGCTCGGGCGGTTTGTGGTGCAACTACCAGCAGGCTGGTTACATGTATTTCCTTTTCAGAGGAACCTATCTCTTCCTGTGACAATACTCAGGGTTTGGGGGTTTTTTTGTGGGTGAAAGCAACGTGCACTTCCAGCACTTGAGATGAAATGAAGGCTATCATTTGAGAAGAGAAAGCATCATCTTGACAGCTGAGTGTTAAGCCTTATCTTGAAAATAATTCAGAGGTAGAAAAATCTATTTCCCTGAAAACTCAGAGGATGAAATTTAGGACAGAGCTCTAATTGCATGCCACTTTCCTATTGGTTCCAAAATGCCCCACAGGTATTCCAGCCACTGGCAATGGTACCTGTGAGAATCACAGGTCTGCGCTCCCTCCCCAAACAGCCCCTGCCCAAGGGAATGCCTGGAATCAGACCAACTATTGTTTCCCTCACATTCAGCACCACTGCTGAAGCATGAAGGAAACTCCCACCCTTGTCCTCCCCTCCTCACCCTCCTTCCCCTCCCCCTGGCCCCACACAGGGAGATGTGAGAAAGGAAGCAGATCAAATGAAAGCAGTGAGAAATGGGGTTTCTTGGTCCCGCTTTGCACTGCCATCTATCTCCCGTCACGGCACCGGCCGAGAGCCAGGCAAGGGCTTCCCGCCTGAGAGCTGGGGGTCACCTGCCACAGCCTCTTATCTCTGCATGTTTTTCCACCTTTGAGCATCCAAGAGTTAGAGAAATGAAAGACGAATGTCCTAGTTCATACGTACTCTTGTCAATACCAAGGGTGCTCCTTCAGGGTACAGCACATTTTCCAAAGGCATTCCTGGACTTAACCTTCCAAACCTCTGACCACACATTGATCTGAAGACCAAGAGTGCTTTGGCAGCAGCAGTCATAGGGCAGGAAAAAATGAGTAATATCTGCAATCAATAAACATGAAATTCCCAAAGAGAGTTCCTGCTATCTTAAGGATACGTAACAACAAAAACAATACTGGTTTTTGGAAAGCACTGTCCCAATCAGCAGTTTGTTAGAATAACATTTTTTGTGAAGCATCCATCACTTAATTGGAGTGTGTCACCACATGACAACTGCACTTACATTAGAACAATTCAAATAAAAGTGATTTAGAAGGAGAGTCCTAATCTATGTTCTACAGAGTATCGTGCAGACAGCTTTGAAAGATGGCATGTATCAGTCATTTCCCAGAGCCTGGCGTTCCTGTAGGCTTCATAATTCCTTCACCAAGTGCTTTGTGGTAGAGGGATAAAGAAGAGAAGGCAGAAAGCTGTGTTAGACAAGCAAAAACTGGAAAAGTCGCTGTCTTTTTAAACAAAAGACAATCAATGTCCCAATCAGTGGGACATCTAGACAAGATAAAAGAAAAGAACTTTGTACCAGAAGGGTGGTCAGACACCCCAGCAGGAGCCCAGAAAGGCTGGCAACTCTGCACCCTTGGAGAGATTAAAAACTCCACAAGCCCCTGGGCATCTTGCTGTGACTGGACCTGCTCTGAGCAGGAGGTGGGATGAGACAGCCAGAGGTGTTTTCCCACAGCATCCTCTGTCCCTCTCAGATTCTGTCACTGAAGGTTTTCACCGGCCCTGGTGCACTGGTTGCACGTGGAATGTTGTTCTAGTTCCAAATGGTGAAGTAATGAATTAGTAATAAATGAATTAATGAATAATAACATGAACAATTAATAACCAATCTAGTTTATCAAACAAAATAAATAATAATTAATGCGCAAAAAATTATTGGACAATTTGCAAATTGCTTGTTTGCTTTTAACTCTTGCACATAATCATGCTACTGATGTGCTTATAACCCTGCTACTCAGGTTTTGCATGTTCCTAGAATCTACTGAGATACCTGTTCACAAAGTTCAACGTGAATGCTTTAGTCATTTTTATCTTTGTAACAGAGCAAGGTTTGTTTGGGGCTTGTCAGGGTTTGTTTTTTTTCCACAGCATAACCCAAAATGAACCTCAGATCAAAGCCATTCTATTCCGCTCTGAGTACTGTGCCCTTTGCTGCAACGTCTCGGAGCCTTCCAGTGGTATATCACAGAATGTGATTAGCAGCTGTCACGTGTTGTTTGTTTCTCATCATCTCCCCAGGGATAAACTCAGCCTAAGTGTTTCACTGGAAGGAGTTTTTTGTTCGGTTTTGTTTTGAAATATGTGAGAATGATTTGGCAAAGGAATACTGCCAGGTCATTTTCATGAAGCACAAGATTGATCCTGAACACTCTTCCACGTTGCTGTTTCACAGGGAGATAAGGAGATAAGATACATGCTGTTTAATATAAAATTTGAGGAAAAACTGCCACGCTGAGGTTTCACTGGCAGCTCACAAAGGAATCAAACCTATGATCCAATATGCCCAGAGGCATTGATACTGCAGTGTGCTGAGGATCTTTGGAGTGGTGTTACTTATCCTCACCTCTCGCTGGCCCAAGAGGTGTCAAGGCCAACTGCAGAGCAAATCAGGAACTCCTAGGATTTGACTGACAGGGAGAACAGGTTGGNCCCACAAATAAAAGACACCCCCCTACCCCCCCATAAAAATGTAACCCCCCAGAAAACATCATGAGCAAAACTTGCTAAATGCACTCACTTTGCCCATCCCAAAACAACAAGCAGCTCTTGCTCTCTCTGGACCAGAGATGTGGTGAAAATAACGCGATGGCTTCTGCTCACGGACAGCTCAAGTCAGCACGAGATACGTGAGCTCATTAAATCAGAGAAGAATCTTGGCAGAACGAATGAAAACATCAATCTGGACATTTTCGGCACAACTTTAATGTATATTTTTCTCAATCTTGGCATAAACCCCCTGTCCCCACCATCCTCTCTGTGTAGCCCCAAGGGCCATTAACCCAGCTTTGAAGACAGCAATTTCTTTCACAACCCAAACAACTGCCTCAACATGTCTAAATAAGTAGTGCTTTTATTTTTTTAAAAACAGAGAAATATTATATTCCACACTAGGTTAAATCTTTCATTCATATTATTTACATGAAATTTATCACTTATAAAACCCAGGACTACAAAAGACTGGGAGCTCTCCTTGTTTCACAGATGGGAAAAATGGGAGCTGATGCTAAAGGAGAGTCCCTCGATGTTAATGCAACAAGTCCTGACAGAAAATAACTGGGACTTGCATCCCTGAATGCCTCAGGTGCTTCTGTACAGTGTGACTGAAGGGAAAACACTCCTGGCCCAGTCAGTTCCTACAAAATGTGGGACAAAATCTGGTCACAGTAATCTGAAGAGTTGCTCTGCTCCATCGAGGTAAATTTGACCCGTGAAATCTCTGGTGCTTTCATAGGCTTGCGCAGAGCAGCTGGGCTTTGAGACTCCAGCCTGACACTGCAAGGCAAAAAAGGTAATTCAGTGTCAGGCCCAAGGTCTCCTGAACTGTGCCCAACTTCTTGAGTCATTGCCTGATGCAAATCTGTGAAATAAAATTAACAGGCCTGGGTTAAGCTTTACATCTTTGCATGAAACCCAGTTTCAAATGGAGAAATTCAGTTCTCAAGCTCATATTTAATCAAACTGTGCACTCACCTTTCCTGCAGCTTTTACAACAGATATCACTGCTGAGAAATTCTGGGTTAGGAGAGCAAATGTGCAACATTTTTTGCCTGATATTCTCATCTCAGATATACATCCTCCTCACTTCACCTCATCCGAGTGCCAGACTGCTTGGAAATGATGGGAAAAGATCTTGATGTAGAAAAACTGACTCTCTGATGTACAGCTTGGGATGAGAACCAAATTATTCAAAGTACTGATAGTAGGACAAAAAACCTACTGTCACAATGCAAATATTAAAACCCTCATCCTGTCATGACACAAAGGTAAATTTAGAAATACCTGAGGGACTCATGGGACCACGAGTAGCTGGCCCAAGGATCCTGTGTTTGTCATGAGGTGGCAACAGTTTGAAACAAACTCAGATTTCCTTTTTTCATTTGTATCAGGATTATTTTTTACCAGACGAGTAAGAAACCAAGGTAATAATTTCATTCAATATTTTTTTCTCCAAACTACAAACTTACCTCAAACTTGAGTAGATCTGGTTCCAAGCAATTTTTCTGACTTTTTACAAAAATACCTTTTATATAATTTAATTTTTAATTTTTCCACAGTTCTCTGCACGGGTAACAATTTGTGTTTATACCCTCACAGGAATATTTGATGGTCTGTCAAAGCTAATCAATCTCCCCTCTCTCTTTAGATACTAATGATGCCATCAATAAAAGCCCTCATCAGAAATGAATGTTCTGCACAAAATGCTATGCATAATGGTATGACCCCTCAGGATGCAGGGCATGTCATTTTGAATTTATTTAATCTCTGGGAGCCCTGTACAGAGCTAACTTTTGAGTCTTTGGAGTCCCAAGCAAAACAAGATCATAGTGCCCCACACAGAGTCAGAAACAGAAGAGCTTGCACCTGCAAGAGCCTCTTCTTCACACTGCTGTTGGATGGGGCTGCTTGTTTCAGTGTTTCCTCCCCACAGCCCTGGCCCTGAGGTGGCAGAACTCAGTTTGGGAGGTGAGCTGGGGATCAGCTCCATCCCTCTCTCCTTGTACTGCCAAAATCTGCAGATCTGTGTTCTCCGTGCTCCCAAGACTGAGAGAACGTGTTCCATACATGCCACTGGGTACCAGGGTTTGTATTTCATGAATCACTTAAATCCCACTAGACTCTTCGCATTTTTCAGTGCTGATCACCAGGGAACAGAAGGGTTTGGATTTCTGTGGATCCTTTCACACTTGAGGAACCCCGAAGTGCTTTGGCACGGATTGATTCACATCCTGGCATGTGTAGTGACTGAGAAGTTGAACAGAATGATTTGCAGAAATGCAGCAGTGGTTAGTGACTCTCTTTTGACCTGAACTCTTTTGAAGCCTTAGCAAAAGATGTCCCACGCAGGTAAAAGTCTAAGTAGAAATACAGACAGAAAAAACACATCCATGAAAGCAAAGAGAAGAAATGTTGGTTTGGAGAAGAAACAAACCCTCCAAGCCTCAAGGGTTTGTTTGTTGGTTTGTTTAGGTTTTCTTTCTCCTTTTGGCCCAGAAAAATTTCATTCCTTGGTTTCTTAGTTTTTCATGTAAAAGATGAAGCCGTGCAGATTTCACAGCATTTTCTGTGAAAAATGTCAGTTAGTCAAAAACCCTGTTATCCGCTGAAAACCCATTCTGACCACCCTTTGTGTGATACTGGGGAATTCAAAGGAAGGTTCGGGCTCCTGGTACATATTTGCATTCCAGATGAAGCAGCATGAAAATACAAAAGAGAATGAGTGGGAAGAATCACTTTTATGATAAGCCAAGAGGGAAGAGTATCTCTAAGTCATGCAGGGTCTCCAAAGTAAAAGACTAGGTTGAAGGTAGAGCCTCTGAAGGCCTCAAAGGCAGTAGCTGTGGGCAGACAGGGGAGTTAGGCTTGTGCATACTATTGAGGGAACCAAGAAATTCAGTACTCAAAGATTAAAAAGAGAGCACGGGCAGATAATAGTTTTCATTCCAAGAGACCTCTGTGCAGAGAGGAGGGGAAAAAAAAATCAGTATTTTAGGAGTATTGTTTAATATCATCCTTGAATTCACTTTTTCCACAGTCAGAAACAGGAAAACAGGAGTACTTTATTGAGGAAGCACAGGAACCACTTGAAAATGGCAGAGCTTTTGAACGCTGAATGTACAGTGAGGGTATAACAGAGCATTCTTCTTGCAATTAATTTCTGATGAGAGACCAGTGTATGAAAAATATGTGGTATATATCCCCAAGAGAGAGGAACAGAATGACTCCTCAATGGCTTTTCAATTCCAAAGAGACACAGTGCAATATTACAAGAAATGTGCATTTAAGAGAGATTTCACATCGTTTCAGTGTCTTAGAGGTAAACTGAGGTTCACAAGTGCAGTGAGTCTCTCTAACCTCCACCCAGCACAGCAGCGGGGCCGTGGATCAGACCACAGGCATTCTGACTGCCGGCCACTCCAGTGGACACCAGCAATTTACAGACCAAACCTCCTGAGGCCGGTGAGGCCTCTCGGCATCGTGGGCTCTGCTTTGCAGGACCTGGCTCCCGGAGCCCAGCTGGCGAGGGTTTAATTGCACAGGCGTTTGCAAACGCTGCTATTACACAGCAAAATGTCGGGACAGCTACAAATAGCAGGGAGGGAAATTCGGCTTACGGAAAACTGGTGTCCCGCAGGCTTCCACAGGCCTCCTCCCGGATGGAGAATTTGAGAACTAAACCAGTTCAGGGTCAAATGTTTCAGGCTGACCCCTGTAGCAGTGCCCCTTTTGAACACTTTTCCTTCTGCCTGCTACAAAGGTTGTGGAGTAGGAAATGCCCATTATTGTTTGACCTTGTGTCACGGAGACATTTTAAGGCCCAAACGTGAGGTTATTTTTAGTCGTGCTGTTATTTTGGAGCCAGGCTCGGGAGAACAAAATCAGCAAACCTCACAAAGAGAGACAATACAAAATGGCAGCCAGCATTATCTTCCCTTTCAGCTTGACAGGAATATTTGTCTTGATGCTGAGCACTGGTGCTGTGCTTCCTCAAGGAATGTTGAATAACTTCCGCTCACGTTACACAAGCGCCTGCCCCCGGATCACTTTCCTGTGTGGCCACTTGGCTGCAATGCCTCCAAAGGCTTTGTAATCCCCAGTTCTATTATTGTTTCCTAAGGATGCATCCTGCCTGGAAAACAGCAAAGGAAGGGAAACGGTATCTAACATTACTTCCTAATTAAACTGTTTGCATCATTCAAAGCCCGTGATGAGTTCCTTCCTTTTCTCTCCTTCCCCTCTTGTTTACTAAAATCAGGCGATACAAAAAGACAGCAGGAGAGAGACACAGTAAACCAGATCCTAATCTCCAGCACAAAAGGTATTGGAGCTTTTCCAGGTTTCTACCCGCATCCTGAGGATCAAATTCTCTGACAACTTGCTACTGTACCCGTGCTGAGGACAATGCTCCATGCTGACGTGTAAACTTTGCTAGAAAAATTAAATTTCTGGACTTATGTAACTGGAGATATGAGAAACCTGTTCATAGTGGTTGGGACAGTTTGGAACAAGGTTCATCTCTGGATCAAAACTTTGCTTATATTATCATATATATATATATATGTGATTTTCCCCAAAATCATTTGCTTGTGGTGCTTACAGAGGTGGGAATGAGCTCACATCCAGATCTGAATTCAGAACTGAGCTTCCCCAGGGTCTGGGTATGTTTGATCCAGTGTCTAGATTTGGGCCCACCTCCAATAAATAGGTCGCAGTCTTGATGAGCAACCATCCCTCTTGGCTTTATAATCTGTGCCTCTGAGAATATGGGATTTCATATCTGCCAAACCCTCAAACAGCATTAACTGTTGAACACTGACATGAACTCTGGATGGTCAGCCCTGAATGTAAAGACTGCCACTCCCCAAACCAAAAATAGCAATACTGAGAGGAAGAGGCGTGAGACAAAACTCTGAGGCTGCAGAGCAGGGAAAAGCCTGGGGCTCCTGGCTTTGCATCCTGAACTCTGACTGCTGGACTAGGCAACCTCTCCAAAAACAAACTGATGCAAAATCAAGCCGCTCCAGAAAGTCCAGCTATGTGTCCTTGAGAGTCAAAAGAGTAGCAAATTGGGTGTATCAACTATACACAGAGGCACTTCTCCAAAAACTCAAGCCTTTGCCCTGGACTACTTCCAGACATTAGAGCTTGCTTAAAAGTTGTGTTGATACGTAATTGATTTATCAATTATTCCAGATAAATAGCAAAATAACCGTGTGAGCTCTAGGGCAGGAAGACTGTTTCCACAGGCCATAGTGCCCCAACAGGAACTCCGTTAACAATGCACCACGTGAAGCAGTGGAATTCTCTGTGCGGTCAGCTCAGGCACCAACAGCTGCCCAGATGTTGCACTGGAGTTAACATTCCTCCCTGCAAGGATGATGTCACTAGTGCAGGCAGCATTTCAAAGCAGGAATGTGCTGCAGGTTCCCGCAGATCAGCAAACGATGCAGGTCACTGACAACCACGCTGGCAACCGCGGCAAGCGCAGGTAAATGAGGTGAGTCAGAGGGAGGTGTTCAAACCCTGCCAGGCGCCTTGGAGGGCTTCCAGCCTCTCCTAATCCAGCTGTTGAGTGACCTCTCTAGGGGCCTCCATCTGCCTTCAGCCAGAATAGTCCTCCTGAGCTGCTCCTGATTCACACGCACCCAGCTGGGTGTGGGATCAGGCGTTTATCCCTGCAAACATCACTCATAACCCACATCCAAGTGGTGATTGCCTGAAGAATGAAACAAAATACTGAGGTGTCTCTCTGGAGAGAGAGAGAGGCAAGAGGCCACAGTCAGCTCTGTTTGTACCTGAGTGTGAAATAGTCCAACCTTACTCCTACAGCCATAGCCAGATTTGCAGCTGCATATTTTCCTTCTCTCTGGTGTACCTCCTGACTTGGAGTTCTTTACAACGATAAAACCAAGACCTGCTTTGGGCAAACTTACTGTTCTATGAAGCACCAATGGCTCATCCCTGTGCGTTTACACAAAAAGCCACTACTGACTGGGAAAATTGATCACCTTTTCATCAGGGCCAAAAGCCACACGCTGTGCAATTGCTGCTTTTATCAAGCTATGCTTCAGACACCTATCGATGTGTAGGCTGGGACAGGACGTGGAATTCCTGTATCCTCAGTCAGTGTATGGAAGTTGTTATTTGTGGGTAGAAGCCTTCTGGGAAGAAACGTGCTATTATGTGAAATTATAAACTCTAAGATCTAATGGGCTATATTGCAGAGATGTACAGCCACGATTCTCACAAGGTTCACAACAGCATGGGAAAAAAATATGTCTGTTTCTCCATATTCCAAGGATTTCGTGACAACTTGGGAGTTTACAGCTGTTGTTTGCGTTTTAAAAGAAGGTCAAGTTTCTCTGCTGCAATACATGCAAGAGAAAGACAAACATTGGCATTGTCCCTGCATTCACCCATGTGGGCATTTCAAAGGATCACCTATAAACCATTTCTTCTGCTCCAGTGAATGTTGTTGAAAAAACACACGCAGAGGTTATGTCCATAAAGGAAGCTAACATGAATGTAAAATAAAGAAATCCAATTTGTAAAGAAGTCATTTAATGTCCTAGTGGAAAGGCAGAGCTGAACTACTAGAAACAGATAACTACAAATTCTCTTCCATCATGAAAAGTTTATGATTATTGTTATTCTGTTTACTATACTTAGTAGTAGTAACTTTTCATAGACTTGGCCAAAAGCCAGTGGTGTGGGAGATTTGTGTCACTCAGGTGCAATGTACTAACAAGATGTAAAACAAAGATCCTGATGATCACCTGATGATTATCTGATCCTGAAGATCCTGATGATCAGAGATATTTTTGGTAAAGAAACCCTCGTTGAGAGCTAAATAAAATTCACCTAATTGCATTCTACATTTCATCATGCATACCTTGAGCATCACATGCCAAGCAAGGCTGCTACATCTCTACAGAAACAAATGCATTTCAGTAATAGATCACTTCCTTGTCAGATCACTGCTGAAAAATATTATCTCTGAAATATCTGAGTGTCTGTGTGGTTCTCAAAGGTTAAAACTGTGTGGCCTATTTCTCTGCTGAAAGAATAGCACTGCTGCAATAATCAATTATCATCAAATTAGGGCAAGATCAGAAAACGGATACAATGAAAACAATGGGGGAAAATAAACAGTCTGTGCAACGCTACTGAAAAATCTGCTAAGGGATGTCCAGAAAGCTGCCTTAAGCAGTCCCTTCCCACTGACCCTCTCAGCAGACACCTCCTCACAGCTCGGGTGGGCACCTCCACACTGCCAGTCAGTGGCTACAGGCAGGAACTGAGCCTGCACGAAGGCACGGAAAGAATTCCAGTATCTGTGTGGAAACACTTACCCCGTAGCTTTACAAGCAGCTTCACATAGGAGTGGAGGAGCTGCCTCCATCTGCCATCTGGAAGTGGTTTGTGTCCCACCAGTGGTATGCATATCACAGTTTGGAAAGCCCTGCTTTAGACCAGGAGCCTTGCTAAGGGCTCCTCCGGCTGCCACACAGCTGCTGGGGAGACTCCTCGCCCTGCTTTGTACCCAGAGATGATGAAGACCCTCCAGAGCAGCTGTATAACTGTCTGTGAAACCTCATGTCTCATGAGCAGCAATTCAAACCTGCCTTAAACTCTGCTGGCTTGAAGGCTGATCTGGCTGATTTATATCTCAGTAAGAGAAAAGACAAACAGATTTTCCCAGCCTTTCTGAGCCTCTTCTCATCTCACCAAAGCAAGGAAAATAATTTCCTCCGAGGCATGCTGGAGAAGAAATCCATTAGCAGTTACAAAGCAGGGCTGAATGTTATTGTTACATCCAAATAGCTGTAACAGCCTTTGATTCTACTCCTATTACTTTGAGAAAGAAACATGGGATTTTATGTGCACACAACCAGAGTGTCTCTTAATTGCTACCTCCTCACCGCAGTGGTATTGCATTAAATTTAGAACTAATAAAACAAACGTTTTGTTTCTTTTTTTAATAACAATCACGAAGCCATCCACTTACATCAGTGTCTCTGTAGTGTGTCCATTTGTTGCCCACTCACAAATACAACATCAAGCGAGTATTAGGCTTATAATTTGCAGCAAATTTATTCCTTTTGACATTACCTTGAGAGTAGCTAGGGTGGGTAAAGAAGCACTTGGAGTATTTAAACTGAAAGGAGAGCTACAGGAAACAGGTGATTGTTGCAGGAAACTGCACATCGAGGAGCCACAGGCACAGCAGGGCTGTTGCCATGACTGCATGACTTGGGTACCCTGTGACACACCAGGCTCAAGGCAAGGTGTCCCCAGCCACCCCAGGGGCCGGCCTGCAGTGGTCCTTCAGACAAATATTTGCTTGCAAGTGGGTATTTTTGAAGGAAAAATACATTAAAAACAAGTGCTTGCTCTTGCGTTCAATTTTTATTGAGTGTTTCCTCTCGTTTGGGATTTAGGATGTTTTTTGCCCCCTTTCATATGCAAGTATTTCTACTCATTTTAGAGGAGGGCAAAAAAGGAATGGATTGAGGGAGAGCTTTAGGGCTTCCCAAGGTAGGCAANAAAATAAAATAAAATAAAGTAAAAGTAACTAATGAATTTGCATTTGAAGACTGGCACATTAAAGAATCACATGCAAAGGTGAGAAGAGAAGGAGGAGAGAAGAGTTCTTGTCAATCAGACAAAAAGGCCCCAGTCATATGCTACCATTTCTCTTGCTGGCGAGGAAAAACACACACACAGACACGAAGCTGTCTACATGTACGTGAAGCAAAAGGAAGGAAAACTAAATGAGTTAAGGTTCATTAATCATGGACCTGCAGCTATAAAGATCTTACAGAACGAGGAAGGATAGAGCTTGGGTTGTATTAAAATGAGCTGGAGCTCTGCATGAGTCACGGAAGCCTTAGAAAGATTTTTTTTTTTTAAAATCTATACGTTTATCAAAGCATCAGGAAAGAAAGCACATGGCTTGGGAACAGAAGTGCAGGGCCCATGGCTGTAAATATAAACACTATTTTTGAACATCTGCAGGTATTATTAGACAATGCCTGTTTGTTTACTTGGCCTGCTCTAGCAGGTGAAGAAATGAAGAGGGTATTTTTAGTGTCAGCAGGGTTTAAACTTGAGTACTTTGGGACTTAGGTGATTTTGATTAACTTGTTTAGCTACTGGGTGGTTTTGATGATGTTCATATGAGGATGGCACGCTCAATTTTTAAACAAATTCAGATTAGCTGCAATAAGCACATTTTTAATATCTTATTTTTTTGCAACTATTTATGATGCACATCATCCCAGCTTCCAGCTCAAGTGTAAAAATCTTTGTTGCCCATACTCAAAACTGTGAAAAGTTATGTTTCACAGAAGAAAAGTCATGGGGGTATTTTACATAAAGGTTAATGTTAATAATAATGATGATGATGATGATGATGATAATAATAATAATAATAATAATAATAAAGAAATCCCCCCTTTTAAAATGGATTTTTCATCCTGTTCTTTAAACTTGACAGAAGATTTTGGGAACTCTTGATTTTCTGCTCCTTTATCTCCTTTTGCAGTCTTCAGCAGGTCACTTTAATGTTCACTGCCATCCATCTGTCTCGGAGAGATGTGCAGAGGCTGCCTGTTTCAGGGGTTTTAACTTAATGGTAAGAAGAGTGGCAGTGACAGGGCAAATGGAACAGTAAGAAAAGCAAAATAATGGCTGACATTAAGAGCTTGATGTGCCAAAACATCACCTTTTCAAGTCAACTTGAATTATATTTTGTCCACAGAGTTATAACTTCATGTGTTCTCTGTATACACTTTCCTAAAAGTTAATGGTGAGTGAACTGGCATGACTGAAGTATTAACAACCCAAGAAAAGTCCACCAAACCCAACAAAAAAGCAAAGGCTTTTTTTTTGATGGGTTTTTTTTTAAGTCTATTGAAGTTTGGTATTTCTCATTGTCTCCTGTTCTGGGTTCCCTCTAGAAGGAGCAGTGCCAAGACACTCTGAGAAAGGCTATTCTTGTTCCATTCGCAGCCCAGCGAGAAGCAGGAAGCTCCATAAATCTCACAAGAAAGTCTGTTTTGCCAGCAGGGCTGATTCTGAAGTTAACCCAAGTTGTGTCATAGCCTTCAACAAGGATCCAGGCAGGCTGAATCATCGCATTTATAGAAATCAAAGAGCTCCAGAAGGGTTTGGACAGAGATCAGGAAAGTATCTAAGCACTAAGTATCTAAGTAGGTCCCAAGATCAGATTCCCCAAGCAGTTGCACAACCGGGGCAAGGGAAGCCCCAGCAACACTGAAATCCAGCTCCTGATCAGGCTCAAGGAAGGTGTCAGAGGCAAAGCACCAGGGATTACAGAGAGAAATGACACAAGCTGAATACAGGTCTGAGCCCCATTTTCTGGAAGATTTATTTAGGATAGATTTTTGGATAGTTTTTTCTTTGCTGGATTTAAAAAGAAGAAATCTATCCTCCTGTAGAGATCAATTATGCCATATGCAAGCTTGCGTAGCTGCATTTGCAGAGTTATACATGTTGTTCCCCCACTCCATAGCTTGTTTCCCACATGTTGTCCCACCAAGGTTTGAATTAGAGAGCAATCAGGCCCTCAGTGGTGAAAGAAAGTTTTGTTTCCAGAAACGTATGCTCCTTTTGGACAAGCCAGCCTGCTTCTCGTGGCTCTGTTCTTATTACACGTATTAACTGTGGTCTGTTTGACGTGCTGTGTGAGTGCACGTGCTTGGAAGCGTATTCCCAGTCAATGCGACAAAAATTTCCAGTGTGTTGACACAGAAGGAGCAATTCGAGTATCGTTTACACACTTTTGAATTCGGATTAAATATAAGTGAAAGAAAATCAATGCAGAAAATCAATGCAGCTTTTGGCTGGAAATGAACATGAGGTCACACTGGCAGGGCCTCGGGGTAGAAATAAGCAGCAAATTGTTCCTCTGCCCTTGAAAACATCATCAAAACCCCATTAAGGAAAAACTCCAGTAATTTCTTGATGCATTTTTTCCCAGAAACAGAAAATGACCACCTCTGTCACATCTACCTCCAAACAGCAACAGAAAATACGGAAAACAAAGATACAGCAAGCGATTCCAAGGTTGGGTGTTATCCTAAACTGTAAGAGATTCTGGTTCAGGTAGCTGCTTCCTGACCCTCCCTCCCTCCCTCTCTGAAATATAAAGCCCAGTAGTATTCCGTAAAGAGAATTATTTACCTACAGAAGTCTAATGTCACAAAAACTCTCATGGATAAAACATTAGAATTGGAACATTCCCACAACTCTGCCAAAGACCGCTGGGTTTGCTGCCATTACGTCGCAGGATTCCTGGTTAGCTCTGGATGTACGAAATCCAGACCCTCCTAAACCACCCAGAGGTGGAACAATGAAACACACCAGATCCTAAAGATTCCCCCACATTCCCTGTGACAAGTTCTCAGGGAAAGCTGAGCACCCTGCACAGGCCCTGTGTATACTGATAAATGATGAGGACCAGAGCAGGAGCCTGGTCAGCGCTGCCCGCACCATTGTTAACCTGCTCACAGCATGGGTTTGGCTCTTGCCAACCTCTCCTCTCTCAGATTTGCTTCAGCATGATCTGAGAGATAGCAAAGGTCAATTGTTTCCAGCAGGCAGCACGGCCAAGGTGTCTTGGCTTTTTGGGAGGGGAGGAGGGTGAGCTCAGCCACACTGGCTGAGTCATGCCATGCTCTTTGATCTCCAGGCCAAAGAATCATCCCTGGTTCATTGTGTTCTGCTACAGACACAATTCTGGCAGATTGAGTTGAGAAGAAAACTGCCTGCTTCACTATCTCTCCGTAAAGCCCTCAGGACTTCTCCAGAACATGTTGGTGGGATTTCTGGGGTGATGGGGAAGATCCCAGTTTAAAAAACACTGAAAGTAGCCCATTTTTCTTGTGTAAAAAGATGAATCACCAAGAGCTCTTCCATAAACCTAGTTCAGGCAGTGAGACAAGGGGATATTTCCACAACTTTGACCTTCAGTTTTGGATGAAGAAGCAATACATTGTCCTTCCCATAACTAAGACTCCAAAGGACTTGTAAACACTGGAGCCAGAGAACACCTCTGTGACATGGTTTGGCCCATGCCATTATTCCCTTTCTACAGGGAGGAAAATTGGGTCACAACTTCGGTGAAATGCTTTTCCAGGGCTTTTTCAGCATGTAAGTGGCACTGCTGAAAACAGGATGCATGAGTCACAAACCCTAGACTCCCGTTTAACTGTGCAGGGAAAGGAGATGGTTATTTGGATCTTGGGTGACAGTAGGTTTCAGCCACAGAATGAGATGTGCTTCCTGGAGTTACCTGAGCTAGGGATGGCTCGGAATGGCACCGTGGAACCAGGCTGGAGAGCTGGCCCTGCTCTGCTCCAGCTGCAACAGCACACCTGGGCCGTAAACTCTACCTCTCAACACCAGGCAGCGGGGGGCTGAGAAGTCAGATCCTTCAGCACACAAGGTCACCAAGGCCAAAGCCTTTTTATGGATTTAGCCCTCAAAACAGGATTTAATAGCACGCAGTAAATAAGGCCTTGGGCCACACATGGAACAATGAAGATGAAACAAACTGCTGAATAGCTGCTCATTAAGAGGCCTCTGAACATCCTGTGCGCAGAGGTAAGAGGGGTCTGCGGAAAAAATAGTATGTGATCAGATAATTAAAAAATGAATCATAATGAATTACACAGGCAGCTTTAATTAGGGCATTTCCTAACTTTTCCGTTCTTTTCTTTGTGACATCAAAGTGTCCTTCCAATGCCATTTTTTGTGTGCACAGTGTTCAGTCATGCTCTAAAGGCCACAGCAATATTTGTGTTACAAAGCCATGTTAGGTTTCCCTCACAGGTATTTTTTTTCTCCAGGTCTCTTGGATCTGTTCTCATCGACCCAGCTTTGCATGGAGGAGACCCTGCAACCTTTACAAAGAACTGCTTCAATAACTCAAGAGCAAGAACAGATTCAAGCCCTGTGTCTTTAAGAAGTGTCAGAAGGAAAAGACAGAGCAGCAGAAATACTCGTTGTACAACTCAGCTCTTCCAGCTACATCAGCTTATAACCATACCGGATTCCAGGGCATCCGTGGGAAAGTATTTATTTTACCTGTAGGTATAATTGTAAGCAATAAAAACAGCTCAAACCTTGCCAGAAAGGGTGGGAATTTCTAAAAAGAAGGAAAAAACTCTGAATTCCAATACCTGAGCAAACAAGTTAGTATAACAGTAAAAAAAAAAGTAAATGAAACAGCGTTGCCAAAACAATGAGCTTATGATTTGCCAGCAGCTGGATTGCACTTTCACTTATAAATGCTGCAAAAAGGGCTCTAACTTCTGAGCACATTTTCTTTTGAATCAAATCATTTTGTTTGTGAGTGCAAAGGATGTGTAAAGAAGGAAAAAAAAAATATTAGCAGAAGCTTTGAAAACCAAAATAGCCCCCCATATCTTTCCCCCTGGAAGACTTTTCACCAGTTTGGCAATAATGAAAAAGCATGTCTTGCCAGCTTAAAAAACATTGGCTCCATGGAACCGGAGAGGAGGCAGGAAAAGAGAATGGAGCTTCTCAAAAAGCACACGCACAGAGTTAAGAATGTGAAATGCCATGTTTTGGTCTGCCTTGCCAACAAAAAGCTCCTCAGCTTGTTGTCAAACCCGGGATGCAAAAGTTGGAAGCACTCCTTGTCTCACAGCCAGCTCGTGACAGTGCAGGTTGATTGCAATCTCACCCTGTGTCATGCCCAGGTTGTCCTGTCACGTAAAGCTTCACCAGTGTGTCACAGAATGAATGAGGAATTTGACTTGCCTAGCTTGAATTTGCATGGACACCCTTTTTGGACAAAATCTCACCAGACAAAGGTTTCCATTGGCAAGCTCTTGCGTTTCCTCGTGCACCACAAAACTCTCATTGCCTACCTGACAAGTCTCGTTTCCAGCCCTGAGTGAAACCAGAACTTTCATGAAAAGCAAACTAGGTGGGAGAACAAAGTTAATCAACTTCAGAAGCCCTTCCAGAAGCCTGTTTTATAAGATGGCTTAAGACAGGAGTTATTTCAGCTAAGCTCGTTCGACTAAGCCCCAGCATCATGTCTTCATAGGGAACTGGAATACCTAAAAATGTTACTAATTTTCACCTGACAAATCTTTGGCCTTCAAGCTGATGATGACACCTTCTTGATCAGGTCTTTACACCTCTATACTCACCTCCGCCTTCCTTTGGCTGCTCAGCCCTGCTGAGTTTTTCACACGGAGCTGACGTCTCCTTTTCGGTCTCTTGATAATCTGCTAAATCTCTTCCACTCCTTACCACAATCTAGTTTGCAGCTATTTTGCAGGTCTGCTTGGAGGGCTTTTTAGACAATATTGAAAACCCTAGAGATGCTTCACCTCTCCTACAGAGTCCCTGCATTGTTGTACGTGCACCTGCTTCTTTCTGCTCTGCACCTAGACAAATGCAAGGTTTCACTTTTATGCTGGTCAGCCCCTTATATATGAAGGCAGAAAATTGTGCTATTTTAGCCCAGAAGGTCTGGCAATGGTGGAACTCACAATGGCAGCAAGAATAACGTCTGGCCAAAATGCTCCTTTTACTAGATTTGACAGAGTTGGCCATATTTGAAAGGTATCATGCAGCAGCCTCTGTGTAAAATTCATCATATAAGGGAAAAAAAAAACCAGCTGAACTTTAAAAATGAGATGCATTTGTACTTGGCAACACTGGTTTTCTGATTGTTTTCTAATGGCAAAGACTAAACAAGATGGCTGTGGCAAAGCAAAGGAGACAACTGAAAATGAAGGCCAAAACAAAAAACCTATAGACGACTCCACAATAAAGACAATTTCCATGCAAACTGCAACTGTTGAATTTCAGCCCTTTCAGCTGTCTGTCTGCTTAAAAGCTTTTTATTCAGCAAACAATTTACTTTGTAACAAACCTAGGCCTGGAAAATTTCTGCCCAAAACATGCTTCTTTCACAGAATCAGAAATTAGCTGATGACTTAATAGCAGCACTTACTACTAAGCATTATAATAAGGAAGTATTTTATGTACTTGCCTTGCATTCTACCAAAGACAAAGATGAGAGACTCGTGCTGTTCTTGTACCACACATATCATGGATCAAAAGTTTGCCAGTAAGGGTCCCAGTGGTGGTGTTCTCTGGCTTTTATGGAAGGCTAAAACATCCCAGAAAAACCAACAACCAGAACTGTTGGTTAGTACTTGTGATAAAATAACTGAATGAAATTCAGCTTGGAAACTGAGGCTAGTACATTCAGAGAAAGACAGTATAAGAGATATGCTTGGGGATGAGCAGCAGAGCAATGCATGGATAACAGCCAGCACAGCAAGTCCACAGTTCTTCACAGCATATTTGGGAACTTACTGCCACAGAAATAACAGATGGAAACAAAGGAAGATGCAGTCATTTCCATAATAATATTTGGAGGGTGGAAAATTAACTGAAGCCCTCTGAATTTTTGTTTCAAAACTCTTGTTCAAATCACACTAAAATCCACTGCATTAATTCTCCAGATACCACTAGGAAGATGATCTGGGCAATGTCTGGACTGAACCTGGGACCTGAAAGACTGACCAAGTAAGAACAAAACCCCAAACCATCGACATCTCGGATACCAAGTGTTAAAATATCTTGGCAAAACCTTATCTATAGCAAATATAGGAGCTGCAGAAAGGCCATCTGGCCCAGCATCCTGTCTTCAACAATGGCCATAAGCAAACCTCGTGTCTAAGTTAAGAACAGGGGCAAACGTATATGACACTTTCTTTGAGCACTTTCCCAGTCTGGAATTATTTTAAGCTCGAATGTTTCCTGAGCTTGGTGTGGCCGCTTTGGAACCTCCAACAGAGCTGTCCCTTCCAGGCATTTGCCTTGTCTCCCCCTAGAGCCATGCAGGCGCTTTTTGCATCCAAATCATCTGTTGGCAGGAAGTCCACTTCTAGAAGTCGCTCTTCTTTGTTTTGAACGTAATTCCTGCCCAGACCATTTGACAGCCCTTATTTCTGGCACTCTAAGAGATGGCAACTGGTATCCACCCGACCACACCACCAGGGGTTTGTAGACTTCTATCAGATCCCACCTTGCTCACTTATTTTCTGAACTGAAGCACCCCAGGAAGTCCAGTCACTCCTTGCTCAGACCTTTGGTGGTTCTTTCTGCCCTTTCCAGGACCTTTTGCAGTTTTGGGGTTTGTTTCTTTTGCAGTAGAGGGGCCAGCACCGCACAGGGGTGGAGTATGGGCTTGCAGAATGACATGGTGGCAACTCTCCAACCCTCCAGGGCCACAGCCCATGCAGTTTGGGACAACAAATGAGGAGAAACCTCTGGAAACTGCAGGAGAAAGGGAACAGTACAATTCTTATGATAATTGTGGCTACAGAAGTATTTATTCATAGTGCAAAGATCTGAACCTCAGCTGAGCAACAGCCTGAATATTTACCAATAATATTACAAAACACCTTTTGAAAACTTGGTGAGCAAAACCAGATCTATTCAAAGGTATCATTTACCCACAGGTAACACATTGTTCAGCCCATAGAAGTGACCATTTCTATATAAGTATTTTGCAGCAGCAGTGATTACACTTTTCTGTTACTTAAAAGCTGACTGGATTTCAGAAGGTGACTGGATTGCCAATATGTGCACAGTTTTACCTGTCATCATCCTTAAAAGGTTCTCTGGGATTCAGGTCAGGTTTTTTAGTCGTGCCTAGTCTTACACACAAAACCACCTAAAATTTGAAATTTCCCTTGACATTTCTCACCCCCTGCCTACAATTTCGCTTTCTGCTTGGCACTTTTTCGATTGAGTTGTTGTGGTCTGATGGACTCACCAACAGCAAGCACAAAGAAGAACTCAGTAACAAGAAATAAGTTCGTGAAAGGCTTTTTATGCACTTGAAAGCGTCCCCCTAAAGAGCCCATATTCCTATGAGCTTTCTGCAGCATGGTTGCCTGCAATTATTTTTCTCATCTTTAAGTGCATTTATGTAAAGGCTGCAGCAACAATTGGCACATATGAGCAGCAGATTGTCTGTGTTTTTCATTAGTGTGGCAGCAACATATCCTTTGTTTTTCAGTCCTGGGCTGAACGAAACATCTTCCACAGAGACAAATCTCCACGATGATTAATCATGAAGCATTCCATATGGATACTGATATCCCACATGCTTTAAATGAGGCTGGGTGGGAAATCTTCTGCTTCACTTACCTCTCAGCCCAGCAAACTGCTGAAAGGTACCCACAGGTCCATTCCCCAGTGATTTTTAATGTCACTGCAGATTTGGCTGAGACCAGGTCAACTGCAGAAGCCTTTGCTGGTATAGCACTGATCATTTAGTGGTGTAGTTTTTTAGTTTAGTTTTTCCATAAGGACAAAAATAGGGATATGCTCACACAAAACTGTTTTTGCTGAAGTGGCTTATTTCGACGACAGACCTGATGTGAAGCCACACCACTTAAAACTGTTTTCCGACAGCATAAAATTCACTTTCACTATGAGGGCTTAGCATGGGACAGAAGGCTTTGGCTGTGCTGCCTGCAGATCCATTTGGCATTCCTGCAGTGTGGAACCTTCCTGGGATGCAACTGAACCACGCTTGGGGTTATATTTCTAATATATTAATATATTTATATATTAATAGTTTCCCCACGTACTGCAGAGCAGTGATCTAAAGCACAGTCAAACTGTTCCATAATGCAACACATTGAGCACAATACTCTAGCCAAAATCAGCTCTAAAATAAATAGCCACAACTTAATTGACGTAATAGAGGTCTATTTGCTTATACTGTTACTAGCTTGGCACCCTTCACTTGTTTGACTTCAACTCAGAAAGTGCATTAAGAGTCTAATGTCCATTTTCCAAGTGGAAATAGAAGCAACTTCTTCCTATCTACACACATAAATTGAAACACCAGAAGTACAGCACAGTATTCTTTGCTTTATGACTGTACCTCAGTCTGAAGCACAGGTTCAGTTTTGACTTAATTTTTCCTCCTCCCAGACATATTTACTGACCCACTTCCTCAAAATCCATTCTTGATGACAGGTTGCTTAATCGGTCAGCGGCTCTCACAACATTTCTTTCATCTCCTGACCTGCAGTGGTTCCAGTGTGGTTCTGTAAATGGGTCTCTGCCCTCGCAGCATGTGAAAAAATCCCCAGGACCCTGAGCTTCAGCAGGCAGAGAATACAAGCTACATCCTTAAATACTTTGTACCCCTTCCTGAAGCCCCCTGGAACAAAGCTGGCTCCTGGGATGGATTCTTTTGCTATTGTTTTCTGCCATTCAGGTAGAGGTTCAACGAACCAAGGTCTAACAATTGGATATCCAGATGCAAATTTTGGTAAAAATGAATCCACAGCTTGACGTCCCTCCAGAATCAGGGGTAATTATCTCATGGTATTACAACGTTGGCCCTTGATGGGACATTTCGATCATGACCCTCTTAATCCAATCAGCTTCTGATACACCAGTACTTTCAAGGCGAAATCAGAATCACCAACAAACAAAAAACCCCTGAGCTATAATATTTTCCTTTCTCTGTAGGATTCCTGTCACAGCCTGCTCTCCATCCAAAGAGCCCAAAGGGCTTGGTGGGAAGATGGGCAGATAAGATTGTTTCAATAAGGAACTTTGACGGACCAGATCTTGCAGTGATTCATCTCTGAAGAAAAAGGCTCCTGCCAACCCAAAACAGCTTGATTGGAGGTTTATGTGAAATGAAACCCATATTTATGCTGTATATTCAGTTTTCGTTTACAAATAAATGTATAAAACTGGTATAAAACTGCCAGCTTAAATCCTTGGCATTGATGAAAACATTCAATTTGCTCTTTACTAGCATTTAGAAATGTTGGGTTTTTTCAAGCTATTTTTTAAAAAGATAACCAGATTCCTACCTAGTTTGTGGGCTAGGTTTTAAGCACCGTGAGTATAATTCAAGAAACCCTCTACTGAACTGAAATATGTTAAATGAGAGGATGAGAAAAGCAGCAACATGCATTAATACGTTATTCAGAGGCTTCACAGAGCTCCTGACGTAAAGAATCAGTCAAATCTTCACCAAGCCAGGCCTCAGGAGAGCCAAGTGGCCTGCATTTCTTTATGCAGTTTTCTTCACGCCATCCCAATTATTAGTCTTGAGCTAATGGTGCTTTACTATGAATAAATATGCAAAGTGGAACCGGTTGAATGAAATCCAAAAACCCAAGACACAAAGCTCCTCTGCTGTGTGCCAGTACCTCGCAGCTGCTGAGGCATGAACTTGAAGACAGCTATATTTGCCTGGTTCACTACAAGGCTCTGGTGTGGGCTCCATTATAAGCCAATATAAGATTAAAGAAAGGGAAAATCAAACCTTTCCATAAATCCATCTGAAGGCAAACTCAGCAATGCTGCAGAGACAGTGATTTACACTAGCGTTCAATTTTAGGGACTAAAACGTCCCATCTGAGCAACAAACAAAAAATTAACCTATTGTTAACAATTTTCTCGTTCGTGATTTAAAACAGAAGCATTCACATAACTCGAAAGCGTATCAAACGTGCTATTTTTTTAATCACTGTGAACAGCAAAAACAGGACTTTTAACCATGCTGAAACCACAGCAGGGGCTTTACCGCTGCTCATTGGAAACAACACTCCGACCCACACAGTAAAATTTTAACATATCTGTGATTTGTTTTGCATTTAACTGGAGCCCTGAAAAATGATATCAGTAAACAGCATTAAAATCTTCTGTCTAACATGGAAGTCTGCCTGGATCAGTGGCTTTATTTTAGATTTATCACTCTCCTCTGGTCCACTTTTGAACTCTCCTCTCCTCCTGGCCCCATGGTGTGTTCCAGCAATTTCTCTGGAGCTGTGCAAAGGTAGCAGCTTCTGGCAGAAAAAGGTCCACCTAAGACATGCATCAAAATCACCACCAAACATTTCAAAGTGAATGCTACTTTCATCTGAAGAGGAAACCATGCCTTTTAATCTTAATTATTTTGCCATGGTTCTTCCCTCTGTTTAAAGGCCAACAGGAAAAGTAAGAAGTCTTATGAATTATTAAGCAAACAGAATTTCTGAATCACTGCATTCCTTGAGATACCAGAAGAGTCTCAAGAAAGGCCACCTTCTCATTTCTGGACTTTCTGGAGTGTGGCTGGAAAGCATCAGGCAATTTTGCCAGGGGAGTTAACATCTAGAAATGTAATGAGCATTGAAGGGAAATTCCTAGCACGGTGATCAATTAGATCCTCAGCTGCAGTTGGTATTGGATGGTCTGGCAGTCCATTTTTTTTACCAGGACATCAACAAAAAATCGTCAGCTATGGTGTTCCTGGTGCTCCTTTTGCCACACACATCCTGACACTCACATATTCTGAAAGCATGAGCTACAAAACCAGTCATGTCTACGAAGGGTAAAGAGCTGAAAGACACTCCCAGACCAGAAGAGTGACCCTTCATCCTGATGTCCTATATCAGAAGAATTGTGGAGCTTAACCCACATAATTTTGAAACATAAAGAATTGTTTTTCCCTAGGAAAGTATTCTCAGGCCTCGTGCTAGTAGTAATCATGTTATTATTTACTAACGCCACTGATTAGCCAGCTGAAGGCAGCGTTGTGTGTCTGCACCAACCAAAAATTCAGTCAACTTTATTTTCTTTCCAAACAACAACTTCACCTTCGTGTCACTGGAGCGCTGGGGCCTTAGGACAGAGCTGCAATTACTGGTAGCACCATACCAGCGGAGATCAGGGCAGTGGATTTGGCAGCCCTCAGGGAGCTCTCGGTTTCCATGCCTCCAGCACAGACCAGACCACCAAGGAAGTGTAGATAAACATGGCAGCAGGCTGAGGACTGTGCTGGAAGCTCTGCGTCCCAGTGTTCCAAATAAGATGTTTTTTAGGTACAACGAGACACAGTTGTACACAGAAAATACTCATGGCAATGGGTGCAGACAGGATCTGAACGCTTTCTGCTACTAAAGATAGCAAAATCCATTAAATACACACAGAGATCCCGTAGATCCCAACGAATCAACCATGGTACGAATTCAGAAGTAAGGCTAACTTCACATCTCACTGTGAGCTCACATGGCTTTATGTAACCTTGCACTTACAGTGGCACTTACTTTTGGTTTGCTCCTTTGTTAAAACCACCACTGGCTGCAAAATGCACTGTAAAATTTGCTCCCACCAAATCACGGGAGAGGAATTCTTTCCCATTTCCTGTCCTTCCTTCCCAGTTTCTCTCTGCCATCCCTGTTTATCCTGATGTCCTTTATGTACCTTCCTGATGTTGCCAGTCCGAATGTTCAGCCTCCCTGTTGTGGATGTCATGATAACCTTTTGCATTTGATAGAATCAGAAATGGATTTAGGCAAAAATCCCACCAATTTTTGTAACAGCATTACGTATACTCAATATGTCAATATACTTAAACACGTCTCAACAGCACAAATTGAAAAGGATGGACAGATAGAGCAGGAAGCAACTGGGAAAACCACATGCCTTGTCAAACAAGCTCTGTCCATTTGCTTAGATGACACTGACCTGCTCACAATTACCCTAAATACCCAGCTTGACCTGCTGTGAGTTTGTGACAGGAAAAAAAAAAACAAAAAAAACCAAAAAAACCACCAAAAAACTCTGACCTTTGAGCTTTGTAGCAGCCACAAATAATAAGGACGAGCCACAGAATAACTTCATTTTGTCCAGATAATTATACATGTTCCTCTTCACATCAAGTCCTGCCTTATTCTAGAAAGGAAAATTGAAGTCTGGTGGCTGTAATTTAAAGGGAAACAGAGCACCACTGACTGGGAGTTCCAGGAAAATGCTGGAAATACAGGAACAGTATCAATCACACCATTCCAAACGCCACTGACTCTTCCCTCCAGTGTTCAGCTAAAAGCAGAAGAAAGAGACAGAGACCAAAGAAAGCAAGGCTGTTGATATGCTGAAGAAAATTTCTCAAGTGTTTACACGTCTTTCATTCTCTGAATCAAAGGTTCTGTCTTGTCGAGAGGTGATTCCAGGGAGAGGGGAGGGTTCTATTTCAGAAGTATGCCCACACATGGGATTTTCCTCCTATTCTTCAAACTCACTCTGCTAGAAGTAATTTGCAAGACCAGCTAAGTCCTTTAACAGACAGTCCCCATAAACACTGGGATTGCTCTGGAATTCCTGGAGGATATTTTCGTGTTGCCCCCACCTAGTGCCACCTTTTGCATCCTGACAAAAGGTGATGTTGAGGGGAGAACTGAAGGCTGGTGGCCCACATGTGACTGAAATCAGGGAAATCACCCATCACCTTCAAGGTTCTGCCTCCTGTGAAAGTCTCTGAGGGTGGCAACACCTTTGTGAGACCACCCTGATAGCACTTGATGTTGCAGAGTCTTCACCCCTTTGGTCTTCAGAGCCTGTAGATTTACAAATGGCTCAGGTGGGCAGCACAAATTAAAACCAGGTATGGCATGGGAGAAGAACAAATCAAAGAGACCACTATCCCAGAAAGGATCTGGCTGAAAGGAGACAAAGGGCCATGCTAAGAATTAGAACCACTAAATTAACGTGAGAATTCAGTTATACCTAAGAAATATGAATAAGTCTCCCTGGGAAAGGTAGAATGCACAAGCAGGGGCCATCAGCCTCAGGGAACCCGACAATTCCCAGCTCTCAAACATTTGCTTTTAGCAAAGCCTGCAGAAGGAGCTGTGTGGTGAATGCTACCTACCCCTTGGCAAGGAGATAACCCACCACCGTCTCTCTCTCACTGGTGTGTTTAAAGGCAAACCTGTGTTCTCACACATCATAAGTCTATTTTTCCATTGGAATTGTCTTTAAAAATAATAGCAGGAATAGTGGGAACAAACACCTACAAAAGGCAGGGAAAGGATTTACTCCTCGTGGCATTAATTCCTTCACTAATAAACCATAACTGCAAATTCAGTTACTCTTAATAGCAAAATTAGGTTCTTACCTGTTACTTTTTGCCATTCACATGACCTTTAGTCATTGGAACTGGAATTGACTTGTGTGGGTGTAGTTTGGTATGAGAATTGAAGGCTCTCATAATTCTCAAACACACCTACATTGATGTAAGAGCTGCTTAGTGTTTCAATGGAAAAAAAGAAAAGATAAGTAAATCTTGATAATGTAAATAGTGTTCAAGCTTTAGAGATCATTTCCTGAATAAGCAGAGTAGGCTGGGTCAGGGGGGTGGGAGGGAAGACTTAGAGCAGATTTGCTATCAGGGTTTCACAAAGCAGTTGAAAAATATGAACAGATTGACAAAATTTGTCATTTAATATAAACTGAGGATGCTGTCATGGTAAAAATGGAGATCAACTGATCCATCCTGTCACAGTGCTTGGAGCTGATCATTCAAACAGCCCAACTCCTACTTTCTGTTTCAACACAATATAAACTGGATTATAATATGATATTCTTTTCCTGAACTTTATCGAAAGTCTCACCACCTCTGCTTACTCACTCCCAAACCAACAAGATTTTGCATTTATCATCAGAGAGTGGTGTGATTTTTCTCAAGCTTTCCTTTGTGAGGCTTTGTTTGTCATCACAGGCTGAGAGCTCACACTTAGACTGCTCGAGGTCTCCCCAGCAGACCTGAGTTAGCACAGGAGCTCTGGAGCACTTCTCCATCCATGTAATTTCCCGATTCTGAGGGACAGTTTAATATGTGCCTTTAAATCAGGCTCAGAACAGCTTTTTGTTGTTGCTGTTGTTGGTTTTGGTTGGGTTTTTTTGTTAAAACTAACCTCACAAAGATAATGCTACATGAGTAGGCTCCACTGATGCCAATCGCAATGAAGTGAACCCTACTAACTTTTCACATGTAAAACTCAGAAAAACTTTCCTTTATACGATTTGGGGTTTTTTGGCAGTGAAATCTGAAGGGGGAAAAAAAAAAGTCAACAATCACCTTGATCCAAATCTCATTTTCTTCCCGTTCCTGCTATTGAAATGAGAAAGGATCTCCCCACCCTACCCGTGTACAAACTTAAAACTGAAAATAGAAATAACACATTTTCACTCTTCCCTCGGGTGCCCATGTATGATAAAAGATTTTGGAGATGACCTGGCTGACCCTCAGAGAAGGTGTTATTCATTCAGCAGGTGGCCAGCACATATTCAGGTCCCTCATCTGTGTGAGGGTTTGAATCCACACTTTCCACTTGAAATTCCAAGTTACATGAGCAACATTTTTCTCCAGGAGAGCAAACCACAATGCCACTGAAAGGTTCAAACTCTTCATCTGAATTTGGGTCCGTGGCCTCCTCATTGCTTCATTCAGCCCAAGCTCTGGCTCAGAGGAAGACCCAAAGGGAGGCATTAGAGAATCACAGCTGCTTTCTTAATGAGATTTCATCTCCCTAATGCCGTGGCTTGCTTTCATCCCACCAGTTCCCCAACCTTCCAAAGAGTCCCCAGAACAAAACAGGCTTGGACAAGGTAAAGAGGACAAATAATAACTTAGATATCTGAACAACTTGGGCATCTACATTTCATTTTCAAAAGCCAGTTGGACTGTAAGTGAAGTGAGCAGTCTGAGAAAGGAACTTCTCAGACTGAGAAAGGAACTGTTTTTTCCAGCAGGGAAGAGCACACCACGTGTCTAACACTACCCCATGTTGATTCCTCTTCCCATATTTCCTTTACAGTCAATGCACAGAGGATGACTTTTCCCAAGATCAACGCAGAGCACTTTGGTGAGGTGGTCAAAAGACCACTTCCCTTCTGTATTTCTGAAAACTACTCCTTTTTCACTTCAAAACCTAAACCTCTTAAAAATGCTCACTGTATCACCCCAACCTTCCTCATTCATTAGCAAAATACCCCTTTTTATTTACCTTTTGCTTATCCTCTTTAATGTTTGAGCATCCCCTTTAAGACTTTCACATCCAGTAACAAAAGTGTGAAGCAAAATGCTGAAGGCTTTGAGTTTGGCCCGAAGGCTTTGAGTGTAGACTTCAACTGTCCTCAGCCTTAAGGAGGAATCTGTCATAATAACAAACACAGGTGGCAAATAAAATTTATCAGCAACAATTGGACATTTCTGGAATGCTGTAATACTTTTCCGTATTAGTGTTCATTCTGAGGTGCAGTGTATTATCTATAGAGAGCCTACACAATCTTTCTGAGATGAGAAATGTGCTCACAAATCAGCGCGTTGGCTGCACTTCCTGCTACTGACACCGGATTTTGAGAAAGAGATCTTGGTAACAGAGTAAATACACAGCAGTTTTCTCCCAGAGACTCGGGTTCAAGTTCCTGCTCAACAACAAGGAAAACCAAATGTGATAGCCTCCATCCCAGCCAGCACAAGTTATTTATCATCACCGACCCATCACAGACTCAGTGCAGCAGCCAGCACTCGTCTGGCAGGAAAAGCCTTGGTCTGGAGTAACTGGAGACTTGCCTGTCAGCAAGAGAATCACAAACCCTGCCCGTGACACCAGCACGGTCTCTTTTTCAGAGCATCAGTGTCATTGATGATGTTAATAAAAGTATATGGAAATGGTGGAAGTTGAAATTATCAAAACAGAGCTGCCTGGAAAACAGGCAATTTTCCACTACAGAAAAAATGCTTTTCTACTCACAAAGAAAAACTGACATTTCAGCCACTGTGGAAATAGTCCTTGGAACAGAGATCTGGGACAGGTCTTCACACACTGTGATCTCCATGCCTGGCCAGGGAAGATGATGCAGGGATCCAAGGACCACTGTGTGTCTTTGGAAATGACACCTCCTGGGCAGTCTCACCCCTAAGGGGGGAAGGAGATGGGACTCAGCAGAACCTTTAGCTCTTTTACAGCACTTACAGTGATGGAATGCAGGGCTCCCAACACTTCTGTTTTCAGAATTCTGTTCTTCAACAAAATTGAAAATGCATTTCTCTTTGAAACAATTCCTTTTCCCAAAGCCTAACAAAAGAAATAGTTCCAACAAGAAAAAAAGTTCAGTTTGATTTAATTGCTTCACCAACTCGGGAGAGTTGCAAGGTCCATTTCAACCCTGTCACTGATGCTGCAAAAGCAGATCCCAAGGAGAAACACCTTTATAAATCAATGGCTAAATGCTTCCATGAGATTTATTCCCCAGCCTTATCTTAAACGGGTAACGTGTGACTGGCAACACTAAGAAAAGAATTCTAGCTATTGTCCTCAGGCAGGCACTGTTCTGGCAGCTACAAAATAAATTTAGCCTAACCATACACTCCAGTAACTATCAGGAATATGCATTATCTCTGCTGAAAATGTAGTGTTGCTCTGCAAGTTTATTAATGAGCAGACATTTTCAATCCTAACCGTCCAGGCTTCAGAGAAGTGAAAGGGAGTTTATAGGCATAAAAAGCAGGAAAAAAACAATCTGACTTCATCTGATGGGCTTTTATCAAATGTATATAGCCAAAGAGCTTTAGAAAAGCTGGAAATTACTGTTTTCACCTTCTCTGCTTGGATAGCTATCAAACATTTTGTATTTTTCGCATCAAAGTAGCTGAAAGGACATTGTTAGAAAGAATGGTCTCTCTCTCTTGGCTCATGCAATAAACTTCAGAGAGGGGGCTAAACTTCAGAGAGTGCTTGAAAAAATAGGATTTTTAATTCCCAACCCAGCTTAGCAAACTAAGTGTCTATTTTGTTCCTCAAAGCTCGTGGACTTATTTACTTGTATGATATGCTTTCATATTTATGATTTGGTTCCTGTGGGTGTAATCAGAGCAGGAGAGTGACAGTACCTTCTAGGAACATAAACACCCCTCTGTGTCAGACCAAAGCCATAAGCAGCCCCATATCCAGTTGTCACTGGAGGATGCTTGACCAAGGAGCATCAAAACCAGGGCATGGAGAAAGTGGTATTTTTTATTTGCCCCCTGGTTTCCTCTCAGTTTCTGGAAATGAATGATGCAGAGACTTCCTGACTCAGATGTTACTCTGGATTACGGTGCTCAATAGCTCTTTCATGGCATTGTGCTGCTGATAAGGAGGCTGTGATTGATGCTCACTCTGTGCTCTGTGAGGCCTCTTTGGTCGTGCCCTTCTTGCCACCTCCAGCTCCTTCCTTGAATCCTGGATTGGCATCTGAGGCAATAAAGCAGCATTTTCCAGATATATTGATCTGTGAAGAGCAGATCAACAGCCTGATTGTTACAAAGATGCTTGCAGAAACCCATTACAAGTGATTTATTCTTTTACAGCACAGGCTAGAAATCACACATGCACACACTTCTTAAGGCACTGAGCGATCTGGGCCAAGACCCCAAAATTAGGGGCAAAACTCAGCCTCTGAACTCTCTCCGTGTGGACTGTGCAGATCCTACAGAATTTTCTGCCCAAATCAATTCTTGCACCTGCCAGCAATGAAATATAATGACTCGGGCCACTGTGTCCTGAAGGAATCTACTCCTCGTACCCCCAGCTACAGCCTCTGGCCTAGCCTCGTTTGTAACTGGTTGGGTAAACTCCTGTGCCTTCTTTTGCCACAGGATTTCCTAAAGTTATCCCCTGTGATCAGCTGAAAGCAGGAGGGTGACAGTGCCTAATGTCAGATGCACTTCTGCATGTTACTTTTCTCTGCCTTCTCACAACCAAACTTGCCAAAAAAAAAGAATAATCTGGCTTTGGGCAAGTTTCACAAGCTTCAAACAAAAGACAGTATTGGAAGCAGAAGCCTCAATAGTACTTAACAATTACATTGTTAATCTTCATATAATACAAACATTAAACAATTAATCTCGGTGGCTGAAATTCAGCCCCAATAAAACTCTGATGACTTCTGTGGATATTTGCCAGGGAGAAATTTAGCCTGCAATTTTTCTCGTCTCTCCTTCTGGCAGTCCTGGGAGCATTTTGCAGTTCCCACCCTGTCAGTGGCACACCTTTTGGCAGGAGCAAATTCCGTGATGTGCTTGATGCTGCACTGCCCTTCAGAGCAGCCGTGTAGCCCCAGTGATTTCCTGGGTAAAACCAGTGGCACCTATTTGGCCTTCTGTGTACCCGGGGGAAGAATGAACCTACTGGGAAAACAACAATAAACCTCTTCCAGCTTTCTCAGTTCTACCTTAAAGTTTAAAAACTTCTGCAATTCCTAATTCACATTTCTCTGGGAGCGAAACACAAACAACTATTTTGCCTCATTTCTTCCATTTTGGCAGATCCCTCTTTTTAAATGTCACAGAATCAATGTCACTCATATAAGAAATTTTAAAGCAGAACTTAGAAAATGCTTTCTTTTAATGCCCAAACCTGCAGCAAATATAAACCTTTGTAAATGCAACCTAATTTGCTAACATGCAGTGCTAATTTGATTACTCCAGATAAAGGTTTTAGTGCGACCAATTGGCGCTTGCTGCAGTGTGAAACTAGAAGGATAATTTGCTAAGAGAAAAGTGCAAGCTCTCTTTGGCACCCTGAAATGTGTTCGGTTGGTTTTGTGCTTTTGCATTTGAGTGAGTACTCCAGCACAAATTGGGCACAATTAGCAGCACATTTAAAAAAATACAGCTCAGTTCTGGTGCTAATTTGTCCCTGCAATAACACCAATTTCCCCTGTATTTACACTCAGTAAGCGTACAGAGGCTAACGCAGAGGAAAGCTTTGGACAATTCCCATTTGTATAGCACAGAGCAAATAATTCTTTGTGCCCTATGTGAAATGAGTCGAATATCTCAGCCCACTTTCCAGAGAACATGTGTCTACATCACAAAATCTGCCACCACAAGTTGGCACTAATTGGCAGTCTCAGCAAAGTGGCAAAGGAATGAATGGCCCCTGGATACCGAACTAACATTTTTCCCCTACAGGTGGTCTTTTCAAGTCGGAATTGAGACGTACATTGTTTAGGCAAGGTGAAGTTTGTGCTGCTGGTACATGTTTTGTTGATTCATAGAAGATTTCAGTGTGTAGCGAGCGTTTTCATGAGCGTTACATTCACGCTATTAAAAAAATAAACAAAAACCTTAAATTGTATTAAAAAAAAAAACCAACAAAAAACAACAAAACAAATTCCAGCTGTCCCTATTTTCCCCCACTTTGTCCTCTCAAAATCCTCAGTATGTTCAAAGGCACGACCAAATCTTTTCAGTTCTCGTCAGCATGTATTGATGAAACAGCTCCCTCAGATCTGATACCAAACCAAGAGATTAGGATGCCAGCTGCTTTTATCGGGGCCCTGACTCTGCAGACTTCATTCACATATAGCCCCGTTTGGGCCATTTTCTAGTCCAAAACTCACTGATATCAGTGGGAAGTCCCTAAAACTCCAGTAAGCTTTAGAAAAAGTCCTTTGCTGAGAGGGGTGTTAAGGAGCTCAGTCTGGATGCTCCTGTGTCACAGAAAGAAATAGCACAGAGGCTTTGATTATGGAGCATAATTATATTTACATGGAAAGAAATCAGCTACTAAAGAGGCTCTTCAGAATGACTGAAAATGACATCCTGATAGAGCAAAAGCAGAAATAAGTTAGGTTTTTCCTTTTTCAACTAAGGAAAAAGCTTCCGAAGTAAACTCAGAAGTCCCTGTATGTTGTCATCGTCAGGTCAAGATAAAATATTTGTTCAGAAGATGTGCTTCAATTATCCTTGAGGGCTCAGTGGTATTTATGACATTTTTTTATATAAGCTCAAACTAGGTGATCTAATTTCATTATCTATACTATAATTATTTTACGCACCTCTAGATATGCTTTCAAAAATCACCCCATTGTGGTCAATATGATGAATTGATTTGTTTTTATCAAACCCCTTTCTGAAAATTCTAAGTACTGCTTGACTGTATTTTCTGGCAAGAGGCTTGTAAATATGAAGAAGGAATGGTGTGTGCAGCAATTTCTAAAATGGAACAGATTCTCACCAAGCTGAGAAGCAGCACTTCCTATTTAAGGGAAGAGAGGATTCATTCTCTTCCAATTCAGCCACTGGCCCTCATAACAGGGCAGGTGAGAAGCACAAATCAGTGGTTGTGGGTTTCAGTCAGTGAACTCCTCGTCAGGAACCGGACTGAAACTCTGTGCCTCCTCTCCCAGGCTGGCACACAGCACACGGACACAGCCTTTCAGTCCTAACAGCTCAGCCACAGGTAGGAATAAGCCAACCCTTATCTTGCACCGATGGCAGAGGAAAATGGAGCGTTACTCCTGTGGGAAGGGATCTTTTCCTGCCACTATTCATAAGCACACAAAGCCCCCCGGACTCTGCCAGTCCTCCCCCGTTCAGGTATTCAAAGTGAGCAGGAGTCAGGATTAGCAATCTGCAAATTACAGCAGATAAAATCCTGCAGGGTGCTGGCTCCACAGCTCCTGAACTGCGAGTCTCGAGTGCTGCATCTTGAGCTCTGCTAGCAGTTTGTCCACTCAAAGGGCTGAATTCACCGCCCTTTTGCTGATACAACCTCCAGGCTAGTTTAAAAAGCTGCCAAAGAGAAGTTATCATAACTTTATGAATAATCATCCAACAAACAAAAGGGTATTTCTGCTCTTCTCTTGAGAACAACTTTTCAGATTATGCAGAAAAGGTTTTTAAGCTGTGTGGGTTTTTATAGGATGTAAAAGGAGAATTCTTTCTAGGGTTCTTGTATTGTGTACTTATCTTACAGGGGTACAATTTGACATCATCAAAAATTGTCCCAGAAAAACTTCGACCTGTAACTCTCCCACAGCTTGACTCAAGGTGGTTTTTTTTATCCAAGTTAGGTAGAGAGAATGAAAGAAAACGGTACTTGGTTGTTTTCATTCCACTTTATCTCTACCCCGTAGGTACAGAAATGGAAGAATCCCCTCTGGAAAGGCAACAGTGATCCTGGTGAAACAACACATTTGGCACACTCGCCTTCTGCTCCACACTTTGAAGGAGGACAGAGTTACCTGCTGCAGGTCCTAAATATTTCTGTTATTATTGCTCTTGGGCCCAAGTCCCAGGGAGCCCTGCCTGGCAATTAATTGGACTGTTGAAAGCCTAAACCCTGGTTATCCTCAGGCTGGTAGGAAAGGAGCACCAAGAGGAGGAACCAAAACAAGTACCAGCTTGGAGAAAGAACAGAGCCTGAGAATGGAGTGGGAAATTCAGTGACATGAAGCCAGAGAGGTCCAGCTTTGCAGGTCTGCTCCAGCTGCTACCAGGTCTGACTTCTCCAATCTGCCAAATGAACTTCCCTCCTTTTTAACATTTAGTTCCAAAATCTACACAGGACTGAATGAATGTTACGTTTTGTAATGAGTGAGTCCAGCCTGTGTTCTTCCCCTAGGCCCTACCTGTCTTCTAGAGAAGCCAGGTATTAGACATGGTAGCTGGCTCTGCTGGCTTATGTGAGTGTTGAAATGAGAGCTTTGCTTGCTGCTACTGCTTGTATTTGTTTTACATGATTTGGGAAAAAATTCACTAAATACATTTGGACAGCAGGTCAGGCTGGTTAGCAGCATTTCTTTGTTTCTGTCCTGTGAGAAGATCTGGCTGAACAAGAAACTCACAGTAGGGATCAGTTGGCTGATATGGGCAACCAAGTTGCGTTTGCTGCTTTCACTTAATTCGTCCCAAGCTATTTAGAAACTAATTCAGCCCCAGGAATTTTATATTTTACAGCAAGCTAGGAAAGTTGTTTGTTTGTTGATGATCAAGGAAATGTCTTATTTAAAACAAAAAATAAAAATAAAACAACACTAAAATAAAATAAAAGCCAGATTTTAAGATGACAGGTGGTACCTGCTCTCATAGCTGTGACTGACTTCCATTAGAAAGAAAGAAAATTACAGTGAGAGCTGAAAAACAAGCCTGAGGAATCCTCCCTTATTTCACATTAAAATCCTAGGTGTTGGGCACGGTGAAGACATATTACCATAAATCAAAGCTAATGCCATGAGCCAGATGGTTCAAATTTGTGTACTAAGTGTTAGGCACTAACAGAGCACAACAGTCTGTTGTCTTTCCACGGGAGGGTTCTCAGTTTTGAGCAGCTAATTAGCCTAAAATTAATTAGGGCCAATCTGAACATTTTTACACACACACAAAAAAAAAAAAAATTGAATGTATGCAGAAAAAGGCCAAAACCCCTGTCTGACTAGAGCAGCAATGGCACCGGGAACAGGCAGGAGGAAATTGTGTGAGGGAACAGAATGGAAAAGAGCCCGCACAGACAACTGCCACAGGCAGGTTAAGAAAGAGAAAGAAGAAAGAAAATAAATCTTTTGAGAAGAGAAACAGTCCATCTCCAAAGTTTACTTGGGAAGCTGCTGCACTGAGGGTCAGCTTGTCACAAACTTGGTCCAGATGGCTGGAATAAATATTTCACAGGTGCCATGCTTTACACGATGCTCGTGTTTAACCTGGTCTGCTGCTGGGGCTGTGCTTTGGACACTCAGAGACAGGGACACCCAACTCATGGATCCCAAAGGAGATGGCAAAGCACACGGCCCTGCTGGGAAGCTGGCAGTTCTCCTCCAGAGCAGCATTCCCTGGGAACTTTGCTGTAAAAATGCTGACACCAGCCCCATTAGCCAGCAGACTTTCTGGATGACACAGATACCAAATCCCACCCCATTTCCACTTCCTTCAGGCACACAAGACTTTTTTTTTTTTTCCCTCCCAGATTGGAGCCTCAGCTCTTAAATAACACACAAGCCAAAAAAGTCCTGTACAATGCAGAATTATATTTTGGTTCTTTTTTCTCCCAGTGAGCAAGCTTCATACACTCAGATGTGCTAGGCACTTTGGCAGGGCTGAGATCCGGGGCACTGCAATAATGTTTAATCCCATTACTAATGCTTATTTTAGAATCTGCTTGTCCTTAAAGACATGATAGTGATCTTAATTATTGTCTCCAACATGTATTTGCCTGAAATAATTATTATACTTCATTCCTATAGAGACAATGAGATAAAACTCTAATTTCATTTTATTGGCCCTTCTATCCATCAAGAAATTAGTTTCTTGTGAAAGCTTTGAAGTAGTCCCCTTCACGGATTAAACTCCTTGAAAGTACAAGAACAGAAGGGCGGGGTGTGGGGGAATTGAAATAATTTACATACCAGCAGACATGTAATGGGAATCAACAATGCAACCAGACCTACATGATGGCTGAGAGGAAAACGTTGAGACATGCTATTCAACATGAAAAAAAAAAAAAAAAAAGCCTGGTTAGCTGCAGCTTTTAGCTCAGGAGACAGCCAAGGGCTGCACTCAGGCAGAGGAAGCAAGCAGCAGAGAGGAGCTTCCCTAATCATATTTGGAAAAAGAAAAAAAACAAACAAAAAAACCAACAACAACAAAAAAAAAACCCCACCCAAACCCAACAACCCCCCAAAACACCCATTACTGGATAAAAGAACATCAGATGCTTAACTGTCACTTGGCTGTCTGCCAGGCAGGCTCCCAGCACCACTGTCAATATTATACAATGTGTAGGAATAAATAGCACAAGCTCTGTCAGAGCAGCGCACAAGGTTTGGTGTTAGATCTAGGCAAGATGTCCACTTCCCAAAATAAGAAATTCTTGAGCTCTGAATTTCGTTACAAACAAAATTTCAGACGCCTCTTTTTCAGAAGACAAGGTTGCAAACCTGACAGCTGAGATTGTTCCTGTGTTTACTTCCAAACAAACACAGGCCAACTCTTACTTTTGGTAAACTTCAAACAAGATAAGAAAGAAAACCTATCCATTAAAGGGAAAACTTTGAGCACAAGAATTATTATTGCATGCAAGGATGGATTCCACGCAATCCTCCGAGCTGTCTCCTGGGATTGAAGGAACAGTTTGGGCTGGTCCTGTAACATCTTCTGGAGAGCCAGTGCTTTCCCACAGAAAGCAATGGTATCCTAAGTTTTTAGGAACTTGATTGCAATGGGTGCCCAGCATCCTGCCCTGGAGCTGGCAGAGCAATGCTCTGAAATTCAAGTTTATGAGTCACTCAATCGATCTAAACTTTATTCATGCTTTTAACTCTCAGGTCTGACTGGAACCAGGAGTGCTGAGGGCCCTGCTGATCAGAAGCTATATGGTTAGAATGCTTTTAAATGTAGATTTCCTTCAAAGAAAGAAATGTGAGCACGTAAAGAACCTGCCCCAAGCCTTAGCATGTTCAGGATAAAGGTTTTGCAGTGCTGGGCTGTATGTAGCACATGTGATATACAAAGCAACACTTCCCAGCCACCTGCCCATCATGGATGTAGCTATAAAACACTGATTTTGTTTTCCATATGCTGCATATTTAAATTTCTGTCTTAAATCCACACAAGCAGCTGTCATTTTTTTCAAGGCACGGAGGTGGAGACACAAGGACCATGAGTTACCTCTTCCTCCACACAGACTTTTGCTCTTTCTGCCTTCTGGCCTTAATGATTCCAAAATAAAGATCTCTCTGTCTGACAGCAAGTGGCTGCTCTTTTTAGTGAGCCTTCCCACTGTACTGCAGCCCTGGTACTACTGTGCTGCAAGAAAAGTATATTCACTTCTTCCCAACACGACCTAGAAAGCCAAAACAGTGGGAAACCTCCTACTTGGTACCATGCCAAAGAAAGTTTTTGAAAAGAAAAATGGTGCTGTACGGACAATGGCACAAAAAAATTGTCAGAAAAATCCTATATATGATTAGATTATCACAAGAAATGCGATGCAAATGGTAATCACATGTATGTCACCAGTGCTAAACATAAATGTGTCAGGGGCCTCCCATGTGGAGAAAGTCCAGCTGATATTGATAAGATTTTATGCTTCAGTTGATGATTGAAAGGTTTCAGTCCAGCTTAAAGGTATGTGCTGACACCTCCACTGCAGTTTTTGTAAGGAAAGGTTTGTATCCTTCACGAAAAGAATCTTAACCATGCAGACAGCAGAAGCTCAGGGTTCCATGCCCCACAGGTTTTACAGCCCTGGGAATGTAGTGCAGCAATTTTCTAAGCTGGCATTTTGCAGATCCTAAAGTTGCACACTCAAGAGGAACATACAGTCCTCTGAAACTATCCAGTTCTTAAAAGTAAAGCATATGATAATAGAACTTCCTCTTTGCTGATTAATGTTCTTTAAAGCTCTCAGCACTGTTTAACCATGTGATTAAAAAGTACCATTTCTGTTGCTGTGTGAAGAGCAAAAGGCCAACTTGTCTTTCAGCTCTGTGCCATTGATGGCTTTTATAATATTAATGCATTAAAAAATCACATCACTGCATTTAGGAAAAAACCCAGCAATGCTGCTCAGGTGACAGAGGGGCCATGCTGGCTGTCTGCCAGGGTTCTGCCAGATCCACCATGGGCTAGAGAAGAAGTTGTGTCATCTTGCTAGGAAGTTACAAGTCATGCAGAATCCCATTCTCTGTAATGTGGTTTCAGAAGAAGTGCCAAAATTGTTAAATTGATCGAACAATAGACAGAAAGAAGCAGAATTACATCAGGCACATTTCAAATCCCTTTGCAATCCCTGTTGGCAGCAGGCTTGCAGCTACAAGAGACTTTTGCCCTTACCAACATTCAGGGGCTTCAAATCTTACAAAAAAAGGGCAGAACCAGGGGATAAAACTTAGAAGGAGCCATGGGACCAGAGCTGGTCTCTTCCCTCCCTCAAATGATTGTGGTCACTTCTAATTTATGAAGCAAGGACTCTGAGAGATGCCAGCTATGAAAAGAAGCCTGGTTCCATAGTTCGAGGAGACTCTTCGGCCTGTGCCATTTTCCCAGGAGAACCAAACCTCCCCCAGCATTCCAGCCACAGCCCATCACAGCTGGGCACCTTTGCCCAAACTGTTGCTCGCGTGTGCAGGTGCACCTCTGATCTGCTGTCCTGGATAGGGATGAGGAACCTCTGCCATGCTTTGGGCGTAATGGAAGGGAGGAAAAAAAGACACCTTTAACATCCCACTAAAATTAACACAGGACTTTCTTGGTACATGCCACCTCTTTTTTTTTTTTCTTTTTTTTTTAATGCAAATATCTCAGGGGGCTGA
Organism: Edolisoma coerulescens; assembly: GCA_013397115.1. Classification (NCBI taxonomy): domain Eukaryota; kingdom Metazoa; phylum Chordata; class Aves; order Passeriformes; family Campephagidae; genus Edolisoma; species Edolisoma coerulescens. Next base: position 123,286 of record VWZW01004511.1, on the reverse strand, counting down.
AAGAACTTTCTCACTCACAGACAGACATATAAATAGCAAATGCAAAAGCTGGTCGTCCTCCCCATTCATTACCAGGAAAATAGCTGTGTTGGTATGAATAACATCTGGTGTTGCAGTACTGGGTTTACAGCAGTTCAGTCCCAGCCAAGCAAGTATGATAAGAAAAACTGTTGCAAACTGGTAATTCTGAAACTTAGGAAACCCCCAGCTAAGCCAAAGCATTGTCAATTATTTCTCTCATGGCCCATCTGGTACAGCCTGGGGAAATCCTATACAGCACCCACAGAAATATTTAAGGAGTAAACAGGAAGGTTTGAGTGATTTCTTCCCTCCCCCGTCCCACAGGAGCAGAAAAGGGAGTGGAAGTTCAGCACAGGCTTTTACTTCTGTGCTGTTACATAACTGCGCCGTGCCTTTGCAGAATTCCTCCCGCTTCCAAGCGTGATCAAACCCACGGGAGGCTGGGAAAGAGACAGGGAGAAGGTATGTGACTTGCTCAGGGCTACACAGCAAACCAATGGCAGAGGTGGGAGGAGAACTTGCAGGTCCCGGCAGAGCCACTGCCGAACCCCTACGAGGCTCCACATTCCTGCCATTCTTTGCACATACTTTTCAAAACCTGAAATGCTGCTGCACCACGGGCTGACCATCCAGCTCAAGGCACCACCTGCTTCCTAATGATCCCTTCCCCATCCCGGGTGCACAGACAGACACTGTAGCTGTTTCTTGCCTTAGACTCAAGAGGATTTAAGATTTCTGGAAATCATGCCCGTCACGCCCAGCATATTCCCTGACCAGTGGTTTTTCTCTTTGGTGGCCTTCCCTAACCACAGGCCTCATTTAGGCATCACTGACTAAGTCTCCTATTCTTTAAAAATTCTGCAGAAGATTCCATTTGCTAATACTAACAGGAAATCCCATGAATCTGCCTCATGCCCTTTCACTGACTTCACAAATCCAATTGATACAGATAGAGCCAATTTCTGAAACTGCAGCTGTCCACACTTACAAAGCTCTGACTGTTAGATAAGAAAGTGCCAGCTGGAACAAGAAGTTTCTCCTACTACTGCATGCCACGCTCCCAGCCAAGCGGGCAGCTGTCAGCTTGGGTGGCGGCAGAGCTGCATAAATGGGAAACCCTCAGATCCCGTCCCTCGTGCTCACCCTAAAGCAACTGAACAGCCCCACAACAGGAAGAGGGAGTAAAGCTCCATCCCAGAAGAATGCAGTTGCACTTGTTCCCAATCCCCTCTCCATATTATTGCATCCCTCATGGGCCATAGGAGCTGTAGGCCGAGGAAGGTGCAGTGTTTGGGACAAAAAGCTCTGTTGGCCCCTCTTTGGATCTAAGAAGGGCCGTGGTCTCAACCTCACTGAAAGAGAAGCTGAAGTTCTCCTCAAGTCTGAGCAGCGTTCTGCACTTCACAGAGTTAACACGTGGTCTTGTGATGATTTTCACTGCTGGTTATGAATCATGCATGAGTTTTAATCTGCCCTATGGTTACAGCTCCCAAGATGTTTTAATAGACAGGCACTAATCTGGGAGGTGAGGGAATGGGCAGAGGGGCTGGCTCCACCATCCTCAGCCTGGATGTGTCCAAGGGGGAACATGGATCCTCTCGTCAGAGTACAGCTGGGTATGCATTCACCCCTGATACCAGGAGTGTGCTATACCTGGGAAGGGGATTTCAGAGGACTGGAACAGGCGTTCACTTCCAGCAGAGGGGCGTCTCATCCTCTCTACTCCACCATCACTCCATGAGGTGGCTCTGCTAGGTGCCACCAAGTCTTTCTGCAGGCTACGGGTCTTGGCCACCTGCCTGAGTATCAGGAAAACTATTTAACAATCCCTTTGTGGATCCCTGCTTCACCTACTCTTGGTCCAGTATGGGAATAAGCATAAGCAGAATTAAAAAATCCATGTCATTAATGACACTCGACAGATTCCACCAGTGCCTTCCTAAAAGATTCCTGTCTTAGAACCAAAGGCAGCTCATGGCTCACTGCACTTCTTCAGTGAACCCTTAGAAGTTACCAGAACCTTTTTATTTCTTCTCTAGAATAACACGGCTGCCTATTGGAAAATAGCTATGTGCCAATCCATTCTGTTTTGCAATTTCCCTGTTTCTTAATCCTTAATCTAGTTTTCTGGAGATGTTTCGGAGCCAATCCCTCTCCTCTCTCAGCCCCCACATCAACCATTGAGTGGGAATTTTTTGAAGGGTTTGTAAGCCTTACCCTTTACATACAGGCTTTCCTGAGATTTTTGTTCTTTTTAACCTTCCTTCTAAACAAGAACCCTGTGAAAGCATTCTTTCTATTTGATAAATCACATCTGTTGAGTATTTTCACAAAAAAAACCAAGAATTCTTCGGTGCCTTCTGATAAGTTGGGAAGAACATTAACCCAGAAGCCTTTAATAACTTTGAATACTCCGTGGGAAGCTCTAGTATCAGCATGAGGATAACTGATTTGATTGAGTACAATACACAGATAGACAGACAGACAAACAAGTAGATATGCATCATTGTATTTCAGAGATCTTAAGCCATAAGAAGAATGGGGCAGCACATCAATTCTTCAGCCCAGAATTTATAAAAGAAATGAAAAATCCAAATATATATACACACGCACATTTAAGCAAAGAAAATTTGTTTTTAAAAAGTGAAATACTGCTTGTGTAGATACTTTGGCACCCATAATTGCACATTCCTTTTGCTCTTTATCCTTGCAGTCATCTTTATGGTGATTTCCTGAGTGGGAAAAGGGTCTTCAGGAAAGAAAACCTAAGAGAGAAACAAACAACTAAGCAGAAATTAAAGCCCAAGCAGTAAATACAACTCTCGGTGCTTTTTTTTAATGGAAACTTTCTGTATGGATTCATGCAAGTTACATGTATGGAAAGCTGACTGTGGCTTTGTGGGCTTCTTAATATAAATATCCTGACATAAAAATTACTATTCTAGAAAGCTTTGCGGAAAGATTGGAAAAAATCTCCTCATACACAGACCTGTGTAAACTGTTTAGTAACTAGGGAGAGTTTTCGGGTGGAAGCCGCCCTCCCCATCCCCCCCCCCTCCCCTTGAAGACTCCTGTCTCATTTTGTGGAACTGCTTTGCTGTCTTTCAGAGGGGGCAGCTGAGCAATCCGTTTCAGTGCCTCTCTTTCCCATGGAACAAATCCCCCCCAGCCCTCCTGCTGCATCCTGACAGCGATGGCAGGCCTTTCTTTGCCGAATTCTTTCAATAATGCTGCAACTGCGACATTAGGAGAAACAATTAGGACTAAAGGGAGTTGCCTCTGTATGCCAGCTCTGCTTAATAACTTAATTAAATAAACAGAAATATAATTACAATGTAAATTTTTCCTTTCTTTAATTCCAAGGCACCCTTAGAGAGAGAACACTGCTGAAATGATACAAAATTATCAAAAACGTTTTCGGTTCCTTCACACTTAAAAACAATTTTGCTGTCTTCCCATGCCTTCCCACTTGTAGTATTTCACTTTTAAAATTTCAGATCCACCTATCAGACAGAGAAAAATGCATCCTTGGAAATGAATACCCCAGATAGTCAAAAGTGTTTATAACTGAAAAGGAGCCATGAAGGAGTAAATTGCTCTGTAATTTTTAACTGCCGATTTCCTTCCTCAGATTATTTTCATTCAGCGGTTTTCTCTGAGAACTTTTACAGTTTCAAATGTTTTTTTTGAAAAAGTGCAAGACACACTCAGATCATGTTGTCTTTTGGCACGTACACAGCCACGTGCAGAGACGATGACCCTACCTTATGGCTTTACATTGAATGAACTCTGATGGCTTCAGGACATTTACTCGTGATTTACATCAGTCCAGGCTTAAACTTACCATCAAAAAGGTTTTTCCCCATGTACTTACACTGGGGGGTTTTCTTTGGCTTCCCAACCACCAAATTCTGAATGCAACCTGTTCCACCTAGCTACTTAGAAAGAACAATAAAAATCTAAGCAGTGGCAGTGAAACCATCCTGAAACAGCTCATATGACAACACCCCAGATCAAGTATTATGAAAAATCCCTCTAAAATAGCAAGAGGAGCAATATAAAAAAATTCCTTGACATTAGGAATAAAACTCCTACAGCTGGCTAGGTCTGACTCCAAATTACAGTGATCTTAGCTTTGTCCTTTCTCTCTCAGAACTCCTAAAAGTAAAAGTCAGAGTGTAAATGTGCAAGCCCACCTAATGCTGACCCCAGACCAGCACAAGCTGGAGTATCTTGGGGATTCTTCATGCACAAGCCTCCAAGAGCACCTGGACCTAAAGCAAGACACTCAAAACTTTGCAGGCAACCAAGAAACCTGCATGTCCCAGGTGCAATAATTATGGCCAAACCAGATTTTCTGGCAATGGCTTCCTTCACTTCACAGTCTGGACCCACATTTCCCATTTGACAGTCTCCATCCCACTCTTTCCCGTGTATGCACATGAGTTAACTTCTTATGCCACAAAACGTGTGATGCCTGAGCTGGCCACCTGAAACACTGAGACAAGACAAAATAAGAGAATAAAAGTAGGTATTTATTTGAAGGGCCTTCAAAGGTACACCCTGGGCAGTCAAAAGGCGACACCCAAGATAGACCCTGAGCCTCAAGTTCTTCACACTTTTATAAGTTTGGTTCATTTGCATATCAGGGTTAATTCTCCAATTATAACCTCAGTTAATGATGTAATTACCCCAAGTTTGCCCCCCTCTTCAGAGGTTTACACATTTTGGGGCCTGGTGTCCTTGGAGAGCAAACCTAGAGAGGTCTGTTATGTCTAACCAGCATGAGAGAACAGGAGTTAACAGGCCACATGAAACTTCAGAGTTACACACCAGGCAGTACAGGATTTGAAAAATATAGACGTTAAAACCTAAGGCATCATGTGGGGTCATTTTCTGCCTGATGCCTCCTGTGACTGCCCCACGTTTGGCCTCGTGACCTCGTGCAGCAGCCCCACACACATGCTCTGAATGCTGTGCCAGCAAATGGTTATGCCATTAACAAACCTCTGCAGAATGCAAGACACGGGTGTGTGCTGTGCGTTTGGGAAGGAGACCTGAAGATGACCTCATGCTGTACTTTGGAAGGAGGATGTTAAAAGAGTTCAGGCAGCCGATGCTGACAGAGAGACACGGACCTGTACTCTGGGGATTCTGCCTTCTTGCTTCCTCTGTGGCCCCAGCTGAAGTTCGGGGGGCCCCACATGGAGCCAAGCTGCAGGTTCGGGGGTTAGTTAGAGATTACACCCACACCAAAAAGGGATATGGAAGAGAAGAAACAAAACTGGTTTAACTGTATTAACTCCTGTGTTAATACAGGCCAATAGTACACTTGTCTTCATGGCTGCAAATCGGTTTAAGATCAAAGAAAAACCAAAAATTTCATAGAAAATGCACTTCTTCCCAATTCCCTGTTCCCAGTCATCTCCTTGTCTTCAGAAAGTGACCCTGGGCTTGCTGCCATTTTTGCTTACATCTTCCCCCTCATCAGACCTATTCTTGTTTCTGCTTGGTGCTCTTAATTCCTTAAATATAAAAGTTTATATTTATCTATACAGTTATACACATATATTCCACTCAATTTCCTCAGGATATGACTCTTCCATGCTGCATAAACTTCCTTCCCGGGCCTTCTCCAGCTCTATCATTCTTTTTGCTACTGTCCAGGGTGCAGCTGTCAGGGGCAGGAAGCCCCAGACCCTGCTGCTCACACACAGATTGATCAAGGTCAGGAAAAGGGTAGCCAGTACCTGCTGCCTTCCACCCTCCCAAAACCTTCACATCAAAACAAATGGGTCCCCAGATAGCCTCGTGAGCTCTCAAATGCAGAAACAGACCAAGAAGTTCGTGTAGGGAGGTAAAACCCATCTCGGACAAGGACGTGAGGTTATGGCCCTCCCAGAGATGGCCAAAGGCTGAGAAAGAGGCAGAGGGGAAGCTCAGGTGAGCACCCCAGCACATAAAAACTGCAGTGGGGAATCATGGTGGTGAGGTTTCTTGTATAAGGAAGCTTCAAGGGATAAAATGGATATGCCTGAATATTGCAGTTGCAATATTATTTCAAATAATTAATTAAAAATGAGATGAGATAAGTAATTCATCTACATTATTTATACAACCTGTTCAGCACTCTTAATTTCCAAGGACTTGCAGACTCGGATTAGAAACTGGATTTAATTTTTTTTCTTAATCTGTTTTGCTTTCATTTGGAATAGAGAACTAGAGAGTGTATAAAAGTGTCACAGAAGACTTAAAGCAGATGAAATGATGTGAGTTCCCACTTATTCTGTCAACATGCAGATGAGAAAAAAAAATTCATAGTGTTTTTCCTCAAGTCTCTAAAATGTCAGTTTTGGAGCCCTCTCATAATAAGATTAGGGGAAACTGATGTTGAAACTGTAACTGAAAGGGAAATTTTGTGAGAGGATTTGGAGGAAAAGGGTAGCATGGCTATGCTGGATGCAGAGAGACTGAGCCACGGAGAGCTCCATGAAACCCAAGAGAGTCACCTTAAATCTAACTACTCATCAAAATGTTTCACATAAATAAACCATCATGGTTTCTGAAGGGCAAGAAATCACCGTTCAGTAGGACTGGGTTTGCCCTGTGAAAGGTGAACTGGAACTGAAATGAACTTTCCCACACTTAAGAAAATGCTTACATCCTGCCTGGCCAGTTTTAGAGAAAGAAGTCAGCTACGACATTTGGACGTAAAACTGAAATTCTTGAGTCGGGGTTCTCCAATCCAAAGCCTTCGTTGGAACCCATTTCTGCAGCTCACGTGGCAAATCAACCTCTGCAAGTATCCACAAGATGTCTTCAAGTCTCTGTCAATCTCAGGTGCAACCAATGGGAGTTAGAGACTTAGCGCCCTGCAGCATTTGACCCAACTTCAGAAAATAAAGAACCAAAGATATAAAACTACACTTAGCTCGATTTCCTTTTGCAGTTTCAAAACCCTAAGGGACGTGTCATTGGAGCAGTTGGGATAATTATTACAGCACGGAACTGTTAAAAGTAAAAATGTCCTCTATTCCCCTCTGATGTTGAAAGAAGAATCATTAATTCAAAGGCATGCAAAAATTCATGGAATTTAAAACACCAAGCAAATGTAGTCTAGTCTTGTCAGATACAGGGTGCCTTTTGTAAGACATTTCCTAGCTTGCCCAACCACAGTGGAGCCCCCACAGCTTTTTCAGATCTCCTCTACAGAGCAGTTAGACTATCCTCAAATACAGCAAAGTAATTAAACCACACCAATTAAAATGGATGTGACTTCAAGGGCTCTTTTCTAAAGCATTGCTCTCTATCAACTAATTCATCCCAAGCCATGCAGAACCTAAAAGTAAAATATCCCAGAAAGTCATCGGTGTCCTGGGCTGGACCAAAAAAAACATGGTCAGCAGGTCGAGGGAGGTGGAACCTCCCTTTTACTCCGCTCTCGTGAGACCCCGGCTGGATACAGCTCTGGGGCCTCCAGCATAAGAAAGACATGGACCTGTTGGACCAAGTCCAGAGCAGGCCCCAGAGGTGATCAGAGGAATGAAGCACCTCTCCTATGGAGACAGGCTGAGAGAGTTGGGGCAGTCCAGCCTGGAGAAAAGAAGATTCCAGGAAGACCTCAGAGCCTCTTCCAGTACCTAAAGGACTACAAGAGAGCTGGGGAGGAACTTTTTACAAGGGCATGGAGTGACAGGACAAGGAGGAATGGCTTTAAATGGAGAGAGGGTGGGTTTAGATTATATACTGAGAAGAAATTCCCAACAGTGAGGGTGATGAGACATGGGAACACGTTGCCCAGGAGAAGTTGTGGATGCCCCAGCCATTCCTGGAAGTGTCCAAGGCCAAGCTGGATGAGCTTTGAGCAACCTGGTCTAGTGGAAGATGTCTCTACCCACAGCAATGGGGGGGAGTCAAACTTTAGATCTTTAAGGCCCCTTCCAAACCACACCGTTCAACAAAATGTGTATTTTTCCTTTGGACTTAAGGTCAAGCATACACTTATGAGACCGTTGCCCTATAATTAGCAAAGCTTTCAGCGAACTAACCTAGTTTTCAAGATTTCATCCACCCACTGAACTGGTACCTCTTCAGCAGCATCACAATGGGACAATGGCTGTTTGTGGGGGCACCAGACTCTTCCCTTCAGCCCTTATGGATACCCATCTCCCAAATGCTGCTGCAATTTATAATTTTTAGCATAATTTGTAATTTTTATAATTTTAGTATGTGTATGATTGGCATTAGGAAAATGGGAACCATTGAAACAGGGCTCTTTCTTTCCTAGAACATTCCACATTCAGCAAATAATAATGTTACAAATACTCTATTTCCATTGGGACAAACATTTTTGCAATTTGAGTTACAAGTTTAGTGCTTGCCTTGTAATGATGATTTAGTCCCGTTAATTATGCCTTGGACCCTAATTGGCTGTTAAGTTAATTTATTTCTCACCCTGTATATCTGTCCAACTTCAGCCTTGCAAGGACAACCGGTGAAAAGATGAGGTCTGAATGAGCTGCCTCAGCCACTGTTTAGCAGTGGGGTGTGAAGCTTAGCCCAGGCTGCCCCTCCAAATATTTGTACTTTTCAGGAAGGTTTTCCAGCTGCTGTTGTCCTCCACAAGCTTTGGTGACTGTAGCTCAGGCTCGCCTCATTTGTACGCCTCTCATTGGTGTAAGCTGTGCCCTGAGCTGACAGAAATTCAAGAGTTTAGCCCAGATTTGGTCTTAGTTTCAGAAGGCAGCATTGGAAGAAGTCAGTGAATTGTGGGGTTGGCACACAAAAAATGGCAGACAAGTATTTTTGACTTCCATTTCTCAAAGGCCAAGTTCTTTGGCGCAGATGTCCTTCCTGTTAATATTATGGACAAGACTGATATTCCGTACCTTTTTGTTTGGGTTTTTTTTTAAGCTGTCCCTTCAAAGTTTCCTTTCTTTTCAGTTCAGGCCCGCAGGTGCAATGGTTGCACTGACCAAAGTCATGCAAGCACCGTTTACCGCAGTGGAGGCTTCTCATTGGAGACCAGCCATTGCTACTGATTCTGAGGATCACCTTATTCTCTCTAAGGGGCTCCTCCACTATTTTGTAATTAAATTTTCCACTAAACCTCACTAAATTTCCGCTAGGCCTCACTAAATTTCCACTAGGCCTCACTAAACAGGACAACATGGCAAGAATGAAGGTAATGCGCAGCGTATGTATTGTGAAAGCATAAAACAACAGCAGAGTTCTCTCTAAGAGGTAGCCACAAATAAAGGACATGAATCATATCAGACATTAATTTGCTTTTGCAACATTTTTGTTCGAGGAACTTTCATGCTCGTGTCTCTTTGGTTTACTCTTCGTAACTCTCTGGCTTGCTCAGGAATCCTGTAGAGCACAAGTTGACCCAAACCGTGCCCGGGGCCATTCCAACATTGTGAGACCACAAGAGAACAGAAATACTGAACAGTGCTGTGCTGTTTCCTGGTAAATAGAAGCTCTGTGACAGGCTTTCCGCCTTAGAAAATGCATGTCCTTTATTCACCCAGGTTGCCCCACTAAAGAAAATACACAGTTAAAAGGTTACTGGTAAAAAGCACATGCATCAGCTTTTTCAAGAGCGTCAGTGTTCAAGTTCATGCTGGTAGCCTGCTTGTGAAGCAACCTCCTCCTTCAAATATCTCCAGTTACCACATTTTGATTCCCATCACACATCAGACTAAGAGCAGGAGCCCAGTTCCTTTCAGCCAAAACAAAACTGGAAGGGCACTAATGCTCTCCAACCAACAGTGGTCACTGAGCCCTCAAATGAGATTCCCACCTATGGCCAGTCCCAAGTCCAAAGCCTGTGGAGTGGACAGCTTGGACCTCGGCACCAGCGGGTTGGTTCTGTAGGTCTGTTCCTGTAATGTTGCACTACTCACGAACATGGATGAAGCCTCCATGAGCAGGACTCTCCCATCAAACCCTTTCAAAGGGATTTAAGGCACCAGGCCGTGGGGACTGGTGTCACCCATGAGAGCACTGTAACTGCACAGATAACCATATCAGACTCTAAGAGCTGGAAGTCATTTAGTGTCTCCAACAAGTGAAGGACCACTCTGGATGAAGTCTCTAGTGCCCTCTAGTCTGACTTCCTCTTCAGAACAGGTTAGGTTCAATTCCTCTGTCGCTACAATTGGTTCCACACTAGACCAAAAGGTTACTGCTGGTCTTCAGCAGAACTTCCCTGACAGTAAATGAGCAAGTTCCCCTGTTACCAGAGACAACTGCAACCCAGGCTGCAAACTCTGCACTTGGCTGGTTATAACTTACTCCAGCACTTTGTCTTGCAAAGTAAAGACAGATGACTTGCAAGTGGTCATTTATAAACAAGCTCAGGACTGTGCTGCAATGATTCACACAATCAATGTTGTTACCTATTATACTGTATATAATGGACAGTGTTTTGTGGGGGGTGAGGTGAGGGAGAGCTGCAAATACGCTCGACACTTCCAAGTTTATATGCCTTAAATTGACTTTAGATTCCCTCGGTTCTATAGCACATATTTTCAGAATGCTTGGATCTGATTCAGCTTGTCCCGCTGAACAAAACAGTTTCACTGCTCTGAGACCAGAGGAACACAGTGGTGAATCAGGCCCTTTATTTGCCTCCAATGGCTCACTATCAGGCCTACTGCAAGCTACCTATTGAAAGCATGACAGCCAGCACTATGCTCTATAGTGAGCGTTTGGAGTATCATGCCCTAAGTATAGGCCATATGAAGAGGTCTTTTGTTCAGGAAAGCAAACTGTACAGTGTTTAGTAAGCCACACTCCAAATATAGGATCGATAAAGCACGGCTAAAATCAACTATTGCCTCAACAGGCATTCACAGATTTTCTCTGAATTAAGCACGCTTGAATCTTAGGGCCACAATGCCTTCACTCAGCTCTTTCACAGACAGTTCATGCAGAAATAGAGTAGGCTGGGACCTGGTATAGGGCAATGAGCAAGAACTTGAGGCTCCGAGTGGGGAAGAAAAAAAAAAAAGAGAGAAAAAAACCAAAATAAAAATAAACCATATGGAATCCACACTCAGATGCCTTTAAAACAACCACAAACATTCTTGCTGCCTCAAGCTGCAAATGTCGTGAAACAATTACTGGGCTGGGGGACTTCAAAGGTTCACTGAGAGCAGCAGTTTTATTTTTCAATCAAACACAGGAATAGGGCTTTTTTTCCTCCCTCCCTCTCTCGCTCTCCCCTTTTTTTTTCTGAATGAAACAGCGCCCAGGCTTCCTGATTTCAAAAACCCTGTTCCGCTTCGCTTGACCACTCCATAACCTTAGGAGAAGCTCAAAAACTTCAAAACGAAACTGTGAGTCATACTGAATGAAAAAGACACTCTTGTATTTCATTAAGATTTAAAACTGCTGCATTCCTTGTTTGTAAAATTTACATGAATGATCTTTAAGGGCTTGCAGCTGAATGCTGTGTAAAGCTTGAACTTCCATAAATTCCTGTTTACTTAATCATTGATTCTAGAAGGTGACTGACAGTCATTTGCAGGGGTTTGGAGATTCATAATTCACTGTGCATAGAAACAACTGGACTCCTTCTTGCCACTGGCTAACCTATTTATACTTTTCCTTCCCTGCTTTTTGAAGCATCTATGCACTTTTATTTTGTATTTTCATTTCAGAAAGGCAACGGTTTAACCTCAGTTTCCTCGCAGGAGCTTTTGCAAAGGCTGCAGCGTTGCTTACCTCGAGCATTGGCTCACTGGTGGAAGGAGCTGTGCTTAACATGGTGTTTTCAGATGGCTGAAAACACAGGGCATGTTTGGCAGAACAGATGGATGGCCGGCAGCCCCGGTTCTGCAGCACACCTCCCTCCACCAGGAGAATCCAGGCTGCTCCAAGAGGCTGGATCCCAAGGGGTTCAAGTTGGCACTGACCCCTCTTGTAGAGAGTCATGCACACAAAAATCATGCAGAAATAACATGCTGCCCCCTTTGAAGAGAACTGAGTCAAATTGTTAAAAATGAAACTGACTCATTGTAGAAACAGTGGTCACTGGAATGGCATCTCCACAACTGCTGCGGTAAGAGAGGAAGCTGCCTGACCGCAACTGCCTTTGTGCTTATTCTAGCTGTTTAAGTTCTAAAAACCACAAAACCCCATTTGAAATTCCACTGTATAGCAAGGTTTGTGTAATGAGGTTACAATTCATAATAGGATCATTGAAAACTGAAACAAGCAGCATTAATATGTGGACTGCCTGCAACGAGCTAGCAGCAGCATGATGATGTCATTTTTAATTAAAAGTCTGTCCCTGTTTGATACGCTAAAAAAAGAGTGCAAATCAGGGAATATGCGCTGATCCCATCCATAGGGAAAGACTGTCAAGCAGCACAGTGGTATCACAGAGCACCCTGCGAGCCATATGGCATGGCTTTAATGGAACTAATTCCCACGTACTCTGCTTGTGTCACGCGTATCAGGATTCTGCTCCCACACTGAAAAGACATTAGTCGGGAACAGGGGGAGGGGAGGCCCAGTGATACCCAGCATCATGTCCTTTATCATGTGCCATGCTGTAAATGCTACTGCAGCAGTGCTGAGACCAAGAGGAGATGGGCTGCAGGCTCATGGAAGTGGATAGACCCTTCATTCCCTTAAGCCAGCCCCTACGCCAATTTACAGCAATGCAAGTCCAGGCCTTTTAGCAGAGGTGACCAGCCAGCCCTGTGAAATATCAGTTCAGAGTGGCTGGTACTTGTAGAGCCATTTATTCATCCAGTGTTGCACTTTCACCCAAGATCGAGTGACACAGAAACCAAGAGATGCTCGTCCACAAAACCCTTCCCTACTCAGCACTGTTGATTCCTTTTCAGCCTCTTGTGCTTTCCTTAAGGCAATTAAACCAATGCTGGACTTCAGTAGAAGGAGGATACACTCCTGTGAATGTCAGTGGCTGCTGAACACATGGTCCACCTCCCAAACATCAGGCACCAAGGACACAGTCAGCCCATCCTCAGTTCTCTGAGCAGCCTTTTTGACTACAGAGAGGTTCATCTTACTCATCTGGGTAAGAACCATAAGATGTTGGCAGTAATAAAGCCTGTCACGACTGGTGCGAAAGCAGCAGAAAGATGACCAAGAAAACATTTACACTTCACTTAACTGACATTTCCATGTCCTACAAATATTTTGCAGTTAATTTTGCCATTTATTTAAAATGCCACTCTTGGATTTCTCCACCCTAAATTACTGGGTTTGGGTCCAAGTCATGAAGACAATTACATGCACAATCCTTACACCAAGCTGGTCTGCAGACCTGCACTAAGCAAATAAAATTTAGTTTTCCTTTTTAAGATTTCTGTGTAAAGTCTGATGTAAGGGTGTATGTGGATCTTTGAAAACCATTGAGTTGATCATGAGTATAAAAGAAATTTGGGGATGACAAACATAGAGTTTTGGCATTAGGTCTTAGTTTTATAGACTGCTGCCCTCACTTAGGATACGCATTGCCATTTATCATCAGGGATATTTAGGTGGGAAATTCATTTGGACTAGTAGTTTTATTTCACCCGGTACTTTAAGCTCCCCAGATAGCTCTATCCAAAATGAAAGAGTGGAGAAGTCTATATCCTGTCCCAGGTATCTGCAGGCCTGCCAAAACCTTCCTCGATTGATATTAAAAACTAGAGAGATGTTCAAAAGGTTTCAGCTTCAGCCTAGCCAGAGAACGCTCAGTGCAAAACACCTGGAACAGCTGTGCTCTCTGAGCACCATCCTGCAGGATTCCTTCTTGGGAGACAGAAACAGGCAGGGCACGTCTCTCACTGCAGCAGCTCCTCTCCTAAAGCCCTGTGTGTGGGTGCGTGTGGCTGCAAGCACGCACATGTGTATGAAAGGGAGAGAGTGCACACAACCAACTTTCTAAGCCAGTGGGAGGGAAGGATTACCACAGGATTGGACCCCACATGTTTAATTTTCACACAGACTTAACATGAGATATACTACATCAGACCCAAGGTAGCGGTGCTCCTATTCTTATTGACCCCAATCACTTTAAGCCTATTGAGTGCTGTGCTCCAGAGAGAAGATTTAAATTACAACTTGGAGGGTGTTTCTGGTTGATACTGAGTGCAGTGTGCTTTTTGAAGAAACAGTATTTCCTTCTTGGATCACAATGATCAAGTCCAAGGTCAGACAAAATCACGTGTGGTAGAACAGGTTGCAGTGTGGAGGGCTCATAGGGTCACACAGATTTTTGTTATTCAGCTCAAGGAACTTGGCTATTTGTCAGGGAATGCAAAGCCTATCTTCTCATGCTAATAATTGGTGTAATTCCACATACTCATTGCTGTGAAGCCAAAATTCATCAGCTAAAAAAATTATAATCTACCTATCCTATAGAAGACAGATCATTGCTCAGACAAACTTTTCGCACTGAATTACAGCCAGATGAATGATAAAGAAGACTTTTCAAATTTGTTCTCTTGCATGGAAAAAATATTGGACATCGAAGAAGTAAATGTAAAGCTGTTCTCAGTGGATGTTTATCTATAAGTAAAGCGCTGAAGATCCCCATCATCAGTATAAATTTTCCCACCCCGTTCATTCTTGCCTTACCTTGGAGGCATATTAAGAAATGGAACTGCCGGGATGTTTCTGCCCGATACCCTTTTTGTGTGTTTCACAGCTAGAAAGTGAAAGGCTCAGCAGGTTAAATACCAGCAGAGTAAAGTATTTTATTCAGATATCAGTTGCAAAGATCGGGGGAGGAGGGGGAACGCAGTGAGGCCTTTCAGCCTGCAGTGCCATGGGAGAAGAAAAACGAGACAGCAGAAGTGTGTGGTAACACAAAAAGAATGTTATCTCAGCAGAGGGGAAAATACTTTCAAATGCATAATTGCAAACACATACCCTCAGCAGCTAACCCAGAGCCCTCTCAGACTGCGCAGCTAAGAGTTTGGAAACCGGCCAAAGTATCAGTTTTATTTGAGAGATCAAAGTGATGAAAGAGAGAGAAAGAATAGCATCAAATATGATTGATAAAAAGTATTGCTTTCTTTGATTGGTTTCTGCTCCCCCTCCCTTTTCCACCTCATTCTTCTCCCAAGTTCACTAAGAAAAATGTCAGATCTGTGGTCCATCTGGTAACACATGCCTGCATGTGAGATGTGCCTATAGGAAAACACCTGCTCACTGCACATACCTGCCTAAACTCCCAATGGCCACGAGATTCCTACAGATCCACTGCAGGTAAGGGCTGTTTGCTGCAATACAATTTTTTGTGACCCTGCACGGCTCGCACACACAGGCATTGCTGCACATGATGATATTTGGTTACTCTGCACAGCCTCCCTCGTGCTGCTGAGCATCTACGCAATCCCCAGGCGGATTTCCAGGGACTCTGACCCCAGAGTGTCGGTGCTGTCGCTGTTTCTCGTCCATAATTGTCCTCCCTCCCCTCTTTATTGTGCACGCTGTCTTTATATAAACACACCGAGGGAGATAAAAGGTTTATGATGGCAACACAGTTGAGTTTATGGTTCCTTTCACACACATAGATGTTACCTCAAGCACAGACCTGCCAGGATGAAGACCTTGGAACTAAAGGGCACTTTCACGTGTGATGGGTTCAAACCATTACCAAATCCTCACAGGAATCGTGGCTGATGGGCAGGGACTAGGCCATGCTTAGGCCCATGAATTTAACAATGTTATACAGGCCAGGACCTGCAAACAATGTACACAGTCACTTTATATGTGCACACACGTTGCTAAATCAGTTCTTTGCATCAGGATTTTGCAGCCCGTGGGGATGACATTTACTAGAACCACTTACATGAGCAAGAGTTTATTGCAGGAATGAAAGGCAGATCATGCCACAGGAATTTCAAGAAAGAAGCTCGTGGAGGTTACTGGTGAGTAATGAAATAGGAGGGAAAAAAATTGAAAAGGTATTGACTCCAAAGCAATACTGAGAAAATGAGAAATTTTACAGAGAAGGGACAAGGCAGCTCTGAGCCATGACAGGTATTAGGAAGTGAAGAGAGGAGAAGGAGACTGCAGCAAAAGGAAAAGCAAAGAAATAGGCCTGAGACTATTTTGCAAAAGAACTAGAAATTACCAGAACTAGAGCAAGATATTGTAGGTCTTTCCATGGTAAAGATGAGCAAAAAATCACAATAATTCAAGAGGGAGACAGGCATGATGATGAAATTGGCCATTAAAGCAGACCAAGAAGATACAGGAGACCAGGTAGGATATGACCAGCTAATAAATATTTTTGCAACAAGCAGAGAGGGTGGGGGCTTTGTCACAGAAGGAAAAATGATCCACAATAGTGAATTTGAACAACCCCCTTATGGATTTGATAAACTCAGTCTTAACAAGATGTGGTGGTGAGCCTGGTTCATTAATCATTCAGCCATCTAGCTAATCCTGCATCCAATATCTCAAAGTCTGCAATACTCAGATGCTGTCTTGGCAAGCCTGAACCACTGGACAAACAGCAGATTAGGGGTGCATGATGAATGCATCACACTACATAACTCTGCAAGGAAAACAGACGAGGGAGGCATGAGGACATGTAGGGTGATTTGAGTCACAAGATAAACCTGTACCTTAAAAGGGGAAAATACTACAAGGAGGATGAAGAATGTGGGCAAGAGGGCTGGGAAATGGTAATCTGGGTAACATGCATGTGGTTAGGAAAGATGCAGAAGGCTGAGATAAAAGGAAAGGGGCAGGCACGTCATGGAGGAGAGGGACAAGAGAAAGTTTTAAAATAGCTCCAGTAAAATTGAGGAGTTTTTAAACACCCATCACCATGGCAGGGACCAAATCAGATGTGCTGTGAAAGGAGGAGAATGTGCAACTGTTCAAACCACTCTGCGTGTTCCTAATCTGACAGGTGACAACTCTTCCTTTCTTCCTCTGCCTGCGCCACAAAATTGCCCCCCAGTCCTCCCCACCCTTCATCCATCCACCTGTACTGGGGTGCACCAAGGTTTGTAAGCAAGCTGGCAAGTCATGTGTATCCCAGGATGAAAGGACATAGAAAACCAGGAAGGTAAATGTAAAGCAGCCATCACTTTGGGGATGAATCCAGCCGATTTCACTGATTCCTCTCCTGGTCCCTGGGGTGTTTAAGCAACATCTTTTCATTCCCAAGCACTAGTTAGTCCTCACAACACACCATGAGATACCTAAACATGTAGTATTACCTCCATTTAACAGGGAAGAAAATTAAGACTAAAAGATTGAACAATTTAGCTACACCACAGGGAAGGTTAATTCCCAAAGCAAGGATTTAGACAAAATGAGTTCTTAACACTGTTCTCTGACCATAGCAATTGATAATATTGCTGTTCTTATTTGAGCTCCTCAAAGCAAGACAGACAGCTGCCATCAGACTTTAGGGCTGTACCTGCTCTTTTTTCATTTTACACCCTATGGCTACTCAGAATCAATTATTGACATAACTGAGATCTGTACAACTCTCAGTAGCCCAATACTCCTTTTTTTTCTGAAAAGCAGGCTGGAACTGCAAAAACTACCAGGTGTATTTAAAATGAATAGAGCAGAAAGAAAGAAACAAAAGAACAGCAGACCTGAAGGACAGCAGCAAATACGAGGAAAGAAGCAAGTATCATACTGAAATCCAATGAGAAAGGTTAAATGCAGAAAAAGTGTAGGGAACAAGGCAAGAGGGACCACACAAAGAAGTGCAAGGCTGTGAGCTGCAGGGAAATCCAAACTAATACAGATTGCAGCACGTGTACGCCTGGCAACTCCAGCTCAGTGAGACAGCAGGATGCCACACACCCTCAGCTCCCCTGAGAGCTGGTTACCCTGCTGGTTTCAAAGTCCAGCAACTGCAGCTACCAGGCAATGACATCTGCAAAGCAAAAGTACTCACCACCTCCACACAGTCTCAGCCTGACAAACAACTGCTGCATCCGAGGTGTGGAGAGGAGTCGGAGGAGCAAGAAGCACATAATTACAGCTAAACTGCAACCACCTTCTTGATTTGACTGTCTGTGGGGTTCTGACCAAGCTGAGGATGCCTGGCATCTCCACAAGCTTTTCCTACAATCGCTCACTGGTTGTCGTGTACCTTCCTTACTCAACAAGAAGTATGGGGAAAATGAGGCAAATTTGCCCTCAAATGTGAGAGGAGGCTGCAGTCAGAACATGGGATATTACAGGCCCTGCACATGTCATCCTCACTGACTTTTAAGTACTCATTTTTTGGCTCTGCAGTCTGTGGCATCCTTCTAAATTCTGTGGCAAGAAATGGACTAACAGTGTCCCAAATCCACCTCACACTTGCTCTCATGAAGGGCCTTCACACAACACCTCCAAAATAGTAGCAAAGGTACGACCAAAAGCTTTCAATTAAATCAGGTATTCAGTAAACATTCCATTCCTCATCTGTGCAAGAAAACTAAGCATCAGAGTAGTGTGCAGTGTGGCAGAAAGCATTGCTTTTTGGGGGGTTCTCTTTGGGGCTTGTTGTTATAAGGAACCAGTGACTGGTGGGGAGTAGGTTGCTGAAAACAGGCAAATCTTTATGCAGCAATTCAGGGCCAACCAAGAGATGTCATGGTTGAATGAAACAAAAATTTTCAGGTTGCCTTTCTTTTTTACTCGTTATCTTTGACTGATCATTATTTTTGTCTGGCAGTTACTGTAGTGGAAAAGCATTCTCTCTAAAACTAAAAAAAGAAAAAAAAAGAAAAAGGAATGGCACATGTAACAATGATTCAGCAGAGGCTCGTGGTGTGGGCTTTAAGCTAAATATCCTGTGAGATACTTTGTTGGCTAAACCTAAGATTATTATGGTAGAAAGATAAATGGTACTCATGCTGCTTCTGGGAGATTTTTCTGCCTCTTATTTAGATGATATGCACATGATCACAGATTGGTAACTGCCCGTGAAACACATGCTGGTGAACACTGAGATTCATCATTTTCTCTGAGAGGAAAAAAGTCACCCATTAGTTTTATAAATATAACCAGGAAGCAGCTTTGCACACTTAAAAGAGATCAGCAACAGCCTCTGCACCTCAGAGGTTGACTCTGGGTGATGTTTCAGGCACATAAAGTCCAGTAAAGTTGATCCCAGCCTAAAGAACACAAGATCATTTACTCCTTGAACAATAGGCAGGGAGATTGAAACAGAAACCTTACCTCATTTTGAAAATGGCTTGGATGGCTGCAAATAAACAGCAGGGGCTGCAGCAGCCCTAAAATTCAGGATATGCACTGTCTAGCCCTTTCCTTTAGACCTGAACCCTCGTTTAGGATGAATAAATTATTGTTAGAATAAATTATTTTTAGGAGCTTCCTAAATAACTACTTATCCAAAGGTCTGCCACTTTTTTCATCCTGTTCTAGACCTCTTTTGACACATTAATGACATTATTGCTTTTTTTGAACTGTGCAAGAGGAAAGACCATTGCAGTTGAATTGCAGACACCCATTTACGTAAGAAATTAACTCAATTTGGAACTGTCAACTCAACTAAATCAAAATGGAAGCAACATATAAAGGCAATGTCCTGTACGGGTAGATAATTTTTTTTGGTGTTGTTGTTTTTTTTTTAATCTGTGGGGCTTTAGTGACAGCTCTTGCAAAGGACTTTAACAAGGGCAGGGCTTTGCTCACAGATGATTGCCACCCTCTCAATGAGCGCTTGAAAGTTTGTGGATAGAAGCCACAGGAGCAAATATTCAAACAGACAACTAATAACTAGCCACTAACTAATTTGGATAAATTATCATCTAGTCAGAGAATAAATACTAGAAAAAAAAATATGTGCGAAATTAATTGTTTGCAGCTTACAGTTGCTGTGTGATGGTGTAGCCACCCAGATACTTCACCTATGCTAGGGGTGCTAAGTGCCTGGAGAAAGTGCTCTAGTGTTGACTGAGCATTCCAAAAGGTTTTTTTGGAAAGCCAGCTTTGCAGAGCGTTTATTTTCACAAGAAGTGTAGAGACACTTTGGGCCAACCCTCTTAAAAATGCTCAGACACTCTAGAACTGACAAAAATTTCCACAACTTGTTCCCTCTGCAGCAGCTCCGGCCTTTGGGATGCATTAACATTTCAGATTACCCCCATTACCTTAAAATGCCCTCCTGTGAATAAACACACTGAGATGGGAATCACTTTACTGACATTTCACATGTGTTTTCCTAATGCAGCCACAGTCACAGTTCAAGCCTTCAAGTCTTTGTCAGTTTGAGAAGAAAATAGAAAAAGTGAAAATAAAAATCTCTGAGCAGCTTCACGCTGGTCTTCTTCAAAACCCAGAGGTGCTTGAGATGTCTTCCCAAGCCAAACTAAAAAAGGAGGAATAAACAATCTGTGAAGGGGGAAGAACAAGTGTCTTGGGCAGAAAGAGAACTCCATGTAGCTGAGATGAAACAAATGTGTCCTGTGAAACAGGAAGAAAAGGGGAGGGGGGCAGTGGAGAGGGCAGCAGACAACTCTGACTTGCTCGCTCTTTCCAGGCTTTGTATTTATTTCTGTCATGGATCTGAAAAGGCAGGCAGCAGACTTTGTAGAAGCGCCTTATGAAATGGGGTAAATAATGGACCCCAGATGCCCTTGTTTCCTTCATTATTCAGTCTAGGCCTTCAAAGCT
Source organism: Edolisoma coerulescens (assembly GCA_013397115.1). Classification (NCBI taxonomy): domain Eukaryota; kingdom Metazoa; phylum Chordata; class Aves; order Passeriformes; family Campephagidae; genus Edolisoma; species Edolisoma coerulescens. Next base: position 102,628 of record VWZW01004511.1, on the reverse strand, counting down.
GTTTTGCAGTGTGAGGTATCAGAGGGAGGTAGAGTGCTCTGTTAACAAGATTTCAATGAGCTTTGGAAGCAGGTCCAGGGAAGCTGCTGGAAATGTTTCAGACATACAGAACTTTTGTGCTTTTCTGACCCGTATGTAGTGAGAAAACATGGGACAGGGGGTGCCCTGATTTTTAAGAAAACACCATCTAAACAATATGTAAACAACAGCAATGCTTTTGTATGCACGTGATCCCTTTAATCCAGCGTTCTCAAAGCATCTAAAATACATTAAAGCATTAAGTTCAAGGACACGGCTTCAAACTGAAGCTCAGACAGTTTAGAACATGTATTTTAAAAAGAAAAAAAGCACAGTGAGAAACTGGCCAGCCAGGGCCATGAAAACAGGGATTCGCACTCCTCATTTCCCTGGTCCTTCCCCATGAGGCAAGACTTCCTGCCCACTTAGCAACAAGCTGCATTTCGCTTTTGCTTCGAGACCCACCCTAAACATTTCTCTGTGCATATTTCTGAGATTCTTCATGATTCATCCTCAACCAGGAGCCACGTGAACCCAACTGACACATCCAAACTCTTCCATTTTTTTGGATGGGTTTAGCATCGCCTGGCAGTTTAAATCTAAACTCCAAGGACCACACCCATTCCTAATAACTATCTTTTCCCTCTGCTTTCTCACTTTCGGCGACATTAATATTTAAAAGCCAAAAGAAAAAAAGAAAAAAGGAAAAAAAGGAAAAAAAGGGGGGGGGGGGGAGAAAAAAAAAATAAATTAAAAAGGGACGTTTCAAGTTGCCATCCTTCCAGCTTTTGCTGTCCCCATTGTTGACAGCGGCCGCTCTATGTTTACTCTAGCAGCATTACATCCTGTGCGTGGGGATGGCTCCGTGCTCTCGGGTGGTTCCGAGTCACTCCGGGTAGAAGGATGCATTGTGCGCCGCATCCTCTCCTTTAGCGCGTCCTGCGCTTTCTGGAGCGAGCTGCCTCACCTTAAAAAAACCCCAATGGCACCACCTAAAGGACACATTATGCACATGGGGAGCCTCGCTCGGTGCTTTTCCCTCTCCCGTGCACAAGAACAGCAGCTCTGACAGCGCTGAGCCCTGTGGTGGCAATATTCGTTTTCTCAGGAACCGGCGCGGCACAGAGCTTACTCCAGATTATAAAATCCTGCACACAGGAAGAGACATCCATATTTTTACAGCTCCTCTGATAAGGCTGTAACAGAAAAGACAACTGTTAAAGCAGCTGCCCCTTTTCTTTGCGTTTAACACGAATGCATGCAGCAGGCATGCCTAATGCAACAATTTGAGCAGTTTTAGGGAAGATTAAATATAGGAAGAAAGTCTCTTGCCAACAGAATGGTAAGTGATACTGTCCATATAAATCTCTAAGGAAAAAAATATGTGTGAAAATGCAAGAAATTAAAAGGAAGAAGGGATAGGGGATCCTTTCATTCCATTGTACCTAGGTAATACAGCAGCATGTATACTGCTATATGTCTTCCCATATGTTAGGCAATGGTCCCAATATCCCAGAAGAATGGGGGAGTTTTTGAGAACAAGTTGAACTTGTTCTCCTTTCTCAGCATCAGTCATAGCTTTCATAGTTCATTCTTTTAGATCACTTTTGTGAAAGCGTGAAGTGCTTTCACAACAGAGGACAGGCGTAACATAGACTCTTCCTAACAAATGTATGAGGGTTTGATCCTTTGGAATGTACATTTTTCCGAGGCAAAACCAAACCATTTCAAAGCTAATACAGCCTATTAGTGGTTTCAGTTCCATGTCATGTATTCATCTGGGTTGCTCCATTTACATCAGCAAAACTGAGGAGAAAAAAATCTGGTCCTTTAAAACAACATATTTATATAAATGTAACAGAGAGAGACCAAGTTATGAATGACAACTAATTTTCAAATGCCTATGACAGTGAGCATACAACGCTGGTCTGTTCTGTGCTTTGCTTTTAAAAAGGGAAGATACAATCAACTGACAAAGACTAAAGTTATTTTGAGGGGCATCAACTAGTTCCAAATGTTGTTAACGGGCTCTGGAGATTTTCACTCGACAATCTGAAGTCTCTACCACAAGATACATGCACAAAGCATTTTAATTGCTTCAATTTGGTTACCAGTTGGCAATATTGCATGAGAAAAACTGCTTCTTGATAGCTGAGGAGAGAGGCCAAAGGCTGATTGGGCATAAAGAACAAACTACTTCCTACCCCCCAGGTCAGCATTGGGAGAACTGGGTGGGGAATGGCAGGCTGTAATTGTCTGTTCAGTTCATAAATAAGAGACTGTGGTCTCCCAGAGAGCAAAATGAGGAGGAAATACCTTTCAAGGCTTGTGTTTTAAATATTGTTTTCAGAATAAAGTGAAAACACAGCCTTTCAAAATATTTAATATGCCAGTTGCCCAAGAAGGATGTGCCAGCCTTAAACACAGCCATCAGGGCCCTGATATTCAACAGAACTCAACTGCCCACGTGCATTTCCAAATCAGATGACTGGATTTCCTGAAGCACTAGGCCTCCAGCAGAAGTTTTGATTATTTTGGCATTTCCTTTAGGAGTTGAATTGGAAGTTGACAACAACTGCTGAGTGCTCAGCTCCTTGAAAAACCTGGCCTGGAGATTAATGGCTGTGCAGTGCTGAGCATACCAGCTGCCTTTTCCTCAGTGCCTCTCATCATTTACAGTATTAATTGCTTGAGTCTAATAAACACTTTTGGGAAGCTGGCCATGCCTTTTTCCCACTCTATAGGTAAAACAAATGCACAAGTACCTGTTCTAACAGTAAATCCAGAGTAAAAGCCTCCACAGACTCAGATTTCCTCAGTCCTCTGTGTTTGCATTAAACAGTAGCCATAGAAAGGTGAATATTTTCAAAGACAGCAACAACCTGAAGGCTGCAGGCAGCACTAAAGACACACATAGTTGAGACACACATAGGTGAGAGAAAGATCCTGCCATTCCCTACATGGGCTTGAAGCTCTGTGCTCCTTCTCAAGAGAGGCTCTGCATTAATAACTCCTGCTTATGTGATTATTCTGACCCTCCAGTTCACCCCTGTCTGAAGAGGACCTTGACATTATTAAAGGAAAAAGTCCATGAAAATTTTTGTGAAGGGTGTAGTGGGTGGCAAACCTACCGTATAGGTGGGAAAACAGGAGGCAGTGGTGATGTGCTCTGCATCTTTTTGGAGAGCAGGAGAAAGAAAATGTCAAACCTGCTAAAGCTTCAGCCGTGCACTGCCACAGCTCATAAAACCAATTCCAGCTACATCCCCCAAGCACAGTTTTCCTAACAGTAAAGGGCAGCAAATCAACTGACAAAAACGTGTAAAGGGGACGGTAAAACCATTATTTTCATTTCAATTGGAAATGAGGCAATTAGTTAATAAAAAATGGGTTACCTCAAAACGCAGGGAATACCTGCCAAACTCCGGATGGGATCGACATTTTTGTGCCAGTGCCTTATGTATCAATTCAAATTGTCTTTTGACAAATTTAGGTTTAGATCTCCCCATGTAATGGTCCTCACCTTAGTGATGTGTTCTTAACTCTTTCTAAGGGTCAACTCAGCAGCAGCTACACTGCCAAGCCCTGCAGTTTTTCCTAAAGCCAATATCCTGTTAAAGTTTGTAGGATTTCAACCGAAAAATCCGAGTAAGAACCCCAGGATTTGGTTTTCCAGTTATGTCTTGGAGCACACAATGTGCAAAGCTGACGCTGCAAGCATTCAGTTAGAAAAACAACAAGGCATTAAAAAAAAAAATTAAAATGAACTGCTCTAGTCACTGAGATCAAATGTTCAGAGAAAAGCCTTAGAAATGTTTATTCTCCCAGATTAGATGGAATTCTAAGCAGTGTTTATTGGAGAGAAGAGATGGAGTGTGCTATGTCTTATTCTTGTTTCCTGTATCCGCCTTTCTCTTAAAAGTGCTAAGTAGCAGGGCTGCAGGGATTGTGATGCTGAGGGAATTCTTGCCACTTTCCTTCTCTCTCTCTATTTAAACACGACAACTCTTGGCAGGCCTCGGTCACATTGTTTGTGTAGCCAGGACAAGAGGGTGGAATTCTGGAACACGTTCCAGCCCACATTCCGGATTTTCCTATAAACTAGCCCCTTATTTTAAACACACGCCTCTGTGAATTACCTTTGTGTTGCTATGCCATTTGAAAATCTGTTTCAAACACTCCTTGTAAATTAAAATCTGATTCAGCTTGAGTTCCAGTCAAGGTATTTCATCATGGTGAATAATCTATGAAAAAGGCAGTGTTTGATTTAGCAGGGAAAATAACAAAAAAACAAAGAGGGGAGGGTATGAAAGAGGAAGGAGGAATGGCTCAGAATCAGCCAGGGAGGATGGCATCTCTCCCTCTAAATTAACAATTTTAATAACTGCGTATGTTGATTGCATAACAATTTATACAACTGGACTTTTTTGCTTGTCTTGTCAGAGGACTACCCTACCCTTTTGTGAGTGCAATTTGCATATCTATCTTTTTTGCACCACCAAGTAACAGGCAAAAAATCTCAGCAGTCATTTGCCTGACAATTGGATGTGTTAATTTGCAGCTAAAAAAAGTACAAAATGAAGGTCAAACTGAGGCAGTCAAAAATTCAGTCCCTGCTTTCTCTTACTCAGCTGATTGTTGCACAAAGATCAACATTGCTCAATCTGGTGTGTGTACTTTCAGCTCAATAAGTGCTTTCATTCATCATTCACAACTTGCTTCATTATGAAAGTTGAACTATATCTTTAACACAAACCACACTTCCTTTGTCCTGAATGAAAGATCTGCCTGGGCACACTGGAGAACAGGCTCCTTGTTGATGCAATGTTATCACATGCACTGGGGCCAATATCTCACAGCCCACAGCACAAACTGCCCATGGAGAACAAACTTCCCATATAGAACAAGCTACTCAAGCAGAACATTTTTAATTAAATGATGGAGGGAAAGGAGCTCTCTCTCTCTCTCTCTCTTTACCGGTGGCACCAGGTTTAACAATCCATTTGTCACAAAAATGTCCCTGCATCTTCTTTCATGAAGCTGCTGATGCATATTAGGACCTGCACTCCCTGCAGGCACAGCCCTCCTGGACACCATCTGCAGACCCTGTTAGAAACTCATTAACTGGCACTGGTGTAACCTCAGCTTCACACTTCCATGCCTAACACTTTTCTGTTAGTTTCTGTGTTGCTTTACTTCCTTTACTGTCCTTTTGACTGCTTTTTCTATCCTTGTATCCCATTTGGAAAGGATGTTGTGTTCTGTGCTCAGATACTCCCCAACTCTCTAAGGGAAAAAGTCAGAAACAATAACAAAACGTGGATGTTACAAGATACCATGTCTTTTCCTCGTTAGCTTATAACCATTTCAGGTACAGAAAGGCACCAAAATCAGGCTGTCAGACAGGAGGCAGAGCAGGAGAACAGGGAGGGTGTTAGGAAAGAAATAACAAAGTAAGACAGACAAGGAAGAACCTACTTACATTTGTCACAGCAGGCACCTTCTGTGAGTATGAAGGCTGCCTAATGAAGTTAGAATAAGTTCAAGAAATGCCTGTACTGTCCATATGTAGAGCATGGATTTCATCTCACTGGATTTCACAAGCCACTTCTGACAACTGAGATAAGATATGTCAACACTCTTTGCTTGTAGAGTTTTTCACTCTTTTAGCACATCAAATGCATTTTCTATCTTAGCAAAATCTCTTCTTCCTGCTCCTCTGCAAGCATTTTTCCACAGGTTGGCTGGAAGTGTTATTAAACACGGGGCTGGAGAAGAGGGAGTGGAGAGCCACGCTTTGAGGGTCCATTCTCACCCTGCAGCCAGAGGAGCCTGTTCTGGTTCATGAACCCAAAAAATGCAAGAGGCACTGAAGGACCCACTGCTTCCCAAGCTAGTGCCGCTTGGTTCCTGCCCACCCAAAGCCCCCTCCTGCACAGCGTCACAGCATGAGTGCTAAGTGATAGCCTGAGAAAACAAGTCACACGTGTAGTGCCATGCTGAATAATACCCTGTGCCCCTCTTATCTCTCCTGCTCCTTTCGTCTGCTGCTGAGAAACCATTAACACACTCAGGGCTCTGAGAGGGAGAACAACAGCAGAGGAGGAGATGGATTTCAGGTGACCTCCTGAACTCTCCCGAGCTGACGATGAGCAGGCACTGGAGTAAACCTGACTTGTTATCCGAGAGCAGCCTCATAGCCACTGGTTGACCCAGCCTATGCATATCCCAATTTTCCTGAGAATTTTTATCCTCTACCTGGCTTGGGTAAGTCCAGTACTAGCAAGGCAGAGGATGGAAGGCAGCCCTGGCACTCGTTTCCAAGCACAGAATTGGAGTAAACAGTTTCAGAAAATAAAAGAATAATAAGGAGCTTAAATTTCAGAGAGCAGGAAACACCCTGTAAATGAAGGGAGAGATAAGAGAAATAGTATGGAAAATTTGGAACTAACTCTAACAACCTACAAAAGAAAACCTCTAATAAAATATGCACATTCACAAGATGAAGTCATTATTAATTATCCAGTTTTTGCAACTGAGACAATAAAAATCTGTGTAAAATTTTAAGAGCACCTACAAATCTTGGACATTTGAGCGCCTCATTAGAGAGGGATCTTGGATAATGTTAAGCTGTAAATAAATCCCTAAATTCTAGTTAGCTTCCTTACCAAGTCTGAGATTTTCACAGAATGTGGATTTTCTTTAATTCCTCAGTATCGACGCCCCCCCAGGAACTTCCCATTTAAAGGTTGACTGATTTCTGATCCGCTACAATTTTAATACACTTCTATCAAGAAACTTCCCTCATTTTCAGAAATTCGAAAGACCCTCATCACCACAAATATCACATGGTGGCTGCAGGAGATTGCCAGGTCTTAAAATGCTAAAACAGTTGCTTTTTTTCGTGTCGCTGGGTGTATTTTCAGTCCAGCAGCAATGGCACAGTTCTAGTAGCAAGTTCCGTATAAATGGAAAACATACAGTACACAGAAGCTAAGAATATTCCAACCCTTTACATACAGGTATGCTAGTTTTCTCATTAAGACTAGAATTATAAAATTGGCAGTTCCTATAAACAAGCATTTATCAAATAGGAATCTGTTTGTGTTGAGTGGGTAAAAGAATTTGTATTTAAATTTTCTGAATGTATATTTGTGTTTCGTCATGCATTTGGCACCAATCTATAATTAAACTAATTTCTGTAATCAAATGGCAAGAACCATCATGTTTAAAAGAATAGCAAAAGCTGTGAAGGATTCATGATAGCAGAGTTCATTAAAAATGAATTTAAGTCCTACATAAAGCCCCCTGTAAAGATTAATTTCACTTATATGCCCAAAGGTTACAGACAATTTATGCCCTATTTAAGTCATATTCCACGCCACATTTACAACCAGCCCTTTGCAATGCTGATTCAAAATTAAACCAGACACACAAGGACTTTTCATTTTAACTAGAAGAGCTAATGCTTTGGAAAAACGATGGAATAACCATCACTGGAAGATTTTAAAAGCAAGAGAGACAAACATCTGCCAGGAATGATGGAGATATAATTGATCCCACCTTGGGGCAGAGGGATGGATTAGAAGATCTTTTGAGGTTTCTTCCAATCCTATTTTTCTTCATTTCCAAGGTGTGGAAATGGGAAAACAAAGAATCACAGAAAACATCTGAACAACTGAAGGAAAAGTAATTGTATAATTGAGACCAAATTGTTAGCTGATTGCAACTTCCATGTTACATTCGGATGGGAATTAGTAATAGACAATAGCTCAGATTAACTGAGACAAGGGAAAGATAAAAACGCCAGGGAAACCAGAACTCCAAAAGCTGCTGTGGAATTGAAGGCAAATGTTTGCTTGCCATACATGCCCCGCGTGTCGCCTCCCGGGAGCCTGTGCACAGCTTGGCTTTGTTTGGAAAGACAGCTTGGATTTTATCAAATGTGTCCTGCCTCAGGAAAAGGAAAACAAGTCACGCATTTCCCAGCTGAATCTTCAAGGTGGCACAACCCCAGGCACAAGGGACAGACAATATTCAAGCATGTAAAAAGTGTTTCTGTAAAGGGAGGCTCGCCATGCTCCAATCCACCGTTCCTGCCTCAGTCACAGGGGGAAGGCGTGAGGGCGTCCTTCCAAAAATTAGGTTCTTGAGCCTCTTCTGCTCCAACACTTCTGCCTTCCTGCAGATCAAATAGGACAAAGCCTCCTTTCCCCCAGGAAGGGCAAGCCTAAAGCACTCTGTGTGTCTAGAGCTAAGTTCTCAGGAATTATTTTTAGGTTATTTTTCCTTTACTAAATTATTTGATAAGGTCATTGTGCAATCAGCTGGGAATGGAAATTCTTTTCCACTCCCTCCATTTGCAGTGACAATGTATTGCAGAGGTTTCTAAGCCCTGAGATTGTGTTGCTTGTAATTCAAGTCAGCCAAACTCACAGATTTTTAAGAGTAAGAAATTCAACAGCCTATCTTGTTTATGCTGAGATTACTGCACTAAGACCCCAGCAGGACAACCTCAAAACAAAAAAATTCTTATTCTTAACATCAAGATCTTGCAGTTATTTGAGGCCATTTTGAGAAGGAGGTTGTAAGAGCTGACCAAAAATATGCATCAAAAAGACAAATTCAGAATTTTACGTTAGAGCAACGGGGATATTAAGACCTTTTTTTTTCCATTTATTCCACACTATATTCAGAGTTTGTATCAAGGGGATGCAGAAGCTCGAGGGAGTGTCCTTTAAGAATGAGAGTAGGAATTTAGAAGACAAATTCCTTTCCTGACTTGGCCACCAGCTCCTTTGGGACAAATCATTTAACGTCATGAAATATTAGCATTTTGAAAACTGTTGTGCTTTTACTCCCTAAGAAGCATAACTGAAGGAAAAGAGTGAAGAATCAATGATACAAACTATATAATAACACGTAGCTATAGATTTGATGTGACACTGATGTTGGGGAAACAACAGTTTTCTGCAATCTTTGAGACCATAGAAAATGTGTGCAATTAAGGAGTGTGCAGCAAAGCTTATGAAGACAAGGTGACTGTGCAGAGTCTTACACATGTGGAACCACAGTGATGCTGAAGAAGGGCTCAAAAACGAGTTTTCCTGTTTAAAGGAAATGAGAAAATCAACTTCACATTTCCCAAAAGTGACTGTTAGCATGGTCAGGGATGGTGGCACCACACACACACAGGTTTCCCTGTCACATCCTCAATCTGCCCTGAAGGTTACACTGAAAGGGATGAGGATGACGGTGGCAGGGACTCTGAATCATCCAAAGTTCTTGGACCAAGAGCATCCTCTCATGGCTAAGGAGGACTTGCACAGGTGCTGTAACATAAATAATCAGGGAATTAAAGCACGAATGTACTGTGCACTTTTGGACTATCCTTCACCATTATTTAGTCTCTCCCCACTGAAACAGAAATAAAATAATTTGCCAGCATTTTCCTTCTTTTGCCGTAGTTGCCACTATGATATCTCCATTACAATAGCACAGTTAGAGTTAAAAGCAAAGGGAAAAAATCTCTATCAAGTGGCATGAGGCAATAAATACAGAAAAACCAAGAACAAAGCATCCATACTGCACTGAATCTCTCTCCCTGCCTTTCCTATCTTCACTTATTTTAGCCTACCCCTATTTGCAGTCTTTGTATAGAAAACAGGCACTGAGCACTTGGAAGCAGAACATCTAGGCCATGGAAATGTCAAAATCTGATCAAAAAAGTGAAACTGGCAACATAGCCACAGCTTCTCTCTCCACCTGCCTAATGCCTAACATGAAAAGGAGGGGGAGAGAGAGGACATTGCATTAATGGACATGTCATTGTAGGAATCAAGCACTGTGGCTAAAATTATCTGGCAAACACAAGTCTAAACTGTAAACTGGTCAAGTAAGAGGGGCTAATAAACCTTTTCTGTTGGTTGCAAAGTGGACACAAGTAGTTATTGGCTAGGTGCTCTGCACAGCTGTAAAGTGTGAGGGGCTTGGGAGGCATTGTGACTCAGACACTAAGGGATTGAATGTGACTGCATAGTGGTGAATAACTTGTTTGTCGTTCATGTGAATAAAATGTGGAAGTAGATCGATGCTTTTCTCCATAATATGGGTTCTCTACTAAGCACAGTAAATCTCCGTCTCACTACAATGGTGTGAGATCATTCATGCCATTAGTTTCAATGACACTGACTCTATACTGCATGCAGTTTGCTGTTCTCTTTCCTCAGTATAACAAAGCCTGAGAGTGCCAGCTGCCTCTTGAGCCTTAAAAAGAAAGAAAGAGAGAGAGAGACTTTTATTTACCATGATGTTGATTGGTTAATTTCTCTCTATTATTTTGTTGCTTCCTCCCATATGAAAAAATGCATTGTCGTCCAAACTAACACACAGGAGAAAGGCCGCTCAGTGAACATGCAGAGCGTAAATCACCAGCCAGCAATGACACTTTGAACATGGAGCATAACACCACCATCAGCCTCAGTTTTTACTCCAAATATCACAGATTTTTTTTTTTCCTCCCCCTTTTGCAGCTGGGGCTACGATCACAATCTCATCCGCTGCGCTGTAGCCGAGCCGCGCACGCACGCAGCAGTCGCGGTTTTATGAGTGTAGTATTTTAATTGTTGTAGTACACGGTTGGCACGTGAATGAAAGCCAGAGTCCCGCCAGCTACAGATAGGACTAAGCCATAAAGATAACTGTGCAACAGAGGCATTTTCAAACCTTTTTAATGGCCTTCTGGCTCTAGTGCTGTGTCATTTAATACAGCCGTGCCGTTGGCACTCCTGTGGAAAAGATTGCCATGGACCCCCTTCTCCTCCCTGTGCTGCCATGCCCGGGGCTGCAGCTTGTCCCCACAATTGTGGCTGCATGCTAGAACTTTGCCAATACCATGCCAAGTTAGGATGCAATTCCTTGAAAAATCAGAGTAGGGGGTGGCAGCAAAATCAAAGAGGAAAAAGATTATGGCGCACACACCTAAATTCAGCTCAGTGAGTGCATCCCCACAAATCTGGTCTTTAAAGGGAGACTGAAAATGTTCAGGTAGAAAACATCCAGATTCTGAGGGCGTGTTCAACTGCATCAGGCTATACACTTTGTGTTTCAGATGATGCCTTTTTCCACACACTCGTGTTCCTGATGCTTTCAGAAAGTGTTTTGTGAGACCCTGATCAATAACAGGAACAGAAAATTGTCTCTTTATCTGCTTGCACTATTTAGAAAAACAGGAGGGGGTGAGACAAAATGTACAGAAAGCCCAGAAAGTTTCACTTTAAGAAAACAACCTTCTGTGTCCTCACATCAGGACCAGCTGGTTAAACTTGGACAAGTTACCACGTCTCTTCATACCCCAGATTACTCAGCTATAAAACAACCTGAAGAGCAAGCAGCTATCTCAGCTGCAGGGATGAAGAGGTTAACGTGGAGAAAACACACATTTTACATTAGGTATACAGTGTATTTACACTGTTCCTGGTCTCCTATAAGGACTTGGGCAACACTGAAGAATTGACATGGGGACCTGGCACTGGTCTGACTACCCTGAGTGCTTGGGCATGAACAACAACAATCCATCTGTTCCACCACCAGCCAGATAAAGCCAGCATTACATAAGAACCACAGTAACATATTGGCTTATTGGAAAACTGGTTCCAGAGCCCGTTACATGCAGTGTTATGGCATTATATAAATGCATATTAGTAACAGCACACATCTTGGCACGTGTTAGCTTTGAAAATGTGTGTATTTTTCCAATAAATGGTCATGGCAGCTTTTTCAACATGGATATAACCTTCCCAGTTTGAAAAAAAAAAAAAAATTAAAAATCAGCTGTTGAAAAAACCCCACCCTAGATACACATTTGCCCAGCGTACTGGAACAGCATCTCCTGGGTAAATAACTCATGGGTTTTGACATTAGTACACGTTCCAAAGTATGTATTTACCTGATGGACCATAACAGCCCTGAAGGAGCCTGTCTAGTCTACTGGGTAATATCTGATGGATTTTTCTACAATTAGTATGCATGCCACTAAGCATCCTAAATCATATAAATAGTGTACCTTCAAAAAAGCCAAAATAAAAATTCAGATAATCCAAAACACACAATGCTTTGGACCACAATGCGTGGGCAAGCTAAATAGTTCAGGGGTTTGCAAAATAGAAGCAAGGGCAGATAGATATTTTATACTCAGTTCCACTGTAACACGAGCCAGAATTTTGAAAAAATGAGCTGAATTCTCTCCTGGTGCCAGAGACCCAGCTACCAAAAATATTTCACAGGGTTTTGCAATAACCTCATGGTAACTACTCACTTAATCCACTGGAAAGAGTGAAAGTCCAAAGCAGCCTCAGAGAGCCTTGCCCCTGTGCTCTCCTGTTTCTCTGTAGCCCTGGTCTGGTGTCGTGCCGGCCACGCTCACAGCTCACACCTCGTGCTGAAGGGAAAAGCTGCCCGAGTGATTTCACCTTGATGCACTCAAATAAAGTCTTGACATGTCTCTAAGTGCTCTCAAACAAGGGTAGGTTTCACCTCTCACCAGAGGGGCCGGGAAGGAAGAGGCCATTGTGAGACACTCGTGCTGTCCTCTCTGCAGGAAGGAGTTTAAAGGGAAGGGGACATCCATTATCATTCTTCACAATGCTTACATTTGCAACAGAAAGAGTTTGCAGTTGAAAAAATAAAGCAACCTCTAAAAGGGTGTGACCTTTTCCTTTAATTATTGGCTTGTATCTTTGTGCTTGGCCTGCTGTTGTACAGTCACCCAAAGAAACTGTCAGCTAAACAGAATCTGTGGGCTTCACCTTTTCTGATGACAAAAGATAATGGCTGAAGAACGCTCTTGGTGTTATTTTTAGTAAGCCCCATGGGATGCCTGTCCTTCCACGTTTCAGGCAGCTATTCATGCCATACATCCCCTCAGCTTTCAGGTAAGCATGCCATAGTCATCCCTGCCATTAGTATCCCAAATGTATTTTGAGTGTAAAGTATTACTATTTCCTTATAAGCTACTGCTATGTATGAAATTCATTACTATCTGCCAATCTATGGTCTATGCTCCATTTAAGTTCCACTTAACTCCCGATTGAGAACCCAGAGCAGGCTTTATGCCCTCTTTAAGGTCTATTTGAGGTGTGAACTTTATCCAAGGAATACAATTCCATGCTCTCAAACTTTTTACCGTGTCCCCAATAACCAGAAAGCTAAATGGGACTTGTTTTATGCACAACAAAATAAACAAATCAGTGATTGTGAAAGGTGTTAGCAGCGACAGGCTTTTCCTAACTTGTTTTCCTTAGGTAATGAGGACACATTACTTTTCCTAAAGCCCCACTATGGCTATGCAGCACTTCCAGACAGATCCAACTGCAGCCACAAGAGATGTTTAACAGCACAACTGCTCTGCTCTCCTCCCCAAGCCTCTAAAATACTTGACATTGAGCCTGAAAATCCAGCCAACAATCCCGATGTTCAATTCATGCTCCAGAACGTGTCTTTGTGTGGGTTTACAGGCTTAATTTAAGTAGCACTCAATTAATAACATTTCTATTTAAGTCTCTAAGAGGCATCTTCTTGAATTTCAGCAGCATTTTCATTTTCACCACCAAATATTAGGGCCAGACATTAGTTTTAACCTTCTGCACTTTTTTCATAAAGATCTACTGTCTGCTTGAGTTACTAGAACTTCTGGTAGTGGAGTAAAGACCTAGTACATATCAACTCACACTTTTACAAGAAAGTCAATCTGAGTGGCAAATGGATGCATACATGAAAATCCCTTCAGAATAAACCTTTCAAAATACTGAATTCTTATTGACGGTATGAATATCTCCAAATTTACACTGAGGAACAAAACAAGCATCTCCACTTCCTTTAAAATAAACAGTAGGCCTCATAAATTGTTTCTAATTTACCAGCAAGGAATGCAACTGGCATGCTACTGCTGCTTTATGACCTTGCAAGACAAATTTTCACTGTTCAAAATTGTAGCAAGTCCTTTCTGCTCTGCGCTTCTCAGCTGTCACTGACTTTTGGTCTCCTAAATTGTGAACTCTTTCATGTAGGAGGGGTATTGTTCAGAGTATTCAGAATCTACCCACAAACATCAATACAGTATTGGGATTTATCATTTTGAGACCAAGAATCGAGAAACTCGAAGAGCAAATGACTGATTCAGGATTTTTTTTGTTTCAATATACTGATGAAAACTTTCATCAAAAATAAAGAGCATGAAAAGCAGATACATAACTGCAGTAAAATATTGCCTACGAATATCCTGTTCCTCTGGGTGCCTGAAGAACAGCGTGAGTAAACCTCAGCGACCGTAACACAGGCTAGAAAAGTGGATTTCAATGTAAGGCTCCTTCATGACTGGAAACTATTACCTCCAGGTTTCATTTCAGTAGGTCCCAAAAGGGAAGCAAGAGGCCCTTTCCATGTGCACAGGCTTTGCATGGACAAAAGCAGCCCGGACTGACCACTCCGTGCAGCCTGCCACGTGTGACAAAGCACTTCCACCTGGACACTGGGCACAAGGGACCTGTCCCAGTTTGCCACTGGCCTGTGCTGGGCTTATAAAGCTGCAGCTGATTTTGCTGCACTCCCCTGCTGCCTCTGACAGGCCTTTGCAAGCAGACACATTGTCAAAGTTTTCCTGCTGTTTCAAAAAAACCTTCAAAAACAACTATAATAAATAGGACTGTGAGCTGCAGCAAAGGAGAGGCCGTGTGCAAGTTTAAATTCATGGACTGCTCCCCTGTAGCAGCCCGGCAGGTAGCAGGGAAATTATAAATCACATCATTTTTAGTCACAGGGGTGTACTAGTGAGAGGGAAATGAGGACAAAAGCAAACATCTCGGGTTATAGTTTCTGGAGATTTCATTAACGCAATACATACTAAAATCAAACAGCAATTCTTTTGACAATTAGTACTTCTAGGTTAGTAGGATTTTTTGGATGAACGCTGGATTTGGTTGGGTTTAGGCTACAGTATTTGATTCATTTGTTTTTCTCCTTTCACAGAATGATTCAAAATTTAAAAGACCCCATATGTGAAAAGTGATAATCCTCTCAAATTAAGAGCACATATCTTATTTGTCAATGAAAACTCTGTCACTTTCCTCAGCTCCACACGATCATAATTAGTCTGAGCAGCCTGGTGCCACCCAATTTTCACCCCAGCAAAGACATTTTCATAGGTAGTGCCCTGAAGTTGGGATACCAGTACAAATATTTCTGCTTATCAATCAGAGCTTCCAGCTTGTCCACTGCAATTTAATCCTGCAAGGACCTTGCTCAAGACAGTGCTGGTCAAATGTTCCACATCATCATTACAGGTTTCCAGTCATGTTTTCTTAATAAAATATATTGGCATTGTTCGGTCTGAGTTCACAACAATTGCCATCAGCTTGAATTTGCAGCAAATTATTATTATTTTCTTTCCTATTCAGCGTTTAAGCACTTCTTTTCATCATCTCAAATTCTTCATCTTAGTGAAGGAACTTCTGGGTGAAGGACCATCTATGGCTGCTACACAAAACTGGGGGTCAGGGAGTGTTCCCAGTTTGTGCCAGAGGTTTCCTCTGTCAGCTCCAATAACTGAAATATCTTCCCTCCTACAGAACCTTTGTGAGAATTCACTAATGTTTGAAAAAATTTCATCCTAAGTAGGAAGCTGCTATAAAACAGTTGACATTTTAAGCTAATTTTGGGTTGTTTCTTTTGATGCTAGGATCCATGAGATGCATTTTTCACACTGGAAGAGATCATGGCAAGGTGACAGATTCTATTTTAATGGCAAATTCAAGATGTTACCTACATCAGATTCTTAATTCTGACTGAGCTGCAGACAGAAGAATGGAGCAAAGGAAAAAATTGTGCATTGAAGTTAACATTATAAGAAAGTTAAATTCACCAATATGCACTGGATGTTTATGTAGAGAAAAGGTAAAGACCATTAAAGAATATTCTGGGCTATTTCTGAATTATTTAAAGTTGGGGTTTTTTTCATCTAGAAATTATTCCAACAACTCCCCTTCCAAAAGACTAAAAATAATTTGAAAAGCATACAAGTTCATGGAGCTCTTTAGGAGTAAGATGGTCAAATGATACCCTTTTATGTGGAAAGGATATTATTCATTGTGATAAGTATTTTTAATAACAAAGTAACTACTGTCCACTCAATATTAAGAAAAGATTCTCACCACTTACCTAGTGCTATGCCCTTTGCATATCTTTGTGCCACCACAAGACAGAACAGAAATAAGGTGGGAGGGAAAAAAAAGCAGCCAATTTTTCATGTGTGATTTCCCCTCACCATCCTTCCTGGCTCTCATTAATAGCCTCCATTGTTTATCTTAATCTGCTCTGTGAACTCCTCTGAAACACAGGTATGGAAGAAAGCAGCAATTTACTTGTAACCCAACCAGCTGCCTGCAGCAAAATCACACAACTACATTTCAGAGAACCATCTGGGCTTGCAGGAGGGGAGAGGGAGAGAAGGAGATGGGGATCAGGGGAGAGCAAGTGAGCAACTGCGTGCTGAGGTAACACTCTCTCCCCTCCTTGTGGTCTCAAAATGTTCTTGCTGTCTGAAGGCAAAAATGAGAATCTCATGCAGTTCTTCATTTTAGGCTAAGTCTGCCCTCAAAGGGATGCAAATCTAATGGAGTTACTAATAGAATGCAATTATATCTCGGAATTGTTTCTGCAAGGCACATTTGTACTTTCATGTATAAAGAGCAGGGAAGATGCTTGCGAGACACATTTTTTAAAGAGCAACAAATAAGCACATTTGGTACAGTTTGCAAGAGCAATTGCCAGATATTATATCATTAAGAAATGATTTTCCACCATGAGATTTGCATGGACAATAGACCCTTTAATCTCCAAGCTGCTGTCGAGATCTCGGTAGCTGGCATAGATATTCACTGAATTATGTAAAGCATGTTTTTAGGGTTATGCCAGTTCCCACTGGCAATCACCCACAGCAACAGTGAAAGTGGCTTTTGGTACCAACCTGAGCAAAGACGACCGAGGTGATAACGACTTATCTTCTGCTCACAGCATCCCGAATGACACTGGCAAGTGCAAAAACTGATACTAATGCAGGCAAGCAAAGGGGACACATACAGTGTTCCTGTCATCATTTTTAATTACAAAAGATTCACTCATTTAGTACCACACACCAGGATTACATTAGCCCATCTTAATTATCCATTTACTTTACATTTTACTTGATTATTTTGCGGCTGCAGGTCTAAAGGAGAAGGCAAGCTCCCTGCTGTAGGGAATGAGCAGAGCTAGGGGGGGAACATAGGAAGGGAAAGCTGAGAAAGCAGCACAATGTTTGATACATGACAGGTTAGTCCCACGGGTTTAGGAATTTGTTTTAGCTGCAGGCAAACACCCTCAGCACAGGAAACACCAAGTTTGCAATGGCACTTGTGCTTTTTTCTAAGCAGCCTGGCCAAGTGCAGGAGTGTGAGTTATTAGCAGAGGAAGCTGGGTTAGGAAACAGAGATGCACAAGGTTATTTAGGGTAAACAGTAGGAAGAGCCTACTACATAACCCACCACATGGTAGTGAATTCATTCCAGCCCATCAGCCGTAACACAGGCTCTAGAATTCTACCAGCACAGTCAGAAAACAAACAGACAGCAGAGGCTGTCAGGAATCAGACAGGAAAGGAACAACATTCCCTGTTAAACAGCACGGGATGTGCCCACAGGTCAGACACCGCAATTTTGGTTTCCCTGTCTTATGACATGCAAAATGGAAAAAGAAAAGTAATCATCATGATCAAGGGCACAGACCAGCTTCCACACAATGAATAACAAGATAGTCTGAGAGTGCTCAGTCTGGAAAACAGGGAATTATGAGGGACACGTGGTTAAGATCTCCAAAATCATGCAAAAGATGAACAGCAAACCATTACTGCCTGTGGCTACCAATCCAAGAACTAACAAATGGATCTTGCAGGTGACAAATCTAGGATTGATAAAAGGAGATATTTCTTCATACAGTGTTGTTTAACCCAGGGAATTCCTTACCACGGGACAGATCTGTTTGCGCGTGTTCAAACAAAATAAGTGGAAAACTTCGAGAAAGTAAATTTCTAGTATTTCTTGTTTCTGCACTCGGGAGAATATTTTGAAATAGTTTTTCATTATTACACTTACCATATTCTTTTTCTCCTCCACTACCAGTCTCAGAGTACTTCACTAAGTGCACCTCTGCTCCAGCTCTGCACATCACTGTATGTATGTCTTGGAACCCTGAAATTTAGACATTTGGATTTCAACACTTTATATTCCTGCTGGAGCACTTGAATAGATTAAAACCAAAGCCTGAATCTTCATTAACTCCTGTAGGTTTCAGCTAGCTCATCAAGGTTTTTCTAGGAGGTATTAGGGAAGGTGTCTTAAACAAACGAATAGCTGAACTTTTACAGCACACTGATACAATGAATGGAGTTTCATGAAATGTTGGTATTTTTGATATGGCTGGTGACTCAATAAATACATAAAATCAGTTCAATTCAAAGAAATTTTTACATTTGGTTTTTTTTTTCTGGTAAAACAAAGACTAAAATGTTAGTGCTTCAAGTGTCACATTCCACAAAAGATATTCTTTTCAGTCCATTGTGGAAAAAAAAAAAAGCAAAGAAAATTGAGGGTTTGACTGGCAAAACTACTAAACATCAGAGCTGCTCAGTGCACTCATCAATTCTGTTATGAAAACACTCACTCAGGTCTTTTCATTCTCCCTCTAGCCCATCAGATCCTAAATTTAGGGGACCCATGACCCAGCCAAATGCCTTCACTTCCTATGTTTTCCCACTGCAGCCCTACTGAGCAGCAACCGTGGAAGGTATTCTACATCTGCCTTGTAGCAAACCCCAACCAAACCTTCACTGGCTGTACTTTTAACCTTCAGAACAAGGATGACTCTGCTTAGGAACTGCTGCCCCACAGCACTCTGGAGGGGAGGATGATGGACAGCAAGAAGGAAAGAAATTCCACTTTGTCATGTTGATACGGATCTACTTCAAATATTTACACTATGGGATGAAAGTTAGAATTTGCAACTCCTTAAACAGCATCATTGTAAAAGGACACGTATTCCTTCTCAAAAACCCACACTGTTTCCTTGATAACTTTGTATTTACAATGAAACAGGCTTAAAAGGAAGAATTAAATATGCCTTAACCTCAAATACCAGTGGCTTGGTGGTCACCTGCTCTGCTGAAAATCAGGCTCATTTCCACCTCCCTGCTTGATTCCAGTGCATTGAACCATGACCTCCCATTTGCCAGAAAACATTTCCTACTCACTAGCCGTTGGTATTTGATTTAATTTATAAATGATTTTTTTGTTAGGCCAATGGATCACTGCCTCTCTTCTACTATGCTAGAGATAAAAATTGTTGACCCAATCTCTGTGCAGCCAAATACAATGAACCTCAGTGTTAATGACACCAGGAAACTCAAGGCATGTTCTGGATTATTGCAATTCCAGTTCAGCAGCTTCACATAATTTCTCAGACTCAAACAACCAAATTCATTATGTGGCTCCATTCATAAAACCCTGCTGCACTTCATTCTGGTCGACATCTCGGGGCCTGGAGATAAGATACTGATTTAAAGAACTCTGGTCAGATCTGCTTGAGCAGTTTTTATACTTGACAAAATGGAAATGCAATCCCCAAAGAAGTCCTTTCAGCCACTTCTGTCCCTGCCCCACCTACGGATAATATGATCCTGTGAGGGCTGGTAACAATTAGTTTAATAGGAAGCAGGAGAAACAATTGCTATTGCTCCACCTCCTAAACTACTGCATTACAATGTGGTTCTCAGTATCTGGAGTGTTTCACAGATAAATTGTTTATTTATTTAAGTCATGATTAAAGCAAAGCATTCTATAAAACTAGAACAGCGGGTGAGAGGAGGCAGCCTGTTCTCTTTTCCTCAGAGTGAGGATACCTTCAGAATAACTGGATGTCCTTAATCAATGCTTAAAATGGACTCTCACAAAAATTTATTGCAAGGTTTCATTTTTTATTCCTCTCTTTTTTGGTGCACAGGCTCTGGCAGGGAAGATCAATATATTGTAAGCAAATCCCAAAGCATGGGTTTTAAAGGCAGGGAGACACAAATCCCTCGGTCTCATTGAAACACACACAATCTGGGGAAAAAGTAGTGACAGAAATAGTTGAGGAAAGGAACACAATCAGCATATTCTTGAAAAAGTGACACGTACGTGCCCACATAATTTTCATGGTCTTTGCTGCATGGAGCACCCCTTTCCTGATCGTTCCACTGGGGTCTACCTGGAAGCAGTCCTGGCTCATGGAAAGGAGAGTCTGCCACAGCACCACAGGCTGCAAGACTCTGAAGAGTTTAAACGAACTCGATTTCACACTAAGCTATTCTTCCTGCAGGCTATGTACAAACCTTTATCTGAGTTCCCACCACACCTCTGCCTGGGAATGGTTAGCTTCCCCCCAGGGTCATTTGATATGGAGCCCCTGCTTTATATATACAAACACCCACACCTTCATTATCCTCGTGCTTTGCTTTCCTCCGGGCTTGCAGTTCGCTCTGTCCCAGCGATAAGGACGAGGCCAGAGGTGCTTCAGAGTGACTGCACAGCTCAGGCCAGGAACAGAGCAAACCCCAGGCATTAGCAGAGGTGTTGCATGAGGAAGTCACCCAGCTCCCTGGCAGCCCTGTAACTCATCCCTACCCCCAAACCTTCTCTAGGGCTATGTGTGCCTTATTAAATAGAGACACCCTAACCTGGCTGGGGGAGTTCTTACCTGCCCCCAGCTAACCCTATCCTGCTCTTTCCAAGCCAGAGTGCTGTAAAGTCTTCCACTCACCATAAAGAGAAACTTTCAGGACAGTGGCAGACACAATGGCTTTGCCTTCCCAGGAGAAGATCCGATTAGATTTCCTCCTGAGCTAACACAGGTCAGACTAGCCCAAGCCGAGAGCACTGCTTTCAATAATGCCAGAATTTTTCCCTTCAAACTCCAAAGTGCTATTAGTTTTAGACACAGAATAGAATGACCCATGGCAAGAGAGCCCATAAAAACCCACATTCAGTGTCAAAAAGCCAAAGGCAAGATGAATCACGGGACAAGCTGGATGCTGTGTTCCTGTCACCGCCAACAAAGATTTGAATTGTGATCACCCAGAAACAAATTGGCTTCCTGAGAGTTTGGGCACCTCTTCTCAGAGAGGGGTTTTTTTGGTGCATAGAAGAAAGGGTGGATCACCAAGCAAGCAGAGGTGTCCCTTGCAGCCTGTCAAAGTCCAGCTGCTGGGATATAGCAGCAGAAGGAAAGGTCACCCCATGCAATGACAGTTATGCAGAGCTTCAAGACTTTAAATAGAAAAGAGTTTATGTAACCCCGGTGCCCAAGTGCTTCCTCATGACAGCCTCTCACAGCCAAACCATCAAGGTTAGGAAGTGTTACCTGTTGCCTTTGAGGGGTTCTTTTAGCCACATTGCAATTAAATCAACAGGCAAGGTGTAAGGTTGATGGAATTTTTTCATGTTTTACAACCGGAGATGCAAACATTAAACTTATTTTTGTGCTATGGTTTATAATATAGTTGCAGCATAATTCTGAGCAATTTTCATTCTACCAATCAATGCAGCAATTGGAAGTTTCTGTTGCTTTTCCACTGTGCCATTTAGAAGACAGCACAGCTGGATTTTAGAAGACTGATATTTACCAAAAAGATAAGCTGATAGCACCAATTCATTAACTTTATAAAACTGCATAATAAATTGTTGTATTTTACT
The DNA here is from genome assembly GCA_013397115.1 of Edolisoma coerulescens. Classification (NCBI taxonomy): domain Eukaryota; kingdom Metazoa; phylum Chordata; class Aves; order Passeriformes; family Campephagidae; genus Edolisoma; species Edolisoma coerulescens. Next base: position 80,795 of record VWZW01004511.1, on the reverse strand, counting down.
GGGAATTCTTCTTTCTGTTGGTTAAAAATCAAGTCCTCCCCACAAATATAACTTAAGAGATGCTTAAAAAAATATCTGCCATGTTCAGACGAGAAGTGCATCTCTCCATGGTTTAAGTGCTCAAAAATTATCTTCACAAGCTACATTCAGAATTTTCATTAGGAAGTACCTTATCACTGTAATAACATGAGATTAAATAATTGAGAAATTCACCCTAGAACCAAAACAAACCAGAGAGTTTACATATCCACTTGAACAGAAACGATAGATTTCACAAACTAGATTATTCCTTCAGTCACTGTTAAAGACTTATTTTAGGATGGGATACATTCAATGCATTTCTGACTCAGTACAGCTGGGTATTAAATTTATAATCAAAGTGATTATTAGGATATGATGCATACTAAATGCACTGTGGGCCAGACATCTAAAGAACATGAAAAACAATGTCAACTCCTTCATGAGCATCTTGAGGTCTCCAATGAATTCCCAATCTTAAGGAGTTATCTGTGGTTGAAATATCCATTCATTTCACCAGAAGTAAAAGAGATATGAGCAGATTTGAGCATAAAAATCTATCAGCTCAGGTAATTCTGTCACTAATAGTCACTTTTTCTCAAGAATGGCTGAGGCAATAACTCAGAATCAGCTAAGGTGAGCCATTCTATCCTTGTGAAAGCTCCTGCAGTCTGGGGCAAGGGGGTAGGAAAGAGAGAGAGGAGAGGACACGGACAATTTATCAGTTCCATGGGTCATCAAGAATCAAACTCAGCCCATGGCAGCATGCACAGGAAAAACCTCTGCCTTTATACAGGAGAAAGTAATTGGTGACTACTGGCTGCAAAAAAAAAAAAAAAAGAAAAAAAGGTTGGCAAACTCAAGAACTGTCTTTGCAGTATTCTTTGCATACCTTGCATTTGTTGAATGGTTTCCAAAACTAAAGCTTTCCCATGGGAAGGCAAAGAAACAATAGCAATTTCTTCTGAATGAAGCTCTCCTAAAGCCAAAGAGTAAACATACAGTATGTGACCTGAGAGTTTGCTTTTAACTGTACAAGTGGCTAATTACATAACTAATCAAAATACCTTCAAAAGCAATTCCTAAGGGAAGGCTAAAAA